>OX335668.1:38755000-39355000 GCA_946894065.1 Acleris literana | reverse complement strand
CTTTTATTTTTGACACTATGTTATTTAGCAAAAAATAATCCTTATGATGAAGCCTTTCGATCGGTATGATAAAGCTACAGGGTAAATATTTTCTCGTGTAACGGGTTCGATTCCCGATTCAACCATGTAATTATTTAAATATTTATGAATGCAGTTTAATTTTTTTTTTAAATTCAAATAATGTCTTCTTTCAGTAAAATGTTCCATCTACAATATTTAAGGTACTTTCCTTCCATGTGGCATAGCCGTGGGACGCCCTGTATAATATAAACTCCCGTGATCCCTTAAGATTACCATTTAAAGAAATTAGTATTTTGACAGTAGCGTCACAATTTATTTATGAGAATATTATTTATGTCATTAAAAATCAAGACTCTTTTGTTAAGAATTGTGATATACATAAATTGAATACAAGAAATAAAAATAAAAATCCTATTAAAAAATTTCGTGTCCGTAAGGTATATAAATCATTCGTTGGTCAATGCATTCATTTCTATAATAAATTACCTGACGAAGTTTTAAAGTTATCATTTCCAGCATTTAAAAATTACTTGACAAAGTCGTTGATGTCGAAAGCTTATTATAGGGTCGAGGACTATCTAACAGATAAAAATGCTTGGCCTAAATGAAACACCTAAATAACTTAGTAATAGCTTAGTCAGGAAAATATCTAAACATTGTAGGTATAATTATTGTCTAGGGGACACGGTTTCTGTAGGAGAATGTATCAAAACTATGTGGTTGTTTTGCACCGTCATGGGTAAGTATAATTAATTATTAAATTATTATTATTATTACTATTTATGAGTTCATCTGAACATACTGAGTTTTGACACATTTTCCTGCTCAACTACGCATGATATATATATTTTAATGTTAAATTCATTGTTTTATAGTGTGTTACTGGCATGAGGGCTTCTGCTTTAACTAACGATAGTATGTAGCATAAGTAATTATTTGCAGGTATAATGAAGTCGAAGTTAACTAACGTAACGCTGCAATTTAACTTCGTAGATTTTAACTACCATCAACGTATTGGAGCTATGTGTAAGTATCGTAATCAGTATCGTTATTACTTGGTACAAGGCATACATTGGTACAGCGGCAAAACATAGAGAGTTATTAAATACTCCTTGAATTTGTCAGATTTATGAAACTAAAATGACAGAAAGTTGTCAAACTTGAACGAAAGTCATTTCTCTAGTAAGACTCGTAAATTTATTGTGGAATAAATCGTGAGTTTAACTAATGGCCTACGACGCTCGTGAGATGTGCGACATGATTTTGTTGTACGGCGAAACACGCGGCAACGCAGCAGAAGCGTTGAGGTTGTATCGGGAAAGATACTCTAACAGTCCCAGATTCATATTGGAAGCCGTGCAACGAGTTCGGGAAAATAGGCCTATTGTTCCTAGTAATCCCGAAAGAGCTATGAATGGGATCGTGTCTGTAGCTCTGGAAGAAAGGGTGCTGGAACACTTCAGGGAATGCCCACATCCAGTACTCGTATTGCTGGGCGAACGTTCGGCACTACAAACAAGACCGTTCATGGAGTTTTAAAAAGGAACAAAAAGCATCCATTTAAATTTCTAAAGGTACAAAAAAATATTGCCAAGAGATTTGCCACTACGAGTAGCATATTGCAATTGGTTTTTAGGCATGTGTAGAGAGGATGATTCCTTTCAACAAAAAGTTATGTGGACGGATGAAAGTACTTTTTGCCGGAATGGAATGTGGAACCGCAAAAATACCCACCACTGGACAGATAAAGAAAATAATCCTCATGTTTTAAGGGAGACTGCCCATCAATACCGTTGGACCATAAACGTGTGGGCAGCTATCCACAATAATACTATCATCGGACCTATTTTTATTGATGGGACTTTCAACGCACAGAGGTTTTTAGAACTTCTAAGTGGTCCTCTGGTCAATCATTTGAATACGCTTTCTGAAGAAGAACGCAGTGGGATATGGTTTCAGCTAGATGGTGCTCCTGCTCATTCAGCTTTGGTTGTGAGAGAAAAGCTAAATGAAATGTTTGGACAACGCTGGATAGGGCGTTATGGCCACCAAAATTGGGCACCAAGAAGCCCTGATCTGACGCCTCTTGATTTTTTTTTATGGGGAGCTGTAAAAAATCAAGTTTACGCTACCGACAGCGAAACTCGAGACGAAATGAAGTCTAAAATAGTGGAAGCTTTTCGTCAGCTGGAAACGACGGATTTCCGATCGATTCACGACAACATAAAACGACGTTATGAACTGTGCGTTAATAGTGGTGGTCGCCATATTGAACATATTACTTAGATTTTTTACGTCGCTTTTCCTTTAATATATTTTTATAATGAAAACTGCTTTTAATTATTCATACATTATTTTTAGCCTTAGTATCAGCCAACTAAATACATGTTTAATAATAGTCCGTAAACATTATCTTCGCCAATTAAGCTTTAGTTTCTTTGAAACACTTTGAATTGTGCTTTAACAGTTTTGAATTCGATTGTTTACAATGAACTACGAATGAATAGGTATGACGACCAAGTCAGACGTCAAATGGGACTGCTATGGTCACTTGTAAACAAGTCTTAGTTTGGTCACGTGACTTTACTAATTAACTTTAACGCACAGTGTACATTGCTTGTAATTTATTTTTTGTTAGAAAACAAGTGTGTACTATTTTTTCTTGTTTTAATTGAAATAAACATGTAGGTACATTAAGGAGTTGCCCATTGTTACTCTGTATCAAGGAAAGCCCTCATGCCGGTAACACACTGTAATGCTAGGTTAAGTTCTATAATTGTATAAGTAATTTTTAAAAAAACGACTTACTGTTGAGTTTCTTGCGGCGTTTCTTCTCAGCAGTGGTCTCTTGCGAAGCGCTGGTAGATTTTTGACGTGTAAAAGTGCCCGTGCGGCCTACTTACTGAATAAACATCTTTTATCTTTTTATCTTTTTTATCATCAAGTTGACAAATTTGTAACCGGCCAGTTTGATCTGGTGAATCCGGTGATGCCACATTGTAATGTAACCTTTATGTTTAAAAAAAACCGTTAGTTATTTCCTTGCACAAATGTATATACAATATTAAAATAAAACATTCGATGAAAGTAAATATGTAAATTATGCTCGTGACTTATATTATTCGTGATAAATATATTTTTGAAATAAAATCGTACACTAACCTAAAATCATATTTTTTCATTATTTTTGGGTAGTGGTTAATCAAGTGCCAACTTTGTGATGACGTAGAAAGTTTCGGTTTTAAGTTTTTCGGAATAGAAGACCTTGTTTTATTAGACCATGAGTCATACCTTCTAGCGGCTTCTCTGTTTTGGTGTATGTCAGGCTAATATCCATTGTGCCCTTCAAATAGCGTACAACTCGCTTTGCAGACTAGTAATGTTCTTTTCCAAAACAGTCCTTAAATCTCGATAAGAGGTTAACGGCTTACGTTATGTCAGGCCTGGTAGCTATTGATAAGTACAGTCACACAATAAAAATGTTAAGCATACTCAGAACCTTGTCATTGTGACTGCCATTGTTATTTTCATACTTGTCAATATGATGTTCAGTTTGAAGTTTATTATGGCAGTGCACTAATGTGCTTAACATTTTCGTTGGGTTACTGTACATCAGGGTGCCAATTAAGTTTCTGTAAGGTAAGTTCTCCACTTTTTCATTTTTATGTGGTTCTAGATTCAGTTTCATTTCCATTGGTGTGGTAGTAGGATTACATTCTTCCATTTTGAACTTAGTATTTCTTGAATAAATTTCTTTTGTGTCAATTTTATTTCTTTTTCTTCATATGTTATGTCTTTTCCTAAGAGGCGTTTCAATTTTTCCAAGGTCTTTCATTTCGAATTTTTCGTTAAACACCTTCTTAATTTCGGCAAGTATTCTTGCTGATTTTATTTTCTTTTTCAGGTAGCAACTGTTTCTGTCTGTCAAAGAGATCTTCATAGTTTTCATCACGGTGATCATCATTGTTTGTGTAAAAACTTCTTGTCGATAACTTTCACGTCTCTGCTAATTATTATATTTTCTTTTTCAGGAATAAACATGTGAAATCCTTTTGCATTCTGTGCATAACCCATGGAAACTTCTTCAGTAGATTTAGGTGTGAATTTTCCGGGTTTGTCGATTACAAATGCTATGCTTCCCAACACTTTCAAGTGGATTCCAGATGGTATCCCTTTCAGGGCTTTGCTCTGAAGTTAGCTGCAAATAAAAATTTAATTAAGGGCCTAGAACTGAAAGGTGAAACCTTACCTGCATGTGAAGTATGCGTAAAAGGAAAAATTACAAGGGTACTATTTGCTTCTGTGGAAGGACTATACAGTCTGCACAAGAATTAGAGATTATCCACAGCACAGAGATTATTCATACTGCTAGTCCAGAAATGAGAAAAGTTAAGTTTCCTGCGTCTTTATGTCGTGCGTAGGCGACATAAAGTAGCTTTTTATGCTCTAGTGCATAAATTAAAAGCTTCGTCGAAGGCCAAGGCAATCGGTCCAACAGCCACACGAATAACTTTAACTTCATAGAATAACCTCTTTATTTTATTTCGTTTCGTTAGTATTCTGTGATTATCTGTTCTTATAATAATAAATAATAATAATAAATCTTTATTGCTTGAAATACTGTTTAACAAGATCTTAATTTAACAGTCAGTATTTATCTTTACCTAATTTACAAAATATTATGTACAGTGCAGTCTTCCATCTATCTATCTATATATATAAAATGCTAAACTGTTTGTTGATAAATCAACGCACAGCCCAAGCCGCTGGACCTAGAAACTTGAAATTTTGCACATTGATACCTTATACAGTGAAGAGATTCACTAAGGAAGGATTTTTGGTTATAAGGGGGTAAAAAAGGGGATGAACGTTTGTATGAAAGTCCTATCCGTCGATTTTGAAGCTAGAATCTTCAGGGGTTTAGGTCGACAATTGAAATTTAATTTATTTTATCGCGAATTTAGACAGATTCTCATCTAGCAATGATAACTAGGAGCACGCCGGCGGATAAAATAAATGCATGTCGGCATCTACAATATAGGTACCTATATGTAAAAAAAAAAACTATCTGACTACAAATATGCCAACAACTACACAATGATACACTATCGGGCCAGCAGCTCTACTAAAAATTGACGAAACTCATATGACAAGAGATAGTAACGGTATGATTACATGAAACCGCGAAAGCGAAGAAAAAAATATGTCTCACGAAATATCAATACAATAGTGGAGTATCTCTCGGTAGACAATGTCATAGACACCAAGCAAGTCACGTCGGGAATGTCCTCTCATAAGTTCATGCTTAAATTTGGTGTCCCGGTACTCCGGTACTCCTTAAATATCGTAAGGGCAATAATTATGTCTGGAACTGCTAAAGGAGAAAATGTTTTAATTCCCCGCATTCCTATAAGTAATTCCGAAAGATTTACCATTTAACTTAAAATGAGTGCCATTCCCTTTAAAAACAGCTTTTGCCATGAACATATTTAAACAAAGCGCAAGGACAAACACTAGAAGTAGCCGGTGTACATTTAGAAGCAAACTGTTTTTCCCATAGGCAACTGTATGTAGCATGCTCAAGAGTATCCAGCCCACGAAATCTTCATGTTTTAGCAAAAGATGGCAAAACAAAAAATATTGCATACTAAAATTTATTAATCTAAATGCTGTTATCCAATTCAAATTCTTTTTAAATTTCGACCTGAATATAACATGTGATTTAAAGGTCATTCTGGTCAGGGAGGAAGTCAAACTATAAAATTACTTAAAACTATTAATTTTCTTAAATGCGGTAAACGAGTTCTACGCGGACGAAGTCGCGGGCAAAAGCTAGTAATAAATAAATATGAGCGAGTCCAGTGACGAAATCTGCTATTTAACACCGGAAACATTGAAACAGCGGCAGCGTGTAATAAATGCAAAATTAAGTGTCCTGCCTGAAAAATATCTAAAAGCGTATGATATTTTTAAGCAATGGAGACTTGCAAAGGGTGCAAACACTTTTTCGGAGATCGTACTGTTAGCGTACTTCATATAATTATCAAAAAGGATCAACCATCTACCTACAATGTGGAGTAGGTATTTACTCAATGTTGAAAACCACAATAAATAGAAAAGATGACGTGCACATTGAAACCTATCCCAAACTTATTGCATTTTTGGAAAGAATGTCAGTAGGGCACAAATCCAAAAATCCAATAGTAGATTGTTCCACAAGAGACTAAAGCAAGCCATAATGACAAGAGATATTTAGCCACGGTCCTGTTTTAGTACTAACATCAGTATGCGTGTACTCATATCCATCAGGGTTGATGATAGGATGAGTAATCCAGTCGACATTCTCCAACAGAATATACCTAAAAAAAAACCCCACGCAAAATAGGCGCATATATAAGTCGCCTTGTTGCAGAAAAGAGCCCGCCACAACCTGTAACCTTACACAAACCAGAGGTCTCTTTATAGAATTTGCTACGGACCCCTTGCTTGCTTAATCCGGCACTGACGACGACGTTCTATACAAAATTACAATATTGATTGATTACCTATAAGAAAGTTTGTTACAAATTGTTAAGCGGTTATTTTTTTTTGTGAAGTGCCGCTTTAAGTGCTTGCATATTTAGCCAACAGGTTCAAACCAGAAAACTATTTTAAAACTAATTGGACCATGCATAATAAAATGCATTCATCCTTAATATAATTAAATATATTCATATTCGTAATCATTAATCGTGTTTCAAGTAATTAAATCGTTTTTTTTAATATTTTTGCACAGTTGTCATTTTGAGGTTATTTCCCTCCCTAAAAATGGTCCATACACAATCACTGAAAATGGCGATAATCCTCCATTCACAAACACCGTGATTGGCTGTTTAGAGGTTTCCAAAGTAAATTAAAAAAAAAACTTTAATACCTAGAGATTAAAAAGGAGCTTTAGTCCCGATGTGCATAGACTACAGTTGTAACGAGGTTGTTAAAACCTCCTTTGTTTGCGTTCCTGGCCACTCATACATTTCGATCTAAATCTTTCCAAATTCAAAATTGTTTATGATCTGTTCAGATATCGATCCATAAGCTTATTCTCTAAAAAAAATCAATAGGACCAGACACGGGATCTCGTGTCTTGGTGCTTCTTTAAAATTAATTATTTTATTTTTGTTTAGTTATCTTCCTGTAATCTTATTATTAGAAACAGTATTAAACACCTAATTTATAAAAGTGATTCATTTATTTACAACTTCAATACAACTTCTCTGTGTGGGTCTCAGCGATACTACCCTATACCGTTAGAAATGGCTCTCCGGCGGGGAATCGAACCCCGGTCTCCCGCGTGACAGGCGGGGATACTTACCACTATCACAGGGTCTCAGCGATACTACCCTGTACCGTTAGAAAGTAACATTTTAAGAGCGTGAGAAGTGAAACGTTTCTTTATGAAGCTCCGGACTGCAATTTTCTCGCAGCAAAAGTAAGACAGTCATTCATTATAGTATAAAAATATATGTATGTGCACACTAAACACTTGTAAAACTTTCAGCATAGTAGGTACCTACCTACTTAGAGTGAGATCCCAGTCACCCCAGACTTACGTTATTTTAGGAATGATGAAATTTTTAGGATCGGTGGTATAACATAAACTTAAAAAAGGAATGGATACTCGCTAAGCTGAAAGCGGGGCCGTTTTGCAGGTAACCAGGTACCAAACGTAGAAAAAAAACATGCTAACTTACGTCAAAGTAGGAAGGCTGGTTTTTACATATGTTATATACTTATATATGATATTGTTATAAACAAACATATACAGTTTGCAGACACTTCCTGTGGGCCATAACTTTTGACAGACACTTTAAAAGTCGTAATAAAATGGGGAAACTTACGTCATTTTAGGAAGGCTGAATTTTATATATATTGTTAAGTATAATATTTTAAACTATTTTCCAAAGAGCCAGACAAATCTGACGGGCCAGACATCTTGCCAGACTCATTAAAAGTTCCGCTGTGCGAGGAAGCGCGAGAGCATTTGAACATTATTCAAGCGCATAAGTACAAGTGAGATGCACTCTGACTCGTGAATATCTCTCTTACAACTCGTGGCTACTCTTGATTCGAGGCTCCGGCACACCAAAAGCGCGTGACTCAGGAGCTCAGGAGCGACGCGCTTTGAACGCGGGCACGCGCGACCTATTTACGTATGTATCTAAATACTACATTACGAACGGGAAAATAACAAAAATATAAAATCTTTTAAAGCCATATTAGTCGGTTACAAATTATTTAATATTGAACATAGATAATCAATTTATGATTGCACGAGACATTGTATTTGATGAATCAAATTTCGAATCTTCTAGGCCAATAATTGAAATTCCCGCTAAAATTGATAAGCCCAGTGATAAATTGGCAAAATCAATAGGCAGCAAACATGAACGTATTCATGACGATACCTGTGAAGCTGGTCCATATCTAGCAAACTGAGACGTAGTCAAAGAATTCTCTATTTACCCACAAAAGACTATAATCAAATGAATGACCCCGATTTCTATTTATCACTCACAACCGTTAATTCGTTACCAAATACTTATAATGAAATTTTCAAATAGATTCTGATGAATGGTTAAAAGCCATAAAAAGTGAAATTGATTCACTGCATAGTAATAAAACTTGCGACTCTAGTTGACCCTACTCGGTAGGCACGTTTAGTCGCTCGTGGGTTCACTCGACAATACCATGACGAACCGTTCGCCCCAGTTGCTCGCATATCAACATTTAGTTATCCTAGCACAATTGACAACATTTCAAAAAAAAAAAGCATTTTTGTTTTTTCGCGTTTATAATAGCTGGTTAAAAATTAGACTACCCGTGTTTCTCGGTTTTTCTTTATTTAACTTAAATTCGTCGTTAATAATTTATTAAAGAAATAGTAATTAAAAAGACCGTATATACAAAGTTAGGAATACTGATGTCGTGATCTTAGCATGATATAAAATAAAAAAAAGTAACTTTAAACAGAAACAGAACTGACTGTCATGTCATATCACTTGTCAACCATAACAACTGTAACAACATAAATTCGTCGCCTTTGGGCAGATTGCGGCTATCCGCTTTTACAAATCCGTTAGTCACTTTCATTTTAAATAGTGTATATCAAAACAATAGTATACGAGAATCGAAAGCGTGTCGTTAGAATCAAGTAATCCGTCAGACAGATGAAAAATGGATATGACAGTTGTATATTTTTTTCAATTCCTGTGGTATTAAATGGACTAAGGGCACTATAAGTGTATTCCTAACATTCACAATCCAACTTTTTTTACTGTTTTTCCTAAATATAAAAAAAACTACCGCATCAAAAAAAACAAAAATATTTTTACTGTAATCAGCAGTGTAAAATCTACAAACGGTATTTTATTTTACTACCTTAGCACATATGAATTGTTGTCAATTTAATCAATTCGATTTACATGTTCATCATATGGATGTAAAAATGGCCACGGCCGTGATCGGTCATCGTTCTGAAGCTTCCCGCTGAAAACGTCGCTAGTATGGGAAAATAGATAAGAACAGTGCACTCCAAATTTAAGCTTGTAATCACGTATAACATTAATTAATTGACATAATTAGAAGGATTTGCTTTGCTGGGTATGTATTCTTGATTAATCTCTTTTTTATTGTATTTATTCGATATATCTAATTTTTTGTTACTTAACGAGTAATATGCCGTTCAAGTAATGGTTTCAAAAATGTATACCTAAGCCAATACTTGAACGTTGTTCAGCTACTAGTCTTAATAAATTGTCCTGAAATTACAGATGGAAACTTTATAACTTAAAGTGATCGTTAAGTGCTCTTGTATTTTTGTTACCAAAAGATTAACATAACTTTTGATGTGTAATCCAATGATTTTGGAGTTTTAATTAGTATGAAAACTATCACTGTTTAAATAATATAATGTGTGCCTAATACTTGAACGAATTAAATTTACTAGTTTTTACTGCTAAACCGCTAGACGCAAAACTCTTTATATGTATGTAAACGGAACTCATGTATACATGTTTATTTGTCTCATTGTAAGATATAATTTTACCAAATATTAACCTCAAAATGCTTTTTGTTTTTGAGAAAATTAATTGGACAGTTTCTGACGGAGCAGCGATAGCAGG
Source organism: Acleris literana (assembly GCA_946894065.1). NCBI lineage: Eukaryota > Metazoa > Arthropoda > Insecta > Lepidoptera > Tortricidae > Acleris > Acleris literana. The sequence goes on along the minus strand of OX335668.1, from coordinate 39,344,819 downwards.
TAAATGAATCTAACAGTAGATATTTAATTTATAATAAATGCAAGCTATCTCACCGTACCTACTGATTGTGATACGAAAGACTAGGTAATTTTAATTTTATAATTATAATTGACTTAAGAAAAAAATTAGGTATGTTACTATTTTTTTTTTATATAAAAACCTAAGTAGGTAAGTAATTTTTGTAATGATAATGGATAAAAAATACTTTTTTTTTTTTAAACGCAAAGAAACATGAAAAATAGGGACCTTATGTAAGTTATTAATATATAAACGTACGCAATTAAAAAATAAAACTTTTTCTAAAAGTTCCTTAAAATTACAATGATTTAGGTTTTTTATTATGTTAGTTCAACTTTTGGGTCCTAACCGTTCAGAATTAGGGCACGCTGTTCATCTTTTGGGCAAATCGGCGCATTTTTGGTTTCAACGATTTTTAGAAAAATGCTGTGTTATAATAACAGGCTTTTTAATAGTCAACTTCAATCTAGACCATATACTGTACCATATAAAAAAAGTAAATAGGGTGAAATTTGTTAATTTCACTGAGAATAAACTGTCTAAAGTTGGTGTAGTCGCTTAATCGTTCATCTTTTGGTGCCCCTACCCTATTGACCGATAAGATGATATACTTATATACCATATAGACCAAACATCTAAAATTCTTTCGTTCGTATGTTTGGGTTGTTAACATTTCTAGTATAAACTAACTCTCACTAACATGCACTTGGTTACTTTGTGAGTGTCAGCTTATATTGGACGTTGAAATGAAACAAAACGAAACCAACTATATGTCATAAATTTTCCTGTAATCTACAAGTAAATAACTATAAAAAACCAAGACGAATAGCGAATGAAATGAATATCGAATGGGATAAATAGTGAATGTGGCCAATAAAAAATGAGATCAATTTCAAAAGAGGCCAGATAAGAAAAATACGAACTAAGACAAAAGAAACTAAGACTAAGAAAGACGATAGGACGAATAACGAATAAGACAAAGATACTAAACCGAATATGTCCAAAGAAGGTGATGACGAATACCGGAATGAGCCGGAATAAGAAAAAGACAAACAACAGGTTATGACCATAGACGACAGAGACTACCAACGAAAGTGACGAATGAAGAATGGATGACGAAAGCAGAAGAAGAAGAGTTAAGAACTTGACAAAAAACGAATCGGACGACTCAAGACGATACTAGCAAAACATTCAATTATATGGAGCCAAAAAAATAATCATAACCAAAACTCCAAAAAACCTGTTATTAGGCGTGATATTGTTTCAATATTTCCGAATAATTAACATTTATTAAAAATTAACAAGTAGTTAATATATAAAAGTATTATCAGGATCTTTACTGTTGTTTTAAGTTTATTCAATCATGTCATCATTAAACATATCCAAGTCGTTTGGATCGTTTCTGTTATATTACACATGGATAATAGCAGCGATCCATGTGACCGGTGGCGCCACTAGCGTCAACAGTCAAATTTAAACTGCTCATTATTTTAAATATTATTTTATTGCATTTTAATACATTATTTGCCCTACAATTGACATATTTATACATAACTTTATATAATTAACATTGTGAAACATAAATATTAAGATGGCACCGACAAAAAGCAAAACCAACGTAAAAGAGGACCTGGACAAAAGGTTAGTGGATGTCATTTTGAATTTAGAAGGAGAAATAAAGGAAATGAAAGATAAACTGATCGATTGCTATGACCTGATCTAATTGCAAAAGCAAGAAATGACGTTACATAAGACACAAATTGAGGAATTAATAAAAAAAAAAAAAAATGTACCTGGCGACAAGCAAAATCTACCACTGCACACTGCACACGAGATTCCTCACATATTCCACTCCACAAATAAAAATGTTTCACTGAATGAGTCTGGTCCCCGAGGTCTTGCGTACATAGGCAGCACAAGTATTGAACACACTGCCCTTAAACATCACACACCTGATGAAATCGGCGAGCGGGACGAGATCAGCTGCGTTCCAAAGCCAACCACTTCGTCGACACCGTTGGCACCGAAGGAGTCTGCTGACCCTGTACTCAAGTTGCGCCGTGGCCGGCCTCGCCGGGCTGCTGCACCACCAAAGCCAAGCGGCAATGTCGGTGCGGACAAACAAAATGTGGCTGTCACAAGCGATCGCGCTCCGCCGGTTTCCGTGGAGACGCTGACATCCAGTGGTTCACCGTGCGGGGCCCTCCGTGCCGCCGCGCCGCGCCTTGCAAGCCTGCACGTCTTCAACCTTAGCGAAGATACTTCTGCGAAAGACGTCCTCCTACATGTCCAGTCCGTTTTGGGCGTGAAGAACGCACACTGCGAGCAGCTAGTGGTCACAAGAGGACACTATTCATCGTTTCGGCTTGACGTGCCTGCTGACCAGGCCAACTTAGTAAGAAACACCAAGCATTGGCCTGACGGCGTGTCGATTAGGCATTTCAACATTGTAACTCCAAAAAACTCGACAGGTCCCGTCACAAAGTTAAAACCACACTAGCCTCTGATGTATTCAAAATTGTCCACCAAAATGTCCGCTCAATATGTGGTAAAACTTCGTTACTGGACTTGGTTTTGAGTGCTGAAAATCCTGATGTACTGGCCTGCAGCGAGACCTGGTGCAAGCAATCTGAGATTGAGCGAGTTAGGTTATGTGGGTACGAGCTGGCAAATAGCTACTGCCGCACGCGCATCGCGCACGGCGGCGTTGCGCTATTCACACGGGTTGGTATTCAATATCGCCAGCGAAACGACCTACAAAGCCTGGCTGTTCAGTTTCATTTTGAGTTCTCTGCGATTGAAATTTGTGTTTCTAATTTAATTGTTATTGTTGTGTACCGCACCGGTAATGGTGACTTCGACATTTATTTAAATAACCTGGAAATACTGTTAGGTAGACTTACAGACGAAAATAAAAGATTTATTTTGGTTGGTGACCAAAACGTAGACTTTCTGTCCGAAAATAGTTTACGGAAACGGGTAGACGAAATTTTAAAAAGCTACAATTGTACTAATTGTGTAAATTTTCCGACCCGTGTGTCCGCGCACAGCTCGAGCTCCATAGACTGCGGAGTTGTTCCCTGCGGCCGCGGTGACGTCACGGCGTCGCCTCTGGACACCGTCGTGAGCGACCACAACGCTCAGCTGTTCACTTTAGCTATAACTACCACCTAGCCATGCCAAACAAAACTCTTTTATACAGAAGAGATTATTTAAAGATGAATTTATATTCGCATTTCGTACTGACATCAATAATTATAATTGGAATTTTATTTTTAATAATTCAATTGACGTTAATGATAGATTTACCAAATTATTTAATATACTGACTCACTACATTGACATACATTTCCCAATTAAAAACTTATTATTAAAAGGAAAAAACACATTCCATGGTTGACAGACACCCTTTCGAATTATATCTTAAATTATAATGACTTAACTGATATGAAACGTCAATACCCTGATAATGCTGCGTAGACAAACTCGATTAATCGTCATTGTTCACTAATTAAATCCGAAACCTTAACTGCACGTCAAAATTATACCGAAAGGCGAATTATTAACAGTGCAAATCCGTCGAAAGAAATGTGGCGTGTAGTCAGCGAGGAGGTATCTACAAAGCAAAGGAACACTTTTATTTATTTAAATGATGCAAAGGGAAACAAAATACAACCTACCAACATCCCTGAACACCTCAACCGGCACTTTCTTACGGTTGCGTCAAAGTTTGTCGTGCAAACCGACAAATGTAGTAGTACGCGTTATCTTGAGAGCTTCCTACAAGACGCCGATGTTCCTGACTTCGAGCTGCCCGCGGTCTCGCTCGCGGACCTGGACCGCGCGCTACGCTCCATGTTAAAGGCACGCGCCACGCTCGACGTGTACGATATGTCTCTGGACTTACTCATGTGTGTCTGGCCAGTATTGTCGGGTTTATTGGTCGAACTTATAAACTGCATGTTCACTACCGGCGTGTATCCCGACGTACTGAAAAGCACACGGGTCTGTCCAATTTATAAGGGAAAAGGAGAGAGGGATTCTGTGGATAACTACAGACCTATAACTATAGTGCCAAACATTTCAAAGATTATTGAATCGATTTTATCAAACTGCTTAATGCGACATCTTGAGACAAATGACCTACTGACTGACAAACAATTTGCTTATAGGAAAAATAGATCTACTACAGCGGCAGCTTATGAAATTTATAACTGCATTGCAACGGCTTTGGACGATAAGTACAAGGTCGCAGGCATATTCTGCGACCTGTCAAAAGCATTCGACGTTATTAATAATGACTTATTACTTGACAAAATTAAACACTACGGTATCAACAAAACAGGTTTTCAGTTGTTTAAATCATTTTTAACTTGCAGAAAACAGACCGTTCAAGTCAAAATCGAGGGAAAAACCTGGAAATCGGAAGGAGGGGATATAGAAGTTGGCATTCCGCAAGGATCGGCGCTTGCAAATACCCTGTTTTCGATTTTTATTAATGACCTTCCATCTTCTGTCACCGAAGGTCTGACGGTGCTATTTGCCGACGACACCACGGTGGTCGTGGCCGCGTGTACGTACGAGCAGTTTGAGCAGAAAATTGCTAACGTGTGCGCTCACCTCCTCAGTTGGTTCTCTGCGAACGGCCTCGTCCTCAACGTCGCGAAGTCTAACGTGATGATGTTCACAGCCGGAAACTCCACTGTCATCGCGCCAATACAGACCCCAATGCCACGTTGCGAGTCTTGCAGTTTTCTCGGGTTTTGGTTAGACGCTAAGCTGAATTGGAAAAACCACGTATCTAAGCTGTGTGGAAGGCTTAGTAGTGCGATATTCGCAATACGCAAACTCAAGCCTATGATTTCCGCCGATCAGAGATGGGCAAATTTTAATCGACTAACGATTAACGATTAAGATTAACCTATTTAATCGCGACTAACGATTAAAAATGACGATTGATCAATCTTAATCGTAAGAGTTTCGACTAATTTAGTCGCGACTAAATTAATCGTCGATTAAATTGCAACGACTAAATTTTTAATCGATTGATTAATTAGATTAATTTTCTTTCGATTGATATCAGTAATAAATAAGTTATTTTTAAGTCTATGTTTCGTGTTACGTTGATAGATTGCTACACCTTAAGGAATGTAAAACAATACTTAAGAATGTTGGGAAGCATAAGGTACTCGTATTATGTTCGCAGTTATCGCTTTATAAATAATTATGACAAAGCATTCGTATTTTTAGGGTTCCGTAGCCAAATGGCAAAAAACGGAACCCTTATAGATTCGTCATGTCTGTCTGTCCGTCCGTCCGTCCGTCCGTATGTCACAGCCACTTTTTTCCGAAACTATGAGAGCTTATACAGCTTATACTGTTGAAACTTGGTAAGTAGATGTATTCGGTGAACCGCATTAAGATTTCCATACAAAAATAAAAAAATGATTTTTTTTTCGGGGCTCCCCATATTTAGAACTGAAACTCATTTTTTTTTATTTAACCGCTACTTGTGGGGCATCTATGGATAGGTCTTCAAAAATGATACTGAGGTTTCAATGTAATAAAACACCCAAAATGATTTCAAAATTAAACTTTTTTATTATAATTTCAACTAACATTTTTGTAATAAAACATAAAAAAATCGACGTTGTTTAAACAATAAAACATCTATAATATAACATTGTGACATTTTTCATTAATATCTACCTACATATTTATTTTAAAAACTATAGTCAAAATTACAGTTGTTTCATTGATGAACTAGCATTAGCACATTTGTTTCATTAAAAAAATGTGGATATAATTAAAACTTAAAAGGTATAAAATATGAACTCAACAAAACTGATCAACAACATTAGGAACAGCCGCGTACACTACACTTTAGTGTACTTTTTTGAATAAAAAACCAGATAATGTAATTATTGTTACACTTGCACTAGCGAAACAGACCCTTGACTAGAGTTAGTGGAGTGGAAGGTGGAAGGTGTGTTACATTTGTTTGTAATAGTTTTAAATAACTACAACTATTTCTAACATTTTATATCAATCACAAACACTAGAACATTGTTACATTTTCAAGTTTGTTTTTAATACAACCCTTTCTTCAAATAAGTGATCAGAGAGCCTATTGGATTTAGGCAGATTAATCATTGTAGCATACGAAAATACTCGCTCAACAGATGCAGAAGAAGGCAGGGGTGTGTTATATTTCTTAAAAATAGTTTTGATCACCTCGTATCGATTTAAGATGGTCGTACTAATGTCTCGTTCAGCAAAAAACTGACACATCATTGTTTCGGCTTTAGTTTTAGGAGTATGCCTGTGTACTTCTTCTTGTTCTTGTTCTGAATCTGACCCAAAATCAAAAAATGGATTTTCTGCATTTGTCGTGAGTTCCTCTGCGTCATTTACATTTTGTTTTGATATTTCTCTTGCAATTACATGCTTGAAGGTCGATTTAACCTTTTCCTGATCTTGCGGTGTAATGCAAGAGAACCATTTGTTTTTGAATCTCGGATAAGATAAAGTAGCAATGGTCGCTTGTTCGGAAACACCGGAGGAAAAGGTAAAGAACTCTTCGAATCTCTTTTCCACACTTTCTAAATAACATTGAACCAATTCTTTGCAGTATTTCAAGTTAGAATTTTGCAGTTTTCGTAATTTTTTTCGCAAAGACATCAAACATCGGTGCGGAGCATGCAATATACTCTTTAATGTTATCGATCTCACGGTCAGTGATGAAGTTTGTCAAGCTTAGAGCCCTATGCAATAGTATATTTTTTTCTTTCATTGAATATATTTGCTTCATTGCGTCATATAAGCTGTTCCAGCGAGTGACGCCAGGCTTACTAAGTGTATGTACCAAAATATCCTGTATTATCTCAGCCGTTTTAGGACGTCCAGCGGCATTCCATAGCACGTTGCATTTGTCCATGGTTTTGTGATGTATTTCGGATAAAGGTGAGTGGTTACTTTTTTTCAAAAGTTTATTAGCATCGGTTACGGCACACAAATTCAAAGTATGTGCAGCACATCTCAGATGTGAAGGCAACATAATACGAATATTTTGTTCTTCAGAGAGTTCTTCACATTCGGCATCAGAATTTTCTTCCTCCGTGTCGGAGTCAAAACTATTAATCGTTTCGATTGACAAACCAAACACTTTGAATGCCTTCACGAAGTTGGATCCGTTATCGGTTACAGTTGCAATTATTTTGTCGGGATTTAAAGCAAAGTCCGTATGTAGTTCTTCTAGTAACATGGCAATACGCTCATAGTTATGAACGCCGGCAAATCTTCGACATGCTAGAGTTTTTGAGTGCCTGTTTAATTCAGGGTCAAGCCAGTGGACAGTCACTCCTAAAAAACTTCTTTTGCGACACGACCAAATGTCTACGACAGTGCAAACATGTTCAACATCCTCCAATTGCAATCTCATGTTTGATTTTTCATTTGTATGAGCTTCAGTGATTTTGCGACTTAGGGTTCTCCGGCTCATTAAATTTAAGCCGTGATTTTTAATTTCTAAATTGTTAAGCATTAAGCCAAAAAAAGGATCTTCCACTACATTTAACGGAATCATTGAGTGAACAAAAAAATTTCTCACATCCTTATCGAAGCCCGTCTGATTGATAGTTCTCGGGCTTGAAAAATCGTTGTTTCCGTTGGTTTTGGTAGTAGCTCCGATGGTGTAATCTGGATTACCTTGGTGGATGCGACGTCTCTTCTGTTTCTGGCTTTCACAATACTCTCGGTACTCTGAAACAGCATCTTCTCCGTGTATTCTTTTTAAATGGCTTAAAAAGTTTGAGTTTGTATGTGCAAGTCCCTTTATTTTCACTACTTTTGGTAAACATTTCACACATGTCACTGTTACTAGAGTACTTTTTTCACTTTGTCTCTCTGAATCTTTTTTAAAGAATGTTCCATCAAATATCGTCAATGCTGACTTATTAGTGATTGTTCCTTCCATTTCCACGGAAGCACTACGTTGGCCTGAAGAATTTAACGAGTCATTACTCATATTAGAATCCTCATCGTCACTAATATCACTCATTTTCACAAAAATGTACACTTATGTTCCTTGCCGCGAAAGGTTTTAGTTTGACAATATTATGTGCAATTGTGACCGTAACGTTCAACAGAATTGAGGTGACTAATTACTGCATTTGCGAATAGAAACTAACAAGTAAACAACTGATAAGACGGGTAAGTGATATAGTTTTTCTCAGTCTTTCATACATCTTTCTCTTTCTGTTTTTCTACCTGGACTTCGTAAACCCTTTTCTAGGTAACCTTTAGAGGGTAAAAACAATCTTGTGTCACTGGAACAAGTTTTTAAATATTTATATCACATCACACAGCAAACCAACTAGAATGAGTTCCAAGAAAGTAAAAGACATTGAACAACGAGACATAACTATTTTTTCAACGTGCTGTGCTGTCTTCTAATATTTAGTCGAAAATTAATCGTGACATTTAGTCGATTAACATGACGATTGATCAATCGTCAATCGTATCATGCGACGATTAATTTAATCTTGATTAAATTAATCGCGATTAATTTTGTGACGATTGATTTTTTAATCGATTGATTAGTTGACTAAAAAGTTAATCGATTAATGCCCATCTCTGCCGCCGATGCGCTGCTCCAAGTATATTATGCATATTTCCATTCAATTTTATCATATGGGATTATCCTATGGGGTAATTCCACGGACTCCAAACAAGTTTTCACTTTGCAAAAAAGAGCCCTTCGCACATTAGCAAGTGTAAAACCGAGGCACTCTTGTAGGGAGCTCTTTAAAAAGATGGTATTATGACACATTATTCACAATATGTTTTCGACATTATAATGTACACACGACACAATATACACCAGTTCAAACGTGTGAACATGCCCGGCAGGGTCACCCGGCAAACGGGCCGCCTCCAGCGTGTGCCGCGGCGGTTGGCGCTGCTCGACAAAAACCCGCGCGTAATAGGGCCTGCTTTCTATGAGCGTCTACCCGCAGACCTAAAAAACGAATCATCGGATGGAATATTTGGTCGCCGACTTAAAGATCTTTTATTGACGCAATCACTATATTCAGTAAAAGAGTATAGTGATAAATAGGTTAAATTGATTTGTTGTTTTTGTTTTATTTATTATTATTCCCTATTGACATGATCGTTTTAATTTGATTTGTTTTTATTTTTTATTTTTTATTCAATACATTTTTTGACATTTCTGACTGTAGCTTATTTGCTATATTTTTATTTTGTTTAATTTAATTCTTATTTTTACATTTTGACTGCGTTTGTTTATTTTATTTCATTATTATTTTTACTTTATTTTTTAACACTTTGACGATCTTATTGTGAATTCATTATGATTATGTGACATAGAATAATGTAATTTTCAGTATGAAATAAATGCCTACCTACCTACCTGGATCCTTACTGGGTTTTTGATTCTTTCTAAATAGTATTTCGCAAAAAGGATCCACATGTTCTGGATCATTTTTGTTTTTTGAAGATATATCCAAAAAACTAAAAAGTAATTTCCTAAAAACAACCCAAGCAGATTGAATTATTTTTATTTAATGTGATTGTATACTGGTTTCTTTGAAGAGCCAATAAAACGATTACGATTCAAAAGGGTTGAATTCTTACTGATGATTTTAAATGCAGACCCCCATACTTGTGGGATGGTACTCCATGTGGTTTTGACACGTTAAACAGCCAAATTTCCGTAGTCTCTTTCTGTGGATCGAAAGCATTGGTTTTAAGGACCACTTTGGCATACTTAACTCCACTTCCGATTGTTTCGTGGGTTGGATCCTTTTTGCGTAACTACGTCCAATTTGACCTGACATTTTTACTTACGGGCCTTTATAAAACCGGCCCTAAGTATGTGTTTATCGAAGACTATAAATTGAGGTAAAAGATTAGATAAAAATAAACATATTAGAATTTATTTGTAAAATGAGGGTATAGGGAGCCTTGGGCACTGATTTTGAAGGGAGTTCTTGGCATGCCCAATGCTCCCGCCATTATAGACCAGCGGTTGAACAAAAATAGGTTTTGATAACATTAGAGTTTGTTCTTTTTTGATATGTCGTTGTAGGCATGTTAAATAACAATAATCTAAAACGTTAGAAAGTTTTAGTTGGGGGTTTCGGCCATATAGATATATTTTAATTTTTGCCAACAACTCTTTAAATATATTAGAGTTTTAAAAAACTGTGGCATATCGTATTTATAACACTTTGATTTCTTTACAGTATTCTTATTTTAGATATCTGGAACACCTGCATTCTGGTAAACAAAAAAATGCTGATTATTTTGTAAATAAAGAATTAGATTAGCTGATATCGCACAATTATGATATAATCGATCAACTTAATATACTGGAAAAAAGTTAGAAATGTAGACCATCGGCGGTCTAGATATTAATTTCTGGTGAAGCAGTCAAGCCAATATTGAATTCGAGTTTGTAGAGTTAATCATAAGCAGTCATTACAATGATCTCAATTACCAAACAAAAGATTAGAAATATAAAATCAAGTCGACACTAAATACGGATACGTAAGCACTCCGTGCGTTAAATACGTATAATTCAAACGCGCGGCGTGTGCGCGCCTCTCTGTGGGAGCGGTCAGCGGTGGCGGGGTTGCGCGGTGCCCTTGACTGCGGCAAGGCCGCGATCCCAAAACGTTACTCGAAAAAAATTGCAAAGTCGTTAAGTACTACAAACACAAAAAACTAACTCAAAAAACAACAAGTATGAACTAATTTTCTATTAAAAAAGTTGTTTGGTGCTGTCTTAGAAGATTTTTAGTAGGTATTTATTAACTCTTTCATCGCCTGTTCTCAAGAACAAATCAAATTCGGTTCCGAAGCCGTAACTACAAACAAAATAGACCTCACGACAAACTTAACTTTGCCGTTGGAAAACTGTTATTCCCATACATCGAAATAGGTCGCGGTCAGTTTACCAACACCATCCTTGAAATGTTTGAGCAATTTTGCATCTCTTGCCAAAACCGTAAAAGTCTATATTGCAGAGTGTTACTTTATGTTCGCCATCTAGCGGTGCAATGTGCAATGCTAAAGCTAACTTGACTTTACTATTTGTTTCCGATCAGCGTAGTGTCAACATTTCTTAATTGAAAGTAATTACTTATCTTATTTAATCAGTGGTCTGGATTTTTAATACTACTACTTAACTAAATGGGGCAAGATTTCTTTTTTGTTAAGAAATAGCCGTAAAAAAAAAACTAAAACATAATTACCCTGCTGGTGCGTCTATTCGCCATTTACGGAACAAACTACCCAGAAAAGAGCAAGTTATGGATTGAACCCAAGTATTGTATTGAGTTGAATCGTTAGAATCGAATGTAAGTTAGTGATTTGAAAAATAAAATAGTTCCTGTGTTTATCGCAGTTTTTGTTTTGAATCTACATAAAAGGTGTTCGGAGCTAAGTTATCATTTCCTTGGTGTCTCAATTAACAACATCTAGACCCCTAATTAAACGGTTTTGGACCGGACTGTGCGTTTCCCAAAACATCCTTTCTCAAAACACTCGTTTGTTCCAAAATAACTGTTTCTTTAAATGACCGTAAGCCAAAAGACCCGTTTCTCATCACATTATTATGTCAAAACACCCGGTTCTCATAGCCTCCGTATGCGAAAAGATCTGTCTGTCATGACACCCGTATACCCAAAATACCCATTTCTTATCGCATCAGTATGTCAAAATACCCGGATCTCATAGTACCCTTATGCTAAAAGATTCGTCTCGTATACTTACCCATATGCCCAAAAGACCCGTTTCGAAATCCTCATTTATCTTTATTGCCGCTCAAAGACCTACGAAATTTATGACCATTCACAGCAAGAGGGACCACGTTAGGGGTACGGTGGAGTTATTGGCAGTATCTAAAACTGCATACTAAGTATAAGCTATTCGGCTATCCATTGACGAAATAATCAAGTCTAGTTTTTTTTGTGTGTTTATATTGCATTCATTTATTTACGTTACACATTCGTGTTTGAGCCACAGAAATGGGAACGGATGTTTTATGAAACGGATATCAAGACAAACTATCTTTTGGGAGAATCACATTTTGGGAACGGGTGTTTTTGGAAACGGATATCAAGACAAACGTATCTTTCGAGAGAAACGATTTTGGAAAACTGATTATTTAGGAAATGGTAGTGACGGGAACGTCATTTTGGGATACGTCTTTTGGGAAACGGATATTAAACCAAATGTATCTTATGGGAGAAGGACATTTTGGGAAACATTTATATCGGGAAACGGATTGTTAACAAAACGGTAGTGACGGGAACGGATGTTTTGGGGATAGATATTTTGGGAAACGGATAGAAGGGTCCGAAACCATTTAAACGACTTTCAAAGCGATGCTCCCGCTGTTCCTAATGCTTGTCAGTAACGCTTTCAACGCCGTGGGGATTACGAGTATCATTGCTCTGTATTTTCATATTATCAACTAGTTTTTAGAGTTTTTGGTAATTCTTTAGCTCTGCATACCCCAGTCAGGGAATGAAGGCGTGAGTTTGTTTATGTATTTTCATATTTAATTTATTTTCTACGATTGGCATACAGTGTTTTGTTAAAAAGAACTGCACTGACTGCTTTGACTGCATGTGTTGATTTAATAGTCATTCCTACAAAAATATCAGTTCCGACATAACCGGCAGGAAACATACTTTTTTCATTCCCTGGTTCTCATTCCCTTGGCTTTTGAAGAGGGTGATGATAATTTTCTTACAAATAAAAACAGGTTTTCCTTTGATTCGCATTGCAAATGGTTAATTAATTAATTTAAAACTTTATTCCATATACAGGGTGTTAGGCAGAAGGTTGGACAAACTTCGGGGACTAACTCTGTAGGTCATACTCATCAATTATTACTATGGGACCAACATCCAAATCGTAAAAAAAAAAACAGCTGTTCCATACAAACTTTGAGAGCTAATCAGCCGAAATGTATGGAACAGCTGTTTTTTTTTCGCGATTTGGATGTTGGTCCCGTAATAAAAGTTGATGAGTATGACCTACAGAGTTATTCCCCGAAGTTTGTCCAACTTTCTGCCTAACACCCTGTATAACATGACTAAATATTTCTCTGTCAATTGGGATAGACTTAAAAAAAAATAGTTACGGTTTTTACAAAGAAAAGGTAATTTAAAGAGACGTATTTTATTAATTTTGTATTTGACCCAATACTTTTGTTTTAAATTTATTTAGCAGACATTTTTTGGATGACATATTTATTTTAAATTTGGGTTGGCATTTTCTAATAAAATATAACAAACAATGATATAATGATGAAAAGTGATAGTAATAGTGTATTAATATATGTGTAAATGTGTATTCAAGCTGTTTTCACCTAGCCCGTAAGATACACCTAGGAGGGCTTCAAGCCGAAAACGAAAGTCAAACAATGGTTAAAATACTTTTGTCGAAATATCCGAAATAGATGAATATTTCAAAAACTTTATAATGCAGAACAGATTTAAAACCCTATCCCTCGAAATGTTTTTCGAATTAGAGTAATTGTAAATATATATATGAACAGTCCCAATTATTCCCAATTATGGCCGATTTAAAAAAATCTTTTTTGGTTTGATAGATTACGAATACTGTAATAAATCTAAAACGGGACTTAATCGCGTCTTAAGGTTTCATATCGACTAAGAAGTGGGATTACATAAGAGCTTATTATGATTACTAAAAAGTATAAGTAAAACTAAAATTAATATGGCTGGTAGGTGATAGGTCAATCCAACTGAAGTCGGCGCTCACAATATTTTTAAACAAAAGCAGACTTCAGTTCGATTTACCTAAATTATCTGCCATTTTAAAAGAAGTTATGTTTTGCGTTTAAAATATGGTTTCTGTTTTTTTATATACTGTTTAGTGATGCTATTTTGAAGTACCACTTTTCAATTAATAAAAATCTATAGAACATTTCAAGTACGCGGCAAGCAACGCCGCGGGAAAGTTATGGCCATATATTTAAACATAAATGTGTTTCGTCAGAGTCGCTATCTTAATCGAGATATCATATCGCCACCATTGAAATAGGTACCGTTAAGGAGATCCGTTAGCCATCTTTGATCTTCATCATTAGTTCCACTACAACAAATAGTGCTTTCCAAGAGAAAATGTACGAGTTACTATGACATATACCGAAATCACTACCTAATAGGTGTGCCTATAATATTTGAGGAGTTCCTTAGATTTCGACAAGATCCCACCGTCAGACCCTTTCAAACAAAAAAAGAATTGTTCAAATTGGTCCAGCGGTATTTGAATAATCGAGAAATAGACATAAAAAAATCCTATGAATTGAGAACCTCTTCCTTTTTTTGAAGTCGGTTAAAAATCGTCGGTCAAATTTCCGCTCGGCCCGGGGCGGGAAAAACCCACGCTACGCCACTGTAACCTCATAAGGGTAACCCTTTCATAAAGGTTGGTCAAATGAATGGATTATCAATTGAAAGGGGTAAGCAAGTTATTTGGGTTATCAAAATGAATTGATTAGTCTTTCAAGGGGTTTTTTCTTTGCTCCCAGTTATAAACCGCTCAATTCCTCTTTTTTTTACAGTTACAGTCTGTCAAGAAAGTCATGAAAACAAAGGAGGGCGCCACCATCGCTTACATGGTCTCCCCAAAGAGAACGACTGAAAAGTTTTGATATTTTGTATTTCTTTATTATAGTTAGTTTACTGTTATTTTTTGTCCGCAAAGGAAGGAGCTCTAGCACAATATATTTTCATTCTGCAAATAAGGAGAGCTTACATGGTACAATAGTGACAGCTGTCTGGCTCTTAGGTTATTTGTGAATACCAGCAATAGTACTACTCTCGGCTAATCATCTGACATAGTAAACTGATAGATCAAAATCAGACCACGTGACGCGAGCACCCAAGCGTTGGTATTTTTGAGGCAAATTGTAAATTACAAGTTAAGTTTTGTCACACAAATGTAGAAATCACAATCACACCCTAGATTAACCAAAATGTATATCATAATATGAGGTAGGTTAGGTTAGGTTCGTTTTTATATCAGGCCCGGAGGGCCAGAACAACCCAGAAATAGACACTCCGCGTAAGCGGAGCTCCGTCGACTCTTTTAAATTTGTAAATTTGATGGTGGGTTTGGCGTATGTGCGTTGCCGGCACGGTTTTAAATTTGCCCCCTTTTTTGATGGACAAAATGAAATATTTTGCGGTACCTACTGATTGCTTACCAAAATTTGATTAACCGTGAGTCGCTCAATGCCGCTCAAATATTTTATTTGCTGACCAAAATAATTTAGAGCAGTTCAGTATATCATTAATTGCAGACAGATTTATAAATGTTTGCTAACCATACGTTGCTTACCAACTAGCTATTTTGGCTGACCAAATACATATTTCTGTTCACCAAAATAAGAATTTTTTGCTGATCGATTAAATGGTACCCATTAAATAATATGAAAGGATCAAAACTGTTGACATTTTGCGTAAATTCGTACAAATATTCATAACCTCAACGTAATGTAAATAATGTTATCAAACAGACAAAAAATACGTAAATACAAATCGCTGTCGAGGGATTACTATTCCTTGGTCGTATTTTAACATTAAAATAGGTACTTGTACTGTACGTACCGGTTATCTTTGCTGTTCTGCCATAAACATCGTTTAAATCGGAAAGTAACTTCCCCACGTGGAATTCCGCCATACACTCGCTGAAAACTTTAAATATTACTTGTCTCTCACGGCTCTCATAAACGTGATGGCTCATCCTTACTCTTTGACAGTCCCAAAGCAAAAAAAAACTTGAATCATCGCAAAAGATAAGATCAAATCAACCACGAATCTTCGAAGTGACAAGTAAGGTACTCGGTTTAACAGTAATTCGGTGTTGCCAGCACAAGGAAACGTTTTAGTTCCTAAAACATTATTTTCATGACTTTCTTGACAGACTATACTAAGTCACTACAAATAACCAGTCCACGTATCAAACATTTATCACTAATTTTAAAGATGGAATAGGTACGACATATACAGATACTTAAAAACTTTTTACATTCACATTATCAAGGGACCTGCATCTAATAATATCGTAAACAGAGTATAGAATAGACTTGGCCCGCGCGTATACCTTTGAGATGGAGATAGTATCTATACCAAAGATGAAGGAAAACACTAGATCCCGTGTAGCCAACTGTCAAGCGTACCACTTTTTTCTTCTGTGTACAACGCAGTTTTGTAGCCAATTTTTATTGGTCAATACCCGACATGTGAACCCTACTAAATTAAGACAAATTGGATAGAATAAGCGGCTAGTCGGATAAAGACCTAAGAGAAAGTGTCACTTAATTAATTAATTAATTAATTTATTTATTTATTTAGGAAACCAACCAGCCTTATATTATTACATTGATTATTATAACCTAGATTTAATCATAGGGCGAATTATAGGTTACCACAGTTTATACAATTAGGTAGGTATACATTAAGAGCAGAAGATTTTCAGAAGTTATTTATATATATATATATATAAGAGTGTGATTATAGATATACATATGTGTGTGTGTGTGTGTGTGTGTGTGTGTTTGTGTGTGTGTGTGTGTGTGTGTGTGTGTGTGTGTGTGTGTACGGTGTGTGTGTGGTGTGTGTGTGTGTGTGTGTGCTTGTGTGTGTGTGTGCGTGTGTATGTTTTAATTCATTGTACGTCCATTTCGAGTATTGAATTTCTGACATTTGCCATAAATGTACCCTTAGTGCCCATAAATGGATCAACACCATTAAAGTGATTGTTATAAGAACGTGCGAGACGTGTAAGCACAGCATTCTGAGCATATCTGGTGCGATGGCTGGACACGCTGAACATGGCGCTGTTGCGAGTGCGAAGCCCGGGCGCACGGAGCGCCAGGCCGGCCAGGAGCGCGGGGCTGTCCACGCGCCCGCGCACAATGTCAAACAACAGCCCCATGTCCAGTAGGGAACGTCGCTCTTCCAGGGTCAACAAGCGGAACTTACGACAATTTTCAATGTAGGTAGCCTCCGCTTTTCTAGATTTATAACAGAGATGCCTTACAAACTTCCTTTGTATTCGCTCCAGACGATCCTTATAGGTTACATACTGCGGGCACCAAATCGGACTAGCGTACTCGAGTAGGCTTCGGACATAAGCAAAGTAAACGATTTTTAGGCAAACAGGATCTGAAAACTGTTTACAAGAGCGCATTACAAACCCGAGGTTCCTAAAAGCCCTGTTTACAGTGTGGTCGATGTGCTCATCGAACAACAGCTTGCTGTCCAAGAGCACTCCAAGATCCCGAACTTTATTAGTTCTGTCTATTACCACGCCATTGAAATTATAGGAGTGTATTAGTGGATACTTTTTACGTGTGAAACTTATACAATGACATTTTTTTATGTTTCCATTAATTTTGTTTAGTTCGTAATACGCGTACAGCTTGTCAAGATCTAGTTGGAGTAACTTAGCGTCAGCTAATGTTTTTATGCGACTAAATATCTTCTTGTCATCTGCGTATAACAGATGTTTGGAGTAACGAAAACAAGTAGATATGTCAAAGATATAAGCGTTGTAAAAAAGAGGGCCCAGATGAGATCCCTGAGGGACGCCGGAGGGAATATTAATGTAATTGGATTTATTGCCATTCTTTTTAGATGTGATTACAATAGCACTGACCCACTCTGTAGGCTCTTCTACTTTTGTAATGATTTGATCTCTTTCTAATGACTCTAATTCTTCTTTTCAGCCGTCTAACAGGCTAAATGGAACTCTGCGACAAGCATCTACTGAAGGTACAGCATCAGGTTTCATAGTTAAATGGCATTCGAAATCTTTAAGGCAACCAATGCCTGTAAAAAGTTCTGAAAATTTTGTCATGATATCTACATTAGATTCTGGCATAACCGAATCGAAGTGAACATTGTGAATCCTTTTGATTAGGTAACTTGGCAGCTTTTACGACCGATGACATTTTGACATGGTAGGTCAATAATATGAAATATTAAGTCATAGTATTGGTTATTATGTTTGACAGAGACAGAACATTGACCTACTGTAGGTAAGACCTCACCACTGAAAATTGAAAGTTTATGTGTGCTTTTAGTTATATTGTCAAGTGGCAATTTGAGATTTTTGTATGTGTTATAAGATAAGACATTAGTATCTGCACCTGTGTCTGAAAGGAATTTTGTTTCGGAGTCATTTATGGAAATGGTTACGCAATATGGATCAGAGGACATAAATAGTGAACCAAGGAAGTATTGTTCATTACTGTTATCATTGGCAGTATTACCTGTATTGACAAATTCCAGATTGTTAACATATCGATTAGCACGGCAAACGGACGCAAAATGATTTTTCTTTTGGCAGTTTCTGCATGTAACTCCAATGGCTGGACACCGGAAGCGATGAATCTGGCCGCACTTATAACAGAGCTCTGACTGAGGCTGCTGACTGAGACTTGATGGATGGCTGGAACTGGGCTGACGACTGGAACTGGGCTGACGACTGGAACTGGGCTGACGACTGGAACTAGGTTAGCGACTTGGACTTGTACGACGACTGGGGCTAGAATATAGACTCCTTGATTGATGACTTCGCTGGTGATTTGTTCTGTTTATTGCATTAACATCCAATGTGTTAGTGTTAGTGTTACTAATAGCTTTGGCGTCTTGCCTCGTGTTCCTAATAGTTAAAGCTAACTCTACTGCCTTGTCAAAACTACCTGGTTTATTGATAAGTATTTTTTCCTTGATATTGTGACAGGATTCATTTAAATTCCACGAAAATATATCTTTTAATAGGCTATCCGCAAGGGTACCGAATTCACATTGCAAACTTATGTTTTTCAGGTCTGTGGCGTACAATTCGATTTCTTCCTCCGCTCGTTGTTTCCTATTAAATAATTTGTGCCTTTCAATAGTCACGTTCACTCTGGGAAGGAAATATGTCTCGAACCTCGTTAACAATTCTTTAAGTATATATAATTTTAGAGATGTCTATGTCAAATGAGTAGAAGATCTGGAGTGCGTCTGGTCCGATGCAGTTTAAAAGAATTGCAACCTTTCTCTGATCTCCGACGTTGTCGAGGTCGTTCGCTAAAAGGAAAATCCTGAGCGACATTTCGAAGTTTTTCCACGCAAGCGGCATTTTGGTTGCGTGAGTGTCTAGTTTAAAGTTACATGGCGGTATTGGTAGCGGATGTGACGGTGTGAAGACAGGTTTTTCTTCACTTTTATTTTCTCCCTCCGCCATGTTTGCGTTCGCTCTTGTAGCGACTTGTGACGCAGGCTTGTTATTGAATTACTTTGAAGGACTTACGGTGTGAATCTTTATAATTATGATGGGGATGGGCTCTTCACCTTCTGACACCATGTTACATGAGTCAAGGGGCAGGTTTCAGGTGTAATCTTTAATAATACACAAGACTGGGTTCAAGACGTCTGTATTCTTTTGGGTGTGTCGCCATAGAGAGAGCCATAGACATGACAGACTTTACACGCGGGAGCAGGCGTGTTCGGATTCTTAACAATCCGGGAAGACTGAAGCTGTCCTCCGTTACCCTGAGCCGAAAGACGTGAAACAATTGCATAGTTATATAGGACTGTGCTCATACACCGTGTCCAATAAGTTTGGATACAATACGTTTCGCACTGGTATAAAATACATGAAGCTCCAAATAAATTGTTCTATTTATAAAATTGAAATATATAGTTACAGAAACAAAATATAAATAGAAATATATAATATAATAATAATATATATAATAGAATTGAAATATATAGTTTCAAATGTCTGCCATATTTCATTCATGGGTTAAACACGATGAAGCAATTTCGAGAAATAATTGTTACCAAATACCGTAATGGCGAGTGCCCTAGCGACATTTTCAATACGATGCAATCTCTTGGGATCAAACGTGATTTTGTTTATAAAACATTAAAACGATTTAAAGAGACCTCCTCAAAAGAAGATCGAAAGAGATCGGGTCGGCCGCGATCAGCGAGAACAGATCGGGTAGTTAAAATTGTGAGGGAGCGAATTAGACGTAAAAACCATCGCTCTATTCGACGACTAGCAGCCGAGTTGAACATTTCAAGAGGATCTGTCCATAACATTTTGAGAAATGATCTTGGGTGTTACGCGTACAAGAAACGTAAAGTTCATGGACTTTCCCAGGCGTCTAAGCAGAAGAGGATCGAGCGATCAAATACGATACTTTCGTGGCACGCTGGGGATGAGTTTGTTTTCTCGGATGAAAAACTATTGGTTTTAGAGCAACCCCACAATGCTCAAAATGATCGGTTGTGGGCGGCAAAGATGGCAGACATTCCAGAGAATCAGAAATACGTTCCAAGATTTCAGGGTGCCCCCTCGGTAATGGTTTGGGGAGCAGTGTGTAAGCGGGGCAAACTTCCTTTGATATTCATCGATAAGGGTGTTAAAATCAACGCTGAGTATTACAAAACCGAAGTTCTGCAGAAAGTTGTTGCTCCAAATCTGCAACGCATGTTTGGAGATGACTATTACATTTTTCAACAGGATGGAGCACCTTCCCATACCGCAAACAGCGTTCAAGCCTGGTGTAAGGCAAATTTAACTGATTTCTTACCCAAGAATGAATGGCCCCCGAGCTATCCGGATTTAAATCCTTTGGATTTTTTTGTATGGTCGTATATGCTCTCTAAACTGAATAACTACAAAATATCAAATTTGGACCAATTAAAAAAATATATCGAGCGTATTTGGGATAAAATGCCTATGAAAGTAGTGCGTGCCGCATGTGACGGGTTCGAGAAACGTTTATCCTGGTTCGGAAACTTAAAGGCGTAGTAATTCAAAAAAAAATATTGTAAATATTTGTTATTTGATTCTTTTTAATATAATATACTTTTCATGTCATTTGGTATCGTGTACTTATTTTTATGATATTTCATAGTTGTATTCAAATATATTGGACACGGTGTACTTCAGGAAGTTTATTGAAAATTTTGCATTGATTGCTAAGCCATTGACGGACCTGCTTAAGCAAAATGAAAAGTTCCAGTTTATTGAAGAGCAAAGGATAAGTTTCAATACATTAAAGGAAAAATTGGCATCCAATCCAGTTTTGAAAATATTTGATTCACGACGAAAGACAGAGCTTTATACTGACGCTTCCTGCGCTGCCTACTCGGCTATTCTTATGCAGCAAAGTGTTGATGATGGAGAGCTGCACCCAGTGCAGTATCTCAGACGTAAGACAAGCGAGGCAGAAAGCAAATATACCAGCTACGAATTGAAAGCCCTAGCCATAGTGGAAGGCATAAAGAAATTCCGGCATTATTTGTTTGGGATTCACTTTAAAGTCGTTACTGACTGTAAAGCATTTGAAATTACATTAAAGAAGAGAGACCTAGTTATGTCAACACGAGTGGCAAGATGGATTATGCTTCTACAAGACTATGACTTTGAAGTGGAGCATAGAAGTGGAAGTAAAATGAGACATTTTGATGCTTTAAGCAGACACCCCTATGTTGCAGTAATCTTTTCAGATTTGCATGATAGCATTAAGTATGCCCAAGAAATTGATGATGGCACAAAAGCAATAATAGAGGTGCTGAGGGAGCGCCCATTCGAGGATTATTCCCTAGACAGTGGTCTGTTATACAAGGGGCCTGAGAGGCATTTGGTGGTTCCAAAGACATTGGAAGGAGAGATAATTAAACGAGCCCATGATAAAGGTCATTTCTCAACAAGAAAGATGATGCAAATAATTAGCAAAGATTATTATATTTATACCCCTCCTGGAAAAGAAGATAGAAAGATTTACTTTGGCCTGCATTCCGTGCTTGTTGGCAACTAAAAAAGAAGGTACCTAAGCAAGAAGGCTACTTAAACCCTATATGTAAAGAGGATGCTCCTTTACATACCATCTACATTAACCATGTGGTGCCAATGACGGACACGAAGAAACAATATAACTATTTACTTACCATTGTAGACGATTTTACTAAGTTTACTTGGATCTTCCCTACCAAAAGCACCACAAGCAAAGAAGCTATTGAGAAATTGAAAGTACACCAAAAACATTTTGGCAACCCTGCCCGAATAATATCAGACAGAGGAACTGCATTCACTAGTGCAGATTTTGAAGGATATTGCAAAGACGAGGGGAGACTTCATGTGAAAATCACAACTGGAATACCACACGGGAATGGACAAGTAGAGAGACTGCATAGTTAGATAAATCATAGCCATTCTAACAAAACTATGTATTGAAATCCCTGCTCTGTGGTATAAACATGTAAGTCGTGTTCAGATATCTATAAATAGTATGTACCAGCGAAGCATAAATACATCACCATATGAACTATTAATAGGGACAACTATGAAATGCAAGGAAGATGTTGAAATCTATAACTTAATACAGCAGGAAGCTAGAGATAACTTTATGACAGACCGAGAGGAGCTCCGTGTTCAAGCCAAACAATCCATCTTGAAGGTTTAGGAAGAAAATTCAAGGAATTTTAACAAGAAAAGGAAGCCGAGCCAGATTTATGCAGTCGGGGATGTGGTGGCCATCAGGAAAACTCAGTATGGGGTATGTACCAAGCTTAAACCAAAATATTTAGGTCCCTATCGGGTCGTAGCGGTAAAAGGTCGCGACCGGTATGACGTGGAGAAGCTCGATGGCAGCCAAGAGGGCCCTCGCCGGACCAGCTCTGCAGCAGACTCCATGAAGCGCTGGCCTGTAGCTGATGGATCTGGCAGTGACTAATGCCTGAGATGGTTTGTGTTTTGTTACCCTTCCTCCGTTTGATTAAATATCGTCTTGTGTAATTCTATGACCATGACCGTGCTATTAAACTTTTAGAAAGTCACATGCTAATTTCTACACATTAGTGTAATGCGTAGATGTTGTTATTTAGTGTATATTCCCATAAGTATAAGTATTGTATAAGCCTTCAAGCAGTTAACCCCAATCAATATTGGGTGTTCGTAATTTTTGGAGCTTAAGTCTTTATGTGGACTAGGCTGGTAGAGTTTATTTGTCTTTGTGTTTTAATTAATAGTGTGTGTTAAAATTACATACATACATACATAATCTCACGCCTTCGTTCCCAGAGTGGGGTAGGCAGTGTTAACAATTACGACATCCACGGGAAGCTACTAGAAGCACTATTCTAACTCGGCAACCACACGAGGCTAAAATTAGTTCCTTAGTATTAGTTGTTTGTTAGTTTATTAAGTACTCGTAGTCTGAGGGCAGACTAGTTGCAGGATGACCGAGTGTGTGATAAGGTAAAGGTGGTGAGTGGAACGGAACGCAGAGATGTATGGAAGGGTTGGAAGAGTGTTAGAGAGACAGAGAATGAATGGACGATAGATGGGTGCAGCCGTGCAAGTTCTCTCCGCCGATAATGTGTTGTTTAACAGTTAATAAAAACAGTGGATTACTTTAGATCCCGCTCCTACATACATTAAAGTAAATAAATAATTTAAGCCAAATATATGTGCTTTTGACATAAGAAATAAAAAGCTTATTTTGTTAAAAATAGCTGATTAATTATGACTTAATTTAAAAAAGTGCCCAATGCACCCCTATCCCACCTACATTCTTGATGGAAATAGTATAGATAAAAATTACAGGTGACACTCAAGACTGAGTTTTAAAAGGTGCCTATTTTGTGACTGATTCCATATTTTGAGAGCTCAATAGTATTCAAAGATAAACTAAAACTCCCGCTTTCCTTTTGTGCAGTTTTTGAGAAATATTATTTTAAAGTTGACGTATTTCCGGTATCCGGAACCTAGAAATCAACGAATAATTCTAAATATAAGTGGCTTGTTAAGATTTTGACTATAGATGTGGATTGGGCTTTGTTCGATGCACTAATGTGCAAAATCACAACCTTCTAACTCGACGGCAAAATTAAGTAAGAAACGCGGTTTTTCAAATATTGGTTTTATTTTTTTTACTCACACGTAAAATTAGGATAAGAAAAGTACAAGAATATCTTCACCATTGCGGCTCGGCCTAATTCCTTGTTATGCGAAAGTTATAAACTATTACAAAATTATATTTCCGGCTCCAGGGTTATCACTTCCGGAAATGTTACGCTGTAATATTTTGCTCAAAGTTATAAATCTAGTATTAAGTAACAAAGCTTCGTTAAATCCTCTCTAAATAATTTGAATGAATGAATGATAGAAGTAGGTACTACTTATGGTAGCCCAAGGTGCTAATTGGGGATTTACTCGAGCGTCGTGGGGACCTATTCGATTTTGAAGATTAGATGGTAGAAAGGAAAAACCGTTATATGATGTGTATCCATTCAGCGATTGGGCAAGCGTGTACAGGTTTACAAACTTAAAAAAATAAATAAACGGAAATACCCGAGCGCGTCGATATTGATAGTGTATAACCATGTACAACTCCCAGACACGAGCCCCTTGAAATCTCGACAAACTTTTCATCGAATTTCATTTCATCGAAAACGATTCATAGAATATTTAGTATAAATATTGTCTCTTGTAGTATTATGGCTTCAACGACTATTCATTATATATTAAAAAAAATATTAGAAAAACTGTACAAGGATTTTTAAATGCTTAAAAATATATTTAATAAACTATATAAGAGACAGTACAACAAAATGTCGCTGTTTATTTCTTCGACGTATCATTATACAGCTATATATATGTAATTATTAGGTGCGACGACGAGCGAAGCGAGGAGGAGCGTGTTTGGTGAACTGCGACATAACAGATCCGAACCGACTTGTTTTATTCCAAAATATGCCACACACACACAATACCAGAAATTTAGGTTCAAAAAGGCTAATTATTAACAGAACAATTAAAAAATAATTATTTCAAATAATTATTATTTTTGTTTGTTGTAAAATTTACAATACAAAATAAAATATTGGATAATAAAGTATGAAATAAAGATCTGTGACATAAAGTATCCAGTAACTAATATTTATACACATTATAAATTGGTATTTTAAAAATACATAATTTAATTGTTCGATGTAAAGAATATTCGATCAAATGAAAATAAGCGAAACGTTTCAAGGTCAAGGAAACGTTTTTTTTTCAAATTTGTGACCCTCCCACCCCTTTGCGTTACGCTTAAATCGTCAGATTATTGAAATTTATACTTTCTTGCATGTAATTAACCTACCTTACCTTAATCTGACGCGCTCTAGTATTTCAAGCTATCGATTTTTTTTACTATTCCGATCGGTTATCCTGGACGCACGTTCCAGGATAAAGTGCTCCTACGAGGGGCGGCTGAAAAGTAATCTACCTAACAATGAAACAAAAGACTGTCGTGGCTAATTTTTTTTTATTTTTCTATATAGTCCCCTGCTAGTAAAATGCACTTATTAAATTTTTCAAATATTGAATTTAAACCATTAAAAAAAAAATCTTTCGGTTTGTCGTCAAAAAAGTCAGTAACCGCAGCCTTCATTTCGTCATCGGTCATAAACCTTCGTCCCCTGAGGTCTTTCTTGAGAAGTCTAAACAGAAAATAGTCACAGGGGGCTAAATCTGGACTATAAGGGGGGTGGTCAATGGTTTCGAAGCCATTGTCTTTAATTGCTAGCTTCGTTGTGCGGGCGGTATGCACTGGTGCGTTATCGTGCAAAATCAGAATACCTTTGTTTAGTTTACCTCGCCGTTTTTCTTTTATTGTCTCTCTTAGTTGGTATAGTAAGTTTGAGTAATAATCAGCATTCATTGTAGTTTTCTTCGGTAAATAATCTATGAGCAAAATCCCTTCTGTGTCCCAAAAGATTGTAGCCATAAGTTTACCTGCCGATGGACAGACCTTGAATTTCCGAGGCGGCTTCTCATCCTTAAATTTCCACTGTAACGACTCTTGCTTACTTTCCGGATCCCATTGTCGAATCCAAGTCTCATCACATGTTACAATTCTAGAAATTATTTCTTCCTCTTTCCCTCGACTCATCTCCAAAAACTCTTCGCAACATTTGACACGCCTCTCCATGTCAAATGCAGTCAACATTCTGGGGACCCAACGTGCACTAACCTTGGACATGTTCAAATGCTCATGAATTATTTCATTGACTCGCTCTTTACTGACGCCCACATCTCTAGCTATCTCCCACTGCTTCACTCGTCGGTCCTCTAATATAATTTTTTTCACCCTGGCTACATTTTCATCGGTGACGGCCGAAACTGGTCTTCCGCTACGAGGATCATCTTCCAGACTCTCACGACCTAACTTAAACTGCTTTGACCAAAACTTTATAACAAATTCGGAAGAACACAAACTGCCAAACACACGTAACATACGCTGTCTGATCTCCGAAGGCGTATTCCCTTCTTTAGTCAAAAACTTAATCACCGCACGCTGCTCGATTTTATCCATTTTCACTTTTTCTACCGACATGTTTGAAACAATTGTAGGAGACAAATAAACGAGATGCAATAAACAAATGAATGTAATACATTTTGAAAATAGAATAACAAACGAATATAAATCCATACCAGCCAGCATTATTTTTGTATATATTTCTGACCAAGGAGATTACTTATCAGCCGCCCCTCGTATATGCTGGAGGTACTCAACAGGGTACAAGGATGCCCCCTTATGTTAATCTGCCGCGCTCGAGTAAATCCCGAAATCCCCTCTTGGACTCCCCTACTATTATTTCAACACGTTGATCGCATCGCCGTACAAATGAGCTGTTGTGGGCCAGCCTTAGCTGACCGATAGCCCGCAAGGAGGCTCAAAAGGTCGCGACTCACTACACAACTAAAATAACATCAACTGTCAATAAGAAAAATATCTTCCGCAAAACAAAACAGTCAAAAAATGAGCCGGGAAAAAACCATGACTGATTGTTTCATAGGGCCTTGGAGAGCTCGAACTCGGTTATATCTAATATAGGTAATAGGTATCAAAAACAAAAGCGTACCTACGGCAGAGATGTAATAGTACTTTACGTTGTTACGGGTCAACTCGGCGAAATAAAATAATAACTACAAAGAACAATAATATATTAAAAAACTAACCTAGATTCTTACAACTAACTTAAATTTACGACTAAGACTAAGTGTCGAGCGCCAGGAGGGTTTTTAGCTTTCTAGGGAACCCTGCCAATCCAGAATGTCACCGGCTAGCAACAGTCTTATCAATTGCTATAGGTAGTGTTCAGTCTCTTCAGACTTCGAAGGGCATGACCAGAGGCTAAAACAAGCGGAATGTCCCTTTGTAAGTCTAGTTGTTAACAAATAAAACCAATTGAACTGTCTACACGAGCCTTAATCTTATAACTTACCCCTTCGTCCCAATGTTATAACACACACACAAAAGAAAATGACTTTAATTGCTGTAATTTACAATAATATATAATTTCTGTCACATTTCAATGTTAGGGTGGGTATATTTACGTAGTACACACAAATTTCGCAACACAAGTGTGAACTCTTCTAAACCATTGCTGGAATGACTAAATAAAGAAACGGCGACTGTTTAAATTATTAAAATTCCATAAATAAATAGAAAAAGAAGCCCCCGTACGGGGACCGAACCCGCGACCTCAGGTTCATAGTCGCGCAATCACTAGATTCACAAGGGAATACTTCCTCCATTGCCAATCCAATTGAACAACACAACAAACAAAATACTTAGTGACCGCAGTTGACTCAAACAAAACAATTCACAATTCACAACAAACACAACACGTAAAATTATTGAAGTAAGTAAGCAAGCAAATAAATAAAAGTGAAGTCGGCCGTCAACGCGGCTCAACACGCGCATGCGCGAATTTCGCATTTTACTCGACTCGGGTACAACTTCAGACGCAAGCAGGGCTGAAAATCTCGTACTATGTGCTATATGAACCTATGAATAGTTATATCTCATTATAAGGCAGTTCTAATGCGTAAGAAAGAGATATACCGGTTAAGATAGAAGCCCCCCTGCAAGCCACCGCGTGCGAGCGGGATGACTAGCCGTGTCTCAAGCGAGTTCGGGTCGTCTCAGCGCGCAGCAGTGCTGCCCGCCGTGCGTCGGCGGAGCGCGATCAAATTCGGTACTACGCTGCTGTTGCATTATTTGAAAATTTTAATTAGAGCGCGAATTGAAATAGTTCGTGATCGTGACCTTTGATTTTTGATCGTTGTTATATTTGTAAGGCAAGCCCGGCTTTTGGGCTTATATGGCAGTACCGCCACTGATCTCGGCTCCGATGCACTTAAGAGTATTACATAAAATTACATTACACAACAAAATATGTTTATTTTTAATAATTCTATCATAATTTACCACTTTTACGAATGGCCGCTCACCTTGAAAATGTATGAATTTTACAAATGACAACACTTTGACCCAAACCCCTTTGGATCTCATTAGCTTACAATATCCAATAACGTAATTTTTAAATTAGGCACGAATTATAATATATGATATGTATGTTATCTGTTTTAATGTCGTTTTTGTGTCTGTAAATTTATTTTCTTTTTTTCATTCTTTCAAAAAAGAAAAAACTATTCAAAATGGAACCAATGCCACCAGCAGCTACCTATAGCACTCTTAAGGCCCCGGTACATGTAGAGGCCGATCGGTTCAGGCCGAACTGCGTCACTTCCGCCTGACCGGATCGAGTAGCCATACCTACATGTAAAATAGTCCTAGCGGTACGCCAAAAAATGCTACAAATGGTCGTAAAGGCATGAAAATTAGAACGTTTGATCTTTAGGCCATAAGAATCAATTTGACCCGTAGCACGGAAATAAATGTTTAAAAAAACAAAAAAACCGCCTTCAAAAAGCAAAAAATAACTTCTTTAAAATGGTAGGTAAATAGGTCAGTCCAACTGAAGTCTGCTTTTGGTTAAAATATTGTTGGACGCCGACTTCAGTTGGACTGACCTATTTACCTACCATTTTAAAGAAGTTATTTTTTGCTTTTTGAAGGCGGTTTTTTGTTTTTTTAAACATTTATTTTATTTTATACTTTTTAGTGATCCTATTTATGCTGTTACGTAGCTCCACTTCTAAATATTAATAAGAAACTATAGAACATTTCAAGCTCGCCGCAGACAACGCCGCGGGAATGTCATAGTCATATTTAAACCTAAATGTGCTTCGTCATAGTCGCTCAACTTCCTTTATCGAAATATCTTATCGCCACCCTTGAAATAGGTACCGTTAAGGAGTTCCGGTGGCCATCTGTGGTCTTCATCATCAGTTCCACTTCACCATATAGTAGGTACTTTTCAAAAGCAAATGCATGAGTTACAGTGAAAAATACCAAAATCGCTATAGGTGTGCCTATAATATTTGAGGAGTTCTCTTGATTTCTCCATGATCCCATCATCAGATCCTGACGTGGTGACAATGGGACCAACTAGAAAGTATACCCATTCGAACAACGAAAAAATTTTTCAAATCGGTCCAGTGGTCTTCGAGTAATCGGGGAACATATATAAAAAAAAAAAAACGCGACGCATTGAGAACCTCCTCCTTTTTTTGAAGTCGGTTAAAAAAACAAAAACGGAGACGAGTTATGACGTCATGTTAACTTTGTATGGGAAAAAAAAATTGTTCTGAAACCTATCGTGTGTGCTATCTAATGAAAGGGCTTACTAAGCCGATTCTAAAAATATATTTCAGTCACTTGTGTCACCTTTTCAACGCCACAGTCGGCTCTGGCCGTCAACTAAAAGTCGTGCCACTGACGCCACGTTGGCTACAGCCGACAAGAGTTCAAGATTAAAAGAGACTTTGTTTGGTAGCAATAAAGTGTAATTTGCATAGCATACTAAACATGTTTGGCGTGTGGGTGGCACATTTTGTATTCGACGTATGGCGTTCAAAAGGTTAAATTAAAATAAATACTATTTTCAAAACATACCAAGTTTGGGCTCCTCCAGATATGATACGGTTGAATCATTATTTGTGAAATATACCTAAAATGATACGTAATAACCTCATCTCCAAACCCAAGAAAGCAATTTTGAAAATAATTACCATTAGTATTTTTTTATAATTTTTTAATATTATCAAATCACAAGTAGTTGAAACATGTATAAAAAGTTCAATTTTAGACACTGAGGATGATAAATACTAATTCGAGTGGAGTTTCCAATCATATTTATATTAAAATAGTTTTTATTTTAATTTAAAACAAGTGACTGAAATATAATGATGTGATATCTTTTTAGAATCGGCTTAGTGTGCCCTTTCATTAGATACCACACACGATAGGTTTCAGAACACTTTTTTTTTCCCATACAAAATAAACATGACGTCATAACTCGTCTCGTCAAATTGATTCTTATGGCCTAAATCGTTCCAATTTTCATGCCTTTACGACCATTTGCAGGTATCCTATCGCAAATACTAAAAACTTCAGCTGTTTCATTTCCCATAATTTTCATTTTATTCTGAACCCAATCACTTTTCAAAATTTTTAATGAGATATACTTAACCTGTAGGTTAGGTTAGGTTTATTTTATAACAATTCAGAAAAGTTAAACGGTTTCAAAGAAAAATGACTTTAGGACAAATGAAAATTATGGCAAATGAAACAGCTGGCAAACGTTTTTTAGTGTTTCAGATAGGTAACCCCATTTGCAGCATTTCACTGAAAAATCGGGGTGTACCGCTAGCACTAAAGAGCGATGTGTTCAGGCCAAACTGGGTCAGTTTCGCCTCACCGGATCGAGTGGCCATACATGTAAAGACCGATCAGTTTTTCCAACGGCCAATCGTTCAGGCGGACGGATGCGATTTGCCTTCAGGCCAAATTACACATACACGATGCTATTTTGCATCCTGTCGGTTAGACCTGAAGGTATAACTGATCATGTATGGAGTTCTGTCCGGTCAGGCAAATCGTTCAGGCGGACGGATGCGATTTGCCTTTCGGGGCAAATTACACATACACGATGCTTTTTGCATCCGGTCATGGAGTTCTGTCCGGTCAGGCAAATGGTTCAGGCGGACGGATGCGATTTGCCTTCAGGCCAAATTACACATACACGATGCTATTTTGCATCCGGTCAGTTAGAACTGAAGGCAAAACCGATCATGTATGGAGGCCTTTAAGAGCACCATCCGAACAAGAATATTTGGTTAGTAGTATCCAAATTAATGACGACGATGAGGCTTTGGTACTAAACTAACCAAGGATTGGAAGACAACAGTCAAGATTAAGATTTCATTGCCCCAAATTAGATTTTTCTGAAAATTATTTTATTTAGGTAGTTTTAAGATTGCACCGATCGAACGCCGGCAGTAGCCCCGTTTTTTTAGGTAAGTTGATTATTCGAAGATTAATTATTATTAAACTATGTTATACATATTCTAGTGGTTTTATTAGAAAACACATTAATAGTAGGTAACGAGCACGCCACTGTGGGTAGATCCAGCGCATGCCCGGCGCAGTCTTAATTAAATTTACTGTAGGTGCTTCCAAAAAGGTGTAACTGTTCCAACTAATCAATTTATGACAAGTTATAACAAGTGTACACAGTATTGTCAATAAACGCCTATCTTACATTATCGTATCTTAATTTCGTGTTAAGTATAGTTTAATTTGTCCGCAACAGAATTTTGACTACCCTGAACAAAAATTGTGTTTGCTTATAAGTTTCGTATAACAAGGAATTAGGAAACAGAAAAAATACTGTATATACAAGGCGCAATGGTGAACATATTGGTGTACTTTTCTCATCTTAATACTCTTTTATGCGTGAGTAAAAAAAAGAAAACCAATATTTGAAAAGCCGCGTTTAGGTACTTAATCCTTGGGACCTAGTGAAAAGGGGGTTCAGTCTTCTGAGGTTAACCTTTTGAACGCCATACGTCGAATACAAAATTTGCCACCCACACGCCAAACATGTTTGCTATGCTATGCAAATTACATCTTATTGCTACCAAACAAAGTCTCTTTTAATCTTGAACTCTTGTCGGCTGTAGCCGACGTGGCGTCAGTGGCACGACTTTTAGTTGACGGCCTGAGCCGACTGTGGCGTTGAAAAGGTTAAAGTGAAAAAGAGTATTATGTGTAGTAGTCCCCGCATATTACTTACACCCTTTTTTATTATGAGCATAGTTGACTTAAGCCCTTTTTCACTAGAATCCCAGAATTTTGCCGTTGAGTTAGAAAGTTGTGATTTTGCACATTAATGATGCATCGAACAAAGCCCAATTCATATCTTTCGGATTTTGTAGCAGGATTGAGAGTAGACGATTTAGAAAAATGTATCGGGTAGACTGGGTACGGTTGAAACAATTTTGCTTTGATCGCTCATAGCATCAGCATTATGCTATTCAGTGTTGAATAAAATGTCAAACATGTGAGGGCATAGATCTGTCTTGAAATGTGTACTATGGTTTTATGCCCAGATATATTCATTTTCACACAGGAGCAGTTTATGAAAAAGTCTGTCCTCTGTTACAACCGACCCCATACCAGGGGCGGTTGAAACACAAAGAAATAATATTCAATACGGGTATTTAAATCTGCTTTATTGCTCATTCTCGTACCTATTAATATCAACTCAGTCTCAAATAAGATCAACACTTATAATGTATTAAAAACTTAAAACAACTTCATCAAGACAAATAAATGTATTTAACATAAAATCAAAGAATTTCTTCTTTGAAAAAGTTACCCGGAACTAAATAGCCTAGTAATTATAAGATCCTGTTTTATTGCTTATTCCCGGGTCAATTCACTCCGTGCCAAATTAAATCAATCAATCAATACTCATTAATACTTACGTATGTTTCAACCGTACCCATCCCCACCTGACGTCAAAGAAAAATCATAGTGGCGAGACAAAGAACCCAACACAAAAAGTAATCATCGTTATTTTATCATAAACATCAGAAAAATGACTAGAAAAATACTCAATTTTCAAACGATATAATTAAAAAAGTTATTCGACAAAGATATCAACTGAAAATACTAACTTTTAACTACCAAAATACAATAGGCTCCCCTGCAAGATACTACAATGAGCGATAGTGGATGCAATACTGTGAAACATGTTCGCGCTAACATGCCACACATTTCTTCCCTTACACCTCTCATCCTACAGCTGATACGTTTTTCGGATAGTCGCTTTGTTTCAACCGTACCCCGTTACAACCGTACCCAGTCTCCCCTATTTAAACAGTTTGGTGAAAATGAAGAAAAGTCAGGTTCAGCCTTCGGTTAAGGACCTAGACTAAGTGACTTCAGAAATGTCCAGGTATCCGCTAGAGAAGAATATAGGACATTTTCATGAATGTAGCGCCGTTTGGCAGCTCTTACCTTCTGGATGCATCGGTTTCTAGCAACTTTAAAGATACGCCAATTCTTATCACACCGATCCCGTTTTTATACCCGGAACACCTTATCACGCCTTGTCATAGCCATACGGACACCTCTCGTAATCCACGGAGCTGCGGGGCGCCTCAGCCTGACCGCACGCACCGGTGCATGGGCATCAAATAATATCCGAGGATAGGATGCCCACAAATAAAATACCATAATTTAGTAAAGCGTATATTTTTCATAAAAGGCACATATTATGTTCTTAAGTAACACTTGCATGAAGCTTGATATTTTAGCTTGGGATGCCATTAAACAATACCTACACACGTTTTTAATAAATATTTGCACAATAATAAACATTGGTAGATCAGCGAAAGATAAAAGTATAGAAGTCTAACTAGCACCGAAAAGTGGCCTCACAAAAAGGATGCACTTATGGTCGGATTTTTATTCCCACAGAAAAAATGTAAACAACCGTTAACGAAAAACATTTACAGTATTCAAAATATTTATACTTTCCTCATTTAAAAGCAATTGGCTTTCTATAAAAAAAACTATATATTGTAATCAAGATTGAAGAATTTAATTTGTTTGTGGCAAACTTCATTTTGATATAAACTCTTTGCTCTATTAATTTAAAACGAGAAAACTGTTTTTGTATGCATAATTTATTTATTGCACTGGTATCATTGACTCGATACACCCGTGTCAACAAGTTGAGGGCCGTTTGATTGATGTGAGACGTCACTTCACTCGCTTCGCTTTACAATTCGTGCTCCCGTTGTAATCGCTTTCCAGTGACTCATTTGTGCGATTTTCATTTCAATTATATCTCGAATTTATTTTTATATAACGGGTCGAGCGAAATGATAACTTAATATTATATTTCTTGCTGGCCAAACTTTGAGATCCCCTGAAATGTCACTTTGACAGCGACGTAACTTTGTTTACAGTTTTCTGTGGGAATAAAAATCCGACCTTATAGGTGGGGATTAAAAAGGATGCCTGATAGCCGTTCAGTTCGAACATGGCCGCCGTGTCAAACTCTTAAATAAAACAAACGTTCGGTGTCAATAAATATGCCTTGTTGTGCCGTAAAATGGTGTGAGAGTCGTTCGGACAAGCACAACAATAAAGATGGAATCACTTTTAAGTTAGCAAAGCGATAAACATATTATTTTGATTTTATCACATTTTGTTTAGGGATGGTATTATGCCAACAGGCATCATTAGGTACTTTTTTAAGAAGTTGGTTTTTATTTTAACCATTGAATATCTTATCAATATTTTGTAGTTTTTATCGATGCCTTTCTAAGTATAAAATGTAAAAAAACAAGTAGAGGGATATCCCTAACAAGCAAACAAAATCTTGCATTCATTGCAAATAAATGTTTTGGTTATATTTCCTCTTTCAAATATGTGACTGATGCATTTAAAAACGATTCTTGCAGCCATCAAATTCTATTAATTAAAAAAGCAATATAACAGTTTTTAGTGATTCGGCTGCACTACATTGCTAAAAAAGATTCCTTGAATAAGTCATCAAGACAAAAGTTAAATAATGTAACTTTATTTAGAGGAACTTCTGATTTAGGTATCATTACTAATCACGGTACTGAAATTTTTTTCGTTAACAAACGAGGACTTGTTTTGTAATTGGAAATATATCCATATCCAGAGATACACAAACAATATAAGAATATTGTTTGTGGATCTCTGCTCACCCACCGTGTAGCCTACTTGTATTATATTGTACATAAAAATAAATAATTTGTATTTTTACCGAAGCGCGGACTCAGCCCTACTTCTTAAACAAAAAATATCACGCGAACGTTATCATTAAGTAAGTTGGTTCTTGTTGCATGTAACAATTCAACAATTATCCGTTTTCGTTGTCACTGTCACATAGCTGTCGTCCGACGAGACGCACGACGGCTAATCACAGCAATTGTTGGGTAATTGAAAATAGGCTGAAATTTTGGGTAGCTGTGATTGGATGCGTAGTTGACTATGCGCATACCGGGTTTTGGGCACGAGTTTGGGTAGAGTAAGGAGCTCGCCTTCTATACTTTTATCGATCGCTGTGGTAGATTATTTCATTTTAACTATCTTCTGTTTTTAATGAAACAATCGAATTTAGGGGCTACCATGCCCATAACAGACGTTGAAGATGAAGTTTAAGTTCTTATAACTCATGAATGTAAATTTATGAAAAAAAAAATGATCTGACGAACAGAATTTCAAAATAATAAATGGTTATTTTCTATAATTTTTAAAAACATGGCTATAAAAACACAAAATTGGATATAACTTTGTCATCTTGGCGTCAATTGATATGGAAACTACTATTCTCTAAATATTCTTCATTAATATCTAATAAATCAACGGAGGTTTTTTTTCTAAAGTGAAAAATATGGAAATAAAGGCCAAAACACTACTTTTTTGGAGTAAAAATGACAAACTTTGATAGCATAAATCTCGATATCAGTGACTTGTAAAAGAAAAAATGAGATGGCAGCTAGTTTAGAACAGCAGTGTTAATGCAAATGGGTTCTAACAACAACTGAAAGTTTAGAGCTTCAGATCGAAGGTCATCTGCCCATGGTAGCCCCTTAAGGTAATTTTTTTAGTAATTAACCTACTTGGCCAGTTATACTCTATTGCACGTAAATTTAACCCTCAATTAACTCCAGGTTAAATTATTCACGAATCAGATTCATATAAGAATTGACGATTTTAACAAATTAACCTGTTAACTTCGGGTTAACCTAGGGTTAACATTTACGTGCAAGCACACCTTAACCAATTATATATTTTTTGTATTTAAACATGAAACTCTCCTCCGTCAAGCTTTTCATCGGAGAGTGAAGACAAAATACTGGCAGAAGTGCTTTGAGAAAACCAAATGAAGTTCATTATGAGGCCTTCAATTACGCCAAGTCCGCATCCCGCTAGGACATCTAACAAGTAATGTCTCTCCAGCAGTACTCTTGACAGCAAAACAGACACGACCCACGCCAGCAGAGGAGGATAGAATATGACCGACACCGGACTCAAGCACATTAGTATGGAGCCAATCAAGACAGACCGACTTGCATGCCCAGACGGAAACGAGTACTTGTCAGGGTCAACTGCAATCAACTTGTTCATGGGTACAGGCCTGCGTCTTCGGACGAATGCTTTAATAACTGCCACTATAATAATATCCAGTAAAAGAGCTGAAAACAAAATATGAAACATAAGTAATATTTTAAAGTTTGCTTATAGTCGCGCTGTTCTAAGAGACACGGTTTGATTGCATCAAACAGAATATCGTCACTACTTTGAAAAAAACTAGTATTCGATTTTTTCAATTTTTTCTTTTATTTAGTAACGCATTTAACTAATCAAAATACATCTCGTATGCTGGGGTGCCGTTCATTCTTTACACCAACTTTTAGCATTATTTTACTTAACTTAGGTACTCGTAAAATTCATAATAAACAATCTGTATAAAAACAAAAATCATTGATTTGGTGGGTGATAATAATTAAATAACAGAATACTCAATGCTCATAAAAATGTTATTTATAAAGTTCATCAGGAATAATGTTATTTGGTAGGTATATCATACATTTAGTATAATGATTAGAATTTAGAACAACATTTGAACTAATGATCAGGTGACATATTATGTGATATACTAATCAAAATTATACCAGAACAGTTAACAAAAGCGAACTGCTACCAATACAATAGGTTAGGTTAGGTTAGAAGTTTATTTTCTTTGAGCATTATGAGCTTGGTTTTTATCAAAAAAGAACGTAATGAGCAATAAATACTATAGAAAGTGACCATTGTGCTGATTGTCTGATATGCAGATTCATTACTATGCTACTAAACTATTATTGCTTTTGAAATTATGTAATTCGTTTATATGCATTTTGTTTTTAAACTATTTAATCATTTCTGCAGATCAAAATTATGCAATTGGCATTATGCAAAATGAAAATTCGAAAACAGTTGTTATTAAAAACATTACACACCTCGTATGCTGATCAAACCCCAACGTCAATTAATCGACGGTAGGTGTAGTTAAGTAATCTTTAGTTCAAAAATATCGTATCTAAGCTCATATCGGCACTACTTTAAATAAACTCGTATCAGATATTTACCAAATTTTCGTTTATTTACGCATTAAAGTCATAAATAGAAATGTAATTCTATCAAACGCGTTACATTACAGGACTTTTTTTATTCTAATTATTACTGTTTATCAAGAATATCTTATTAAGGGCCCCACCACAGATCACAGAAACAAGAGAGATATGTCATGAGCACAAATTAGTGCAAGACCCCGTGTCGCCACTTGTGTGCGCCTTACGTAAGAGCAAGGCTCTATCGACTACTACGAGACCAACCTCCTCATAATTGGTTAAAACAGCTTACGAACTAAAAACGCCGTAACATATTTTTGATAGTAGCACAAAATTAAGCTTTATGTTAAGTTTTCAAGGTTGAAAAATGCTGAAAGATCGTTTTTTTTCTATCGTAATTCAGTTACTGAACGTAAGGTAGCGCATACTAGTTCACTTAGCTGCCATCTGTGCTACGAGTAATTAATTAATTACTCAGCGCTAGATGGCGCCAAGATAGTAGTCCTTATTTTCAGCAGATTAAGGACTACTCTTACAGCGACATGTAGTGATCCTTTTTTCAATAGGTGTGCGTCTCTTACCTGAAGTCCACTTAGGAATGCCACCAGGAATATTTCAAAATATATCGATAAAAATATAAAACTTCTTTGCAACGTTAATATAGGTAGGTACTATTCAATTTTTAGACAATAGGTACTATTATTTTCATAATACTACTAGATTAATACAATTACATCATTTAAACTGAATACATTAATGTTAGAATAGAATAATATTTTATTACCAAGAATACGGTTTAAATAAAGTTGATACATAAGTTATTAATTGGGAATCATACCTGTATTAAAACTTAACAAAAAAACCGGCCAAGTGCGAGTCTCCACACCATATGCCTGTCTGTTAGTCTGTCCCATCTGTCCATCTGTCACAGCAGATTTGCTCCAAAACTACTGGACCGAAATTTAATACAAATATGTAAGTCGGTGACTCAAAGACCGATGCGTAACGTAAATAAACGAATTTTGATCTTTAACAGCTCCAGGAAATTTACCACAGAAATGCAGTTATTTTTAGGGTTCTGCACCTCAAAAGGAAAAAAGGAACCCTTATAGGATCACTCGTGCGTCTGTCTATCTGTCCGTCTGTCACAGCCGATTTGCTCCAAAACTACTGGACCGATCGAGTTGAAATTTAGTACACATATGTAAGTCAGTTACCCAAAGACGGACGCATAACGTAAATAAATGAATTTTTGACAAGGCGGCCACTTTTGGGGGGTAAATTAGGAAATTTAAAAAAAAAGTTTCGCCAACGTTATTGTATGACTAGTTAAATTACAGGCTTGTTGTGAGCATCTCAAATATATTTGATTTATAACTTTAACAACTTAAATAACTTAAAAACTGTTTATGTTAAAGTTATAAAAAAAATATAATTGAGATGCTCACAACAGGCCCTTTCATTTGACATGTCACACAATAAGGTTTGCAAAACTTTTTTTTAAATTTCCTAATTTACCCCCCAAAAGTGGCCGCCTTGTCCAAAAATCATTTATTTACGTTATGAGTCCGTCTTTGGGTAACTGACTTACATATGTGTACTAAATTTCAACTCGATCGGTCCAGTAGTTTTGGAGCAAATCGGCTGTGACAGACGGACGCACGAGTGATCCTATAAGGGTTCCTTTTTTCCTTTTGAGGTACGGAACACTAAAAATAGCTGCATTTCTGTGGTAAATTTCCTGGAGCTGTTAAAGATTTTTGTGTTAATTTTACTTGATTACTTAGTACATAAAAGTCTAAACTGCTAATGGGTTTGGTTGAGTATCACGTCACCGGATCTCGGTTTGGGCCGAACCAGTAGTTTGTCGTATTTGTTTACGTAAACTTTATTTTATAAATGGTGCAAATAACTTAAAACAGAAAGATAGACTAAATACGTCGGGGCATTTTCTACCAGTCAACCTTTTCTCAGTGAGCCTTGAACCTTTTTTTAACAATGATCTCTTAGTTATTATCCCAGTGAGTGCTGTGTGCAAGCACAGCTCACTACCGGACCCTTTGCCTTTGTCGTTGGTCAATTTATTTTCATATTATTTGTATTTTTATCTAAAATCCAATCAATGGATTAAATCTGCAATACAGTTGAACCGAATCCAGATTTTAGTAAGTATTTACGTACGTCATTCAGAATATGTTCTTACAGTGCAATATTATAACGGAAATTTAATTGAAAAATAGTTAAATTATTTTCCTTGTGTTTTAAGCGTGTGATAGTGATGATAAATAACTTGAACTATTAACACATTTAATTCTATTGATCGCTGTAGAACAAGCCATTTATCGATATTCGATAGAAATCACGTCCACATCCTTACGCTCAGAAAGTCATACAAACCTTATATATTCTTAAAAAAATAGAAATAATGCTTAAAAATGAAATTTACCGGTGGTGCCGGTTGACTTAAAATTATCGTTTGGACTTCGATTTTTGCACACTTTCACGCTACAAACATTTATTTTACCATTTAAACAGAGCTCGTATATCGATCAGTGGGTGACTAAAGCAACGCTTGACGCGCCTTGTACCGATGTCCATTTTGACCATGCCGAGGTGTCACGAACCACGCCCCCATAAAATATCTCCCTTGTTTCTGTGGTCAGTGGGCCCCACACAGATGGAATGTGACACTCTGCATTCCCATATAGAAAAAAGTAGAAAAAACGGAGAACTTCACGTACCTGGCGTTTTATCTTTGACTAAAAATACGATGCGAGGGTCAAACTGAAAGTTTCGGGAATAGAAAAAAATATGCAGTTAAATTGAATTAATAGTACATTACTGCACAGACCGGGAAATAGGCCGTTGCGGGACGAGTAGAGTTAGCGTGGCCGAGACGCAGTCGAGGCCGCGATATATACGAGTCCAGCAACAGCCCTTCCCGGTCGAGGCTTGTATAGTGCTTTTCTCCAAGATGTGAGGAAATTTAACACAACTGTTAATAATATTAAACACAGTCCCAACATTTCCTTGAAAAAAAGAAAAGAAACGTACGATTTAGTATGACACTGAAATAAAGCATAAAATAATATCACAAATTATTTAAACATAATAAATTCAATTTGAATAAAATATAGTTTAAACTATAACATTTATTACGCGTTTATGTTATTTCCGCAATTTATTTTGTTTATGAATGCAATACCTATTAAAAAAAGGCTTAACTTTTTAGTCTATGACATTTAAAAAGTAAAATATATAAGGAAGAATTTTGATTGCACGAGTGTTTGGCTGTTTGGGGATAGTTATCCTAGTCCAAACATGGTTTTAAAAAGTAAAACACCAGGTACGTAATGAAATTTCATACATTTTTCGCGGCCGCTGCCGTTGGTAAATAATAACTTTGTTTTTTTTTTTATTTTGCCTGGGCATGGAACTTACAACTTCGCGGGCTGGTTTGACAATAGTAAGGTTAACATTTCCGAGCATGTGGGAGAAAAGTATTAATATTGTATTATTCTCCTTTATAATTTATGCACTTTTCCATGCGTTCAAATCAGTCTTTAAGCACTTATTGAAGTCTGAAATAGGGGTCGACAAAATGGCCATTTTAAAAGCCTCCATCGCTGCTTCCGGCGTCTGAAACCGCTGACCACGCAACTTATCCTTAATATTGGGGAATGTGAAAAAGTCATTGGGGCTTAAGTCGGGGCTGTATGGAGGATGGTCCAGTAATTCGACTTTTTCACCGTCCAGATACTCAGTCGTTTTCCGAACGGTGTGAGGGCTGGCATTGTCGTGGTGAAGGATGATGCGGCGACTAGGGTTTTTTTTTCGGAATTCAGCAAAGATACACGGCAAACAAGTAGTGGTGTACCAATCGGCATTGACCGTTTACGATCTTCAAGAGGTATAGTAGCTACGTGACCCGATTTGGAGACAAACGTAGCCACCATATTTTTGGCCGTGCAGTGAGAACGAATAACTTTTGTCGGCTTGAGCCCTTCTTCGTAGACCCATACTCGAGATTGGTTTTTATTTTCAGGCTCATATGCATATTTCCAAAACTCGTCAAGTCGTCACTTGACACTAAAAACCGCATTTGAGCTTCCTCCGTTGAATATATTCAAAGTTCTGCGGCACCAATTGACACGAGTCGTTTTCGTCTCGTCAGACAATAAGTGAGGGATCCAACGGGAAAACAACTTTCGCACGCCTAATTGTTCCTGTAAAATAATTTGTATCGGACTCATTCACATGCCCACTCTTGAATCTACCGATATGATACATGTCGGTCTTCCTTTATCAGCTGAAGCACAACATCGACGTTTTCTTGCCTGACTACCGATTATGGTCGACCTTTAAGCGCACGTCGTCCGTGAGGGATACACGTTACGGCCACGTTGAAATTCTGAATGTCACCTGTATATTGTAGTATTTGAAGGTGCTTCATTGCTAAAAGCAGCAATCATCCGGTCTCCACATTGTGTTTGTGTTAATCACTTTTAAAGTCGTAATAAATCATAGCTCTTAAATTTTCACGGGACAATTCCATTTTCAGCAGTGAATCGACGACTTAAAAAAAAACATTTGATTCCGAACCATCGCTTTTTTTTCTATGTGGCCAGTGTTAAGATAATGAAACTTTAGAGATTATAAAAAGGTACCTATAATATGTGTCAAAATATGTTTGTAAGTATTAAAGTATTAACAGACGTTCGAATATGGTGAGCTCCGGACCATTAAAATTAAAATTTCCTAAAACTTCTGGGTTCAAAGATTTTTTCCACGATCCCTAGGGACGAAGAAATGGAATCGTCTATGGGGAGCTAGCGTTAAAATTGCTACTTTTTTCTAGTTTTCCTTCCATATTTACGTTTTAGTGCATTTTAGCGTAACCTGTACTTGAGAAATATTGTAGACCACAAAATTTCCTGTAATTTTTGCCTTGAATCATTTTTTCCACGACCTCTAGGAAAGAAGATATGGAATCATATATGTTTGTAAGTACAGAACTTCAGTTTAAATGCACTAAAACGTAAATATGGGAAGAAAACTGGAATGGGAAACAATTTTTGACGTTAGCACTCCATATATGATTCCATATCTTCTTTTCTAGAGGTCGTGGAAAAAATGTTTCAAGGAAAAAATAACAGCAAATTTTGTGATCTACAATATTGCCTAAGTACAGTTTGCGCTAAAATGCACTAAGACGTAAATATGGAAGGAAAACTAGAAAAAAGTAGCAATTTTTAACGCTAGCTCCTCATAGACGATTCCATGTCTTCGTTCCTAGTGGTCGTGGAAAGTTTTAGCATATTTTAAACTCTACAATATTGCCGAACCATGATAAGCACTAGAATGAACTTCAATGACAGTATCGGCAAAAAACAGAAAGAAGTGACAGATTTTGCAAGATGGCGGAGAAATAAATAGAGCTGGAGGCACGAAAAATTTGGTTTACTATGGCTATATTGTCCTTTACAACATATTAAAAAACTATAACAATCGGACCTTTCTTAAGATACCGGAACATTATCAACGATTTACAAAATGTACGACGAATTTTTTTGTATGGGCTGCACCTTTTCCGGTATAGCATACTTCCGGTTCAAATTTCGGAATTGAGACAGGCAGATCCG
The DNA here is from genome assembly GCA_946894065.1 of Acleris literana. Lineage (NCBI taxonomy): Eukaryota > Metazoa > Arthropoda > Insecta > Lepidoptera > Tortricidae > Acleris > Acleris literana. The sequence goes on along the minus strand of OX335668.1, from coordinate 39,301,680 downwards.
TATTCTGCAGGGTCAAAACCCTCTGATAACGATGTCACCCCAAACTGTTACATGATTTGCCGCTTGCATTCTAATTCATCAAAAATGGTCCTAGACTATATTTGGACTGATTCAAAAAGTATATTGCTTTTTTACTGAATCCACTACTAGGTGGGATATTATGAAAAAATACGTTAAAACAAATTTAAAAATCTTCTTCAAGAAAATCGAATTGCACATGAGTTAAATTATGACATGTCCATAGGTTTATTTGCTGAACAAAAAACTCGAAAAGTAAAATTGTAATTTCAATTCACAAATGCAATAATATACATACATATTTTTATTTTAAATCCTATCCTGTGCTGTGTATAAAATATATCGGTGGTTAAAATGGCAATTGGCGTATAGGACAATTGTACAGTAAAAATTAGATGTCCTTTACGCCAATTGCCATTTTAACCACCGATATATCCTACACGTTCATGTCTATATTTCTGTAAATAAATAGGCTTATCACAGAACGAACAGCGATGGATGCATTATATCCGGAAGGCCTATGTCCAAATGCCAATCAATTAGTGGACATTTGATAGATGAAATTATGATGATAAAGGTAAAAATAAATATAAAGGGCGGGGGCGGCATTTTTCAGTTTTTGCCCCGCCTAAAAAAAAATGAAGATCCGGGGCTGGACTTCTGTACCTATCAGTTTTGTGACTGGACCCTCTTTGTTGCGGTGCGGTGGTGTGGCGTGTCTAGCGCACCGTACCGGTCCGTCGGTTCGGACGCACCATATACGAACGTCTGTTAATACTTTTAGATATCCGCAACTTTCAGTGCAGCCCTCGTAATGTAAACTATTTAGACTGGATTTTCTTCATAAACTATGCCACACTCCACCACTATACATCTATTACACCTAAAAAGTGCAATGAGGTGACCCATGTGTGGTTTATTTATGGGCTTTAAAATGTATAAGATCTGGACTTTTCTACCTCATTGATTCAAAGATAGTTCAGAACATCAAGCGCTTCCTCAGTTATATTCTGGACCCGTCCCTATTAAATAACGAAAGTACGATGATTTTCAATCACTAAAGGTAATTTTGCAAAAGACTTTCATGACAATTACTATAGTTAAATCTACGTATAATTGACGAAAAATACTTCGAGCCAATAATGTTTTCACGAAGACGCGTTTTTATTTTTAGTCATCTAATGTTACTCGTACTGAGAGTCCACATAGTTAATTTCATGGATAAAACAAGGTCTTCTCTTCCGAAAGGGACACTACCCAAAAATATGGTCAAACTTGATTTTAGATGTGTACGAATTTATTTCAATAATCATATATATCACGAATAATATAGGTCACGAGCATAATTTACATATTTACTTTAATTTAATGTTTTATTTTAATATTGGTAATGCATTTATGTATGAAAATAACTATAATAGGGCTTTTTGTAAACATAAAAGTTACATTACAATGTGGAATTACAACCAGATACTACAAGCGTTCACCGGATACAGCAGATCAAACTGGCCGGATACAAATCTGTCAATTTGATGTTTCTCGTCATATTATTTGAACCTATGGGAATATCATATTCCGCTCTCGCTCGGTATCATTACGCTAATGGCGCCAATTATTTTCAAACTTCCGCGGTAAATGTTGTAGATGTCATTTTTTGTAAAATGGTTAAATGCTCTATTAAAATCTATTTTCCTTAACACACGGAGAGGAAGCGCTTAATAAAGCGCTTATCAATATTCAAGTTCTCACAATCCATAGCCCTAATATTTAGAACTTATTATTTATTTTGTTATGAGTAGGTACCTATATAGTCGTAAATTTTCCATTAAACTTTCAACATTTAAGTGCCAATGGTCACGGCACATTGCTCGTATTGACGTTATTTTTTTATAAAAATAAGCGAATGGTCAGAGTCTAAATACCTATAGTTATACAATGATAGTTTTAAGTTAATATATACGAGCAAATATTTCAAAATTACCCCGATTTTAAAGTTTGGAAATCTTCGGTTGCCGGATATGACGTAGTACAGTCAAGGAATTTAATTTAGGACCCACCTTAGTTCCAAAGTCAATCTGACATTCTACAGCAATAAGGTTGAGTTTCCTATCAATTACAAATGACTTGGCATCTCTAATGACAATGACATCTTCAAGCAGATTTTCTTTGAAATGGGTAGCAAATTAAAGTCCGTGACCGTACGTGTCCACTCACGAGACCACTGCTTCTCGGAAGAGAATACCAGGCGAAGAATACTAGTACCATGGTTAATTTAATGAATATAAAAGAAAAACATACATTTGATTTAATTTCGTTAGCATAACAAAGCAAAATGATCGTTACCTACTCAACAACTTTCGGTCAATACTAGTACAAAAATCTTGTATCTTAAGAATAACAATAAATTTAATAAAAAGTGTCAGCGTAAATTATTATAGTAGTTTACGTGACGGTTGCGTAATGACCATTACGCAGACTCGCGTACAATATTTTATCTACACACACATATCATAAGTCCTCTATTATGCGTACAAAACCCGTAGGCAATGACCAGCATTACCTATACAGCATATACAAGATTTTTGTACTAGTATTGACCGAAAGTTGTTGAGTAGGTAACGATCATTTTGCTTTAATTGTTATGCTAACGAAATTAAACCAAATGTATGTTTTTCTTTTATATTCATTAAATTAACCATGGTACTAGTATTCTTCGCCTGGTATTCTCTTCCGAGAAGCAGTGGTCTCGTGAGTGGACACGTACGGTCACGGACTTTAATTTGCTACCCATTTCAAAGAAAATCTGCTTGAAGATGTCATTGTCATTAGAGATGCCCAGTCATTTGTAATTGATAGGAAACTCAACCTTATTGCTGTAGAATGTCAGATTGACTTTGGAACTAAGGTGGGTCCTAAATTAAATTCCTTGACTGTACTACGTCATATCCGGCAACCGAAGATTTCCAAACTTTAAAATCGGGGTAATTTTGAAATATTTGCTCGTATATATTAACTTAAAACTATCATTGTATAACTATAGGTATTTAGATTCTGACCATTTGCTTATTTTTATAAAAAAATAATTTCAATACGAGCAATGTGCCGTGACCACTGGCACTTAAATGTTGAAAGTTTAATGGAAAATATACGACTATATAGGTACTGTGTATAGATAAAAATATTATTTATCTACGCACATATTATCATTAGTGCTCTAAAATGCGTTCAGAAACCGTAGGAAATTACCAGCATTATAACAACCAATTTTACTATGAGAACTTTCTTGTCTGTGGTAGTAGGTAAAATCTGTACTGTAATATTAAAGTATTTTTTTCCACTCTTCCGAACTTGTCAAAAACTTGTACAGTTATTGAGACAACGCATGTTAGCTATGTTGGGAAGAGTGGAAAAAAAATCTATGTATCCCAACTGGCTATCCCAACAAGATGGAACTACCCGAAACTAACGTAAACTTATTTGATCGATCAAAACTATTTACAGGATGTTTATTGTTCCTCCCAGAAAGTTGATGTTTTTCAGATAGGAGTTTTTTCAAATTAGTGACGATATGTTGTACTGAGTAGACAATCAGGGCTTTTCGAACGGTGCGACTACTGGATTATTTATTGCTTAGTAAATAAATCAGTATATATTGTCATCTTAATAAATAAATTAAAATAAATTAGTACTAGTAAACTAAAATAAAGTAGCAAAATGTCCAGCGACGCAAATTGAGCAAGAAGCGAAATGTCACATGTCCAATAGCATTTTGCCTCATTAGAATAACATCCATAACGCAGAAAGTCAAAATAGCAATAAGTCCGTGTAGAATAATGTCCAAACTACATACCTATAGGTAGTCAAAAACGCTATCACCCAAAAAAGCAAATCGTCAAATCTTATTAAAAGCAGCCGGAGTAGCAGAATGACCAAAAAGCAAAGCATCCAAAAATCAATTCGTGTTTCATGTGGCCGGTTATATTACAAAGTAAGGTTTTACCTATTAAACTCTCACACAGTTTTATCGGTCACGGTTTTATCTCTTTACATCGTGGTATATTTGACATTATACGTTTTGGACGTTTTGCGATTTTAGCGTTCAGCTTTATCGGCAACATTAAGGGCCGAGTTCACCAACAATTAAACGGACGGTTAGGGGTTTAACGGGTGTCAAATGTATTGATTAACAGCTGATTAAGACTTAACCGTCTGTTCAATTTGTTGGTGAACTCGGCCCTAAGTAATTTAAGTTTTGGTGATTTAAACATAGAAACTTTTATATACTTAGACCTGTTGCTATCTAGCCGCATCCTTTCATGGACGTTATGCGAATTCAGTATTTTACGATTAAGACATCTTCAAATAGTGGTCAATTTACATAACTGGACATGTGCTTTTTAAATTAAAAGAAATGCTTTAAATTATTCATCCATCATTTTATTCGATAGGTAGCCCTGCTCTACAGTACCTACAATCATTTTTAGTAATAACTTTTTATATGTATTAAATACATGCAAATAAGGCGAATTCTAAAGTCGTTTAATGAAATAACTTAACTTCCGCACTTATATCCTAAATAACCAATTTATCCGTCAATCTGTATGTAAATTTTGAAAATAAGCGTTAAGAATAAACTATGACATGATGAATCCATAACAAAAACAAAATAAAATACTTAATTAAATTACGTATTTACCATAACTCGGGGAATAAACATAAGCGTCCCTACACGAGCAACGAACATTGATTCATTGGCCGGCGAAGTTAGGCGAGCGATGCCATATTGCCAGCCGTGCCGAGCGCACCCGACGTTAGCCGAAGACGACCCGAAATTACAATGTTATTACGGCTATTTTTTGGCTGAAACCGAACCTCTGGCCGAACCATGATTTTTGGGCCGAAACTGGCCGAAACCGGAACTTCGGTCGGACACTAGAAATAACCCTGTATAAATGAAAAAATAATTTTCGTGACTCACCACCTGTCTAAAATTAGTCTCTTAATTTTAATCCTTAACTATGTACACGTTTTTTTGAAAACCGCCCGTAATCTTTAAGTGTAGCCAGGCGATAATTCCGTAAATATAACAGATATCAGAAAACTTTCAACTGATATCGAAAGTACGTTACCCAATGAGTAAAATCACATCAATAACTTTTTTTTAATAAAACCAGAAATATCCCAAATATTATTTCCAAACCCTCCCATACATTTAGTACGCCGTTCGTTGAGAGACTTGAGAGGTTTTAGTTCAAAAGGCCTAGTCAATTCACCATTATCATATTATTCATGAATTGTTTTATTTAATACGGTTTATTCGTGTAAATTTATTAATGTTCCTCCTAATAAACCTGTGCTGGCAGTCCGGTCGAGTTCCAGGCGACAGGAGAAAAGCCGTGATTGTGCCTCTGTATAAAAGTAAAGGATCACGGCGGGAATGCAAAAGTTATCGCGTTAAAGCCTTCCGAGTGTCGTAGGCCAATTTTGTGCTTTTCCATCCACAATTTTTAATTGCCGGGACTATAGATAGTAATGAGTTAACTTGGATTTTTTAACACGCAAACCTTTAAATGCGTTTTTCTCAACACTAAACTTCATCAGTTAGTCGGTTCGCCGACCCCTGAACGAGGCCATAGGGCCATACCATATGGAGGAGAGCGTTAAAAATATAATGGGTAAATAATAATAAAAAGTCAAGAGCAAACCCATAAAAAAATATAATTCGGTGCCTTAGGATATAAATATAAGGGATGTATTTACCGATCAAAGTGTTCACTTGAACCTGGTATAGATCTTTATTATTGAATAACCAAATGAAGCTCAGCCAGCCTGCAAGCCAAATAATGCCATGGCAGGATACCTGTTGAAAAAGGATCATTGTAATGGAAAGTAACTAGAAATCTTACACTTCAAGTGAGTAATTCTTGTTTCTTCCTTCGTTCCCATCCATACTGCACTATACTATTACTATACTGAGATTATAAATGTAAAAGTAATCGTCTGTTACGATTTCACAGCTAAACCGCTAAACGGTTCTCGAGGAAATTTGGTATTGAGATAGCTTAAGTTTCGGGGAAGGACTTACGATAAGTACTTTTGATTCCGGAAAATTGATTAGTTTCCGAGAAAATAGCGATAACCGAATTGTACGTGAACGGAGTCGCAGGCAACCGCTATTCTAGTATATATTTAAACACAAAACATTTTTTACAAACACTATAACCATAGCAATAAACAATAACTACACGTAGAAGCGAAACTCCCGGCTTCCGGCGCGCGCTCTGCGCGTTAGATACCTACCGCCTGGCGACACCTGCGGTGTCTAGTCAGTCAGGGGTGTCCCACATGGAATATATATTAATATGCAAAAATATATATCATAGCAATACATCTTACGATATATTTTCCGTACTCGTTGACAGAGTCCACACACGCAGCTATTGTATATATTAAATAAGCCATGGGAAAACATTACTGCAGTCTATTTGGCTGTAAAAGTGACAAAAAAATACTAATAGATAAGAATAGTATTTTGCAATAAAGCTTTATCAACTTAACAAAAATTCAAAGTAATGGACGGGTGAAAGGAACGTAAAAAGTAACTCTGGATCCCAGACTATAAAACTTATAGTGCTTAATTATTATTTTAAAGGTTGTTTATAGACTCGTTTTCTTGTTTTATATAGATGATTAATAGCCACATAAGCCCTGTAATTTTCTGGAGATAATCTTAATATCATCAAAAAGTATTATTACCTAATTGAACGTAAATGTAAAAAACTCATTTTGCAACAATGTTTCCACGTTAAAGAAAAACATAATAGTACATTGTGTATTAAGGGCGGTAAGTAAGGAATTACAATCGAGGCTCTAGTAGAAGCCCGAAGTCGAAGACTGAGGGCTTTCTGAGTCGAGGTTCGTAATTCCCGTACCGCCCGTGAAACATACAATGTTTTTCATCACAATTGCGAGGAAATTAAATCAGACAAAAGATCATATTTTTAACTTACGATTCTCACTAATAATTTTAACCGCGTTGGCGATGTCCGGCGGAGTCGCATTATCCATTTCTTCTGACGACGACACGTTTTTTATTGATATATAATTTTTAATATGTGCACAAAGATACCCTTTTAATTATTATTTAGGAATCACACAGTTTATAATCAGTATTTATAAATTAGTGGTAGACTACATCATTGCCTATGACTTACCACAGATAATGTCAAACGTGTTCAGGAGTCCGATTTTAGTGACAGTAGAGATCAATAGTATAAATGCGAGATTTTTAGAAAATTGTATGCGACTGACATTTCATCTCGAATGAAATTTCATATCGTATGGCACAAGAATTGGGTTCCTGACGTATGTGATAGTTTGAGTCTACGTATTATATTAAAAAAAAATACTTACCGACCTTGGGTTTAATGACAAAAATAAAGCTCGAGGCTTTTATATGGGGCATTACGGCCAAGTTAACCTGTATGTTTAGATACTGTTTCCGTGCAAGTGTGATGAAAATAACATTTCGTGACTAAACTTGTATAACACATCCATAAACCGATTTTAAAATATTTCGCAAGTGACATCCCTAACTTTGGGCGCAGAAGACAGAGGGACGTAGCGGGGTGAAGAGGGAAGTAGGTATTTAAAACGCGGCATTTGGCGCCTTGGTAAAGGAGATTCGCTTCGACGTGTAGTTGGTTGGATTCGCGTTTTTGACAAAAAGAGGTGTTCCGGCCAATAAAAAATACACATTGCAATATAATTATTTATTCTTTGGGAGAACGCTAGGGTACGTGTTTCGCTATAATGCGCCATAATACAAAATCTTTTATTTCTTATACATGATTTTTAAATTAATTTAACACGCACTAAACGTCATTACCATATCAGAGAATATTGGAGGTATAGTTATTTGTATATATTTTTTGGAAAACACACCGAGAGGAATGCGTTTTTTTTTAAATTAAATTTGTACATATTGCCTTGATTGGTATCAAAAATCACCATGCAATTCAATACATAACACCTAAGAGTAAAAATATTTTTAAAAATTGTCACGGAAATTCGTCAACTCCATTGCGGTACCGTCAAAGTGTTTACCGCCACGCTTACCCCACTCCTCAGTCCTACTACAAAGCGGAGTCGAGCGCACGTCAAGTTGTTAATAATAAAAATACGTTATTTGGCCATAAAAATAGTTTTAAAAGTAGTTTGTCACAGTTTTGCGTCATCGCCATATCTTGTTAGTTACCTTGGGGTATTCAAATGAACATACTAAAAGTCCTCAAGGTTGGGGGGTGTACTGAGGGTGTAAGAGATGGGTTGAATGTACCTTTTTTCAGTTTTTTGCTCATATCTCGAATATCTGTACAAATAGCATTTGATTACTTCTGACAAAAGTTTCTACATACAAATTTGTACAATTTTTTTTATTCATTTTTACTCTAAGATCAATACGTAGCTGAGTAGTGGGCGTACGATTTATCGTACGCCCACTACTCAGCATGATCTTAACAGCCACCGATACTCGCTTTTTGTTAAATCTAGCACTAGATTTTTTGTTTAATCCTGCTAAAGGGTCAGCAAAATATCCCGCATTACGAGTATTCCACTAAGTACAAGAGTGGCTGGGTAACGAAATGCCTTCTGAAATGTGGGATTGGAAGTGAGGAGCTGCTGGAACCCTCGAACCAATTACCACCACTGATCCTCCAGCTACTGACACCGTGCCTATATTTTATCTCCTTGTTGACTAAACACCCTGTAGCTCCTAAGGTCTTAAAATGAGTCTTAAAATCTTAGAGTAAAAATGAATATAACATTTTTTGTAGAAAATTGTATGTAGAAACTTAGTCTAGTCAGAAGTAATCATACTGATATTCGAGATATGAGCAAAAATCTGAAAAAAGGAACCTTCAACCCCTCTCTTACACCCTCAGCATACCCCTACCCTTGAGGACTTTTATTATGTTCATTTGGATACCCCAAGGTATAACCAGAGGTCGGAATAGGTAGTGCTTATTAACCTAAACTTGATGCATCTTCATTCAGTAATGTATTCCCACCTCATTCACGCATGAATGAACATGCGTCAAGTTTAGGTTAATAAGCACTACCTATTCCGACCTCTGGGTATAACTGTACCAATTTTCAAAACTACACGAATTATTTCTCCTGATTTTATTAATTTTCTTGGGTTAAACGTACATAATACATTCGTCATTACCAGTTCCTTTTATCATTACCATTTCTAAAATAGTCATTCCATAATACTAACGTCATTACAATTTCAAGCAGTTAACTTTGGAGACCAATAACTTCCGATTTAATGATTGGATAATGGTGCCTTCTGCAGATTTTTAAAGCTTGTTATTATATCTTTAAGTTTCGGTCGCTAAACACGCACTCCCAAAATTTTTCAAAAATATGGAAACATATTACGAAATAATTAAAAAGGCTAATCCACCCAGTTATTGTTTATTATTACGCTATAACATAGATAAATATGCTGCCAGTATAACCGAATCATTTCCCCTGCCTTCTATCTTTATTTATAAAAAACACTTGTGAGCGGGCGTCGTACGTAAGTACCTATGGGTGAAAAACTTAAGTAAATAACCTCTTGCATGTAGTTGTGTACATAACTAATATGGTACCTAAACAAAGAAATGGATTTAGTTTAACCATCGTTTATCTGTTCTTTAAAGTGAAATTTGAAGAAAATAATGTACTAGCTGATTTTGAAGATAGTGAGCGAATTTTACGCCCACCTCGTTTATTCCAAATACGGCGCAATTATTTCGAGGAATATGATGAAAAAGCGGAGGAGTCTATGAGCCGGGATGACAGGGTCAAAGCTTTTCATATCAGCAGACCAAGGTCCCATGGTCCCCACTGCAAGTGCCACAAATTCGTAATTATTTAATAATGATGAATATTTGCGGCGCTTGAGGGTTTGGGCCTGATCAGCTGCTGCACCAGCCCGATTACGGGTTGACTGGATGTGGGAAAGGGCGAATGTGGCAACACACGTCGCGTCCCATACCAGTGCCCTACCTAGTTTCTACGGCACCAATGGAGCTCCGTTTGGTCGCTTGCCGTCGTCTCTATGCAAACCTGCTGGTTCCAGGACAGCTGATACAGAGGCAGTGGCAAGCGAAAGACTGATCAAATCATTAATTGTGCCGTGACGGTACATACGGCCGGCACTTCTAAAGCATGAAAGGCCATGTCGTCCCAGCTCACTCACTTCTTTCCCGCACGCGCACAGATTCACAGATTCTAGCCCCAAGCCGCAAGCTAATTGCAATGCGCAGCTTGGGTCCAAGACTGTGCCTATATTGCGGGAAGGAGGAGCGTTGAGCCAGTGACCCGATTGGCCTGCTGAGACAGCGAGGAGACGGGCGCGACCTCAATCGTCCGAACTATTTTGTATGAGAGATGCATGAATTGATATGAGGCGAGGTGTATCCCATGCTCTTTGGATATGCCTTTTGACTGGCATACCCACTCCGGGACACGACTCACACTAAGCATCCCTGGCCTCCACCAGGTTCACAATCTCGACGTCAAGTAGTCTGTGGGAGGTTTAAGATAATACTGACGAGAGGCAACGAACCATAAGCGGAGGACAGGAAAGCCGGTAGTGCCACGCTTTTATATTTAATACTTATTGTAAAAGACCTAATTTACAGAACATTTTATAAATATCTGAGAATAATAAACAATAATAATATATATAAAACAGTGACTTTTTTATTCGCATTCGCATTCGCGCATTTTCACCATGAAAAATAGCATTCGCATTTGCAAGCAAGCGAGCAAGATTTTTAAACTTAACATAGAAAACCTAACAAAAGATCTTTTCATCACACTTGCTCGTAAATAGTTTCATAATATGCTAGAAAAATCGACCGTAAATCCAAAATAATACCCACGGGTCTTTTTACCATTACGCCCTTTCGTGCGTAATAGCTTTTTTAAATATAATACGTGGACTCAAACTCTCATAATACATCAGGGATTCTTGTGCCATTCGATATGAAGTTTAATTCGAGATGAAATGTCAGTAGCATACAATTTTCTGCAAATCTTGCATATAAACTATTGATCTCGACTGTCACTAGAATCGGACTCCTGAACACGTTTGACATTATATGTGGTAAGTGCCGGTAGTGCCACGCTTTTATATTTAATACTTATTGTAAAAGACCTAATTTACAGAACATTTTATAAATATCTGAGAATAATAAACAATAATAATATATATAAAACAGTGACTTTTTTATGTAAGTACTTCCTGAACATTCGCATTCGCATTCGCGCATTTTCAGCATGAAAAATCGCATTCGCATTTGCAAGCAAGCGAGCAAGATTTTTAAACTTAACATAGAAAACCTAATAAAAGATCTTTTCATCACACTTGCTCGTAAATAGTGTCATAATATGCTAGAAAAATCGACCGTAAATCCAAAATAATACCCACGGGTCTTTTTTACCATTACGCCCTATCGTGCGTAATAGCTTTTTTTAAATATAATACGTGGACTCAAACTATCATAATACGTCAGGGATTCTTGTGCCATTCGATATGAAGTTTAATTCGAGATGAAACATTTCGTCATGATAAGAAATGGATAATGCGACTCCGCCGGACATCGCCAACGCGGCTAAAATTATTAGTAAGAATCGTAAGTTAAAAATATGATCTTTTGTCTGATTTTATTTCATTTCCTAGCAATTGTGATGAAAAACATTGTATGTTACACGGGTGGTAAAGGAAATACAAAGCTCGAGTAATTAAAGCCTAACTTAACTTCTAACAGACTCTCGTTTGTAATTTAGTCTTTACCACCCTTAATACACAATGTACTATTACAGTCAGCATCAAATAAGCTTTAGCATCCAAAGTGCCAAATATATCGCAACAAATCTTTATTCTTATAGACATAAAGATACGTGACAATATATAAGTTGCTTTGTTGTGATAATAGCTTAATTACGAAGATCATCATAGTTACTTAAGTTTTGGCAAGAATAAGATTATACCTAAGCATGAATATGATTCATCATAAGTTAAGAGGCTCAGGTAAATAAAGTCTGTTCTTATTCAATCGGTCACTCTTATAAACAAATCAATTTACCATTATAACTCCATATTCGCGTACTTTTGAAGGTTGAGCCCAATCATATTATTTATTTATACACTTGATCTTTGCCTTCATGTTTATTTTCAGGCAGTAATCTCTATTTAACATTATTATTTATTTATTTATTTATTTTAATGGCGTCTACAAGTTATGTAATTTTGCCAATGTCAAGTATATTAAGCAATTGTACGGTGAATCGTCGTTGTCGTCGGCGTCTTCCAGTCCCAGTCGGCACACCATTGAAGATGGCGGGCATCCAATTCAATGGCTTATTGGCTTGGAGTGTTCTTAACATTGTATTTTTTGAGGGAAAGCGCTTTCGGTAAAATACGATGACACTGACTGCTGCTTGACATGTACATTTAGTTTTTTCGAAATATAATTTGTAATAAAAAGGTAGTGATTCTTAATAGATTTGATTGATTAACTAGTTAAGAGAAGTTTTCTTCTCGGTCGCGCCCAGCAGTACGACAGAGACGAAATAAACGGTTTAAATAACAAAAAAATCAATAGAGTTCTTAAGTATTTCGAAAGGCTTTCTGTTTTAATAACACGCAAGCTTGTTACAATTGCTACGAGAGGATTCTGATTTGATGTTACGTTAACCTTGACCAGTGGGCTTAGTATGCTACGCGTGAGCTAGTGTCACATTTTACGTCATTCATGAATTAGAGTCAAATAAAAAGTTGGCAGTAAAATAAAATTCAATATAGAACATACTATAGCATAGAAGCCGGACTATAAGATGAACTTTGCCCCAGCTATCTTTCTCTAGTTATGTAATAAGAGAAAATGAAACAAAAAGCAGATTGTTTTTTTCTTCTTTAACTGAAATTTTTACAAGGTTTTAAGGCGTAAAATTTGAATGAACCTCGGTTTGTCCGCGAACGTGTGTACTTATGTAAACACAAACACTTTATCGTTTAAAACTGTAATTCAAACACAATATTTACGGAATAAAATGTGAAAATATCCCTTTAAGGGACCTCTTCCAGTTAACTTTTTTATGTATTTTTGGCATAAAGAAGAAGATTTTTTCCACATTTATGAATTTATTTGTAAATCGCATTTTGGCAATGATACCCTGGGTGGCAATGTTGGCGTATTTCACGGAATTTCTACGTTTTGTACAAGACGGATCAAATCATTAATTGGGCCGTGACGGTACAAACGGCCGGCACTTCTAAAGCATGAAAGGCCATGTCGTCCCAGCTCATTCACTTCCTTCCCGCACGCGCACAGATTCACAGAATTTAGCCCCAAGCCACAAGCTAATGGCAATGCGCAAGCAGCTTGGATCCAAGACTGTGCCTATATTGCGGGAAGGAAGAGCGTGGAGCCAGTGACCTGATTCGCCTGCAGAGACAGCGAGGAGACGGGCGCGATCTCAATCGTCCGAACTATTTTGTATGAGAGATGCATGAATTGATATGAGGCGAGGTGTATCCCATGCTCTTTGGATATGCCTTTTGACTGGCATACCCACTCCGGGACACGACTCACACTAAGCATCCCTGGCCTCCACCAGGTTCACAATCTCGACGTCAAGTAGTCTGTGGGAGGTTTAAGATAATACTGACGAGAGGCAACGAACCATAAGCGGAGGACAGGAAAGCCGGTAGTGCCACGCTTTTATATTTAATACTTATTGTAAAAGACCTAATTTACAGAACATTTTATAAATATCTGAGAATAATAAACACTAATAATATATAAAAAACAGTGACTTTTTTTAAGTAAGTACTTCTTTAAAATTCGCATTCGCATTCGCATTTGCAAGCAAGCGAGCAAGATTTTTTAAACTTAACATAGAAAACCTAACATAAGGCTAAGGCAGCGGCTATCTAATCTACCCGAGTCGCTTCTACCTGGACCATTTTGATCGCTTGCTTCGCTCGCACGCTAACTGCCTTTTGTTATTTTATAGTATTTATTGAGGTATGTCATAATTTTACTCTACACAACATTATTCAAAATGAAATTAGCCCTTGTCAATAGTACTATGTATTTAACCTTTTGAACGCCTCAAACGGCTCTGGCCGCCAGCTCAAACTCGTGCCACTGACGCCAAGTGTTTGGCATGTGAATAACACATTTTGTATTCGACATAAGGCTTTCAAAAGGTTAAAATTCAGCCAAACTAATATTCGCATAAATACCAAGCAAGTAAACTTTCAGCAATGTTAACATTCGTCGACAAACGTTTATTATTTATTAATTTAATCTTTTTTCCTAAAAATACAAATTTGACTACAAAAGCTGAACTTAATGCCTAATGGCATTCTCTACCAGTTGCCTTTTGGGCAGATCAGAAAATTGTTGTAGGCGGAGCAATACTGTACGAACGATAGCATACAGAGCATAATACCATGCATCGAAAATCGGCACAAAGGCATAAACAAATAAATACATACGTAAATATATGTCAGTTTTACCTTTACACCGACGATATATATATATATTGTTACATACGGTTTAAGCAGCCACGGGCGTACTTTTAAGTCCTATCTTGATCGGATACACATAAGTTGCAAGCGAGATTGTTAAGAATGACTGTAGCTTATAATCTCAAAAATAAATTTAAGTGTGATGCTAGCCTATTTTACTATTATAAAGTTTTACCAATTCATGCCAAAGCAAATTATACAGGGTGTAACAGGAGGAGTAGATCAAACGAAGCAGGTCGATAGAGGACGTCAAGACCTATCGATTAAGTTATTTATGTTTTTGTTAAATTTTACTGACACCCTCTAATTACCATCTAATGTTGCTAATATAATCTAAACAGTTGAATCTGCAGCTGTGATTTTTGTTTTATGAGTAGTCGAATAGTTGTTCTTGAGTCTCCAATTAACGTCACGGTCTAAAGTATTACCAATTTTTAATAAAATAATAAGTTTTTAAACTATTGCCGTTAACCCAACTTTAACTCCAACTTTCTGGCCCATTAACCAATAAAATTCATTTGTATTGTATTAAATTTATTGCATTCAAATAACAGGATCATTTGAAATTTAGTTAATCACGTCCACAAGTGTGAAATTAACACTTTCTTCTTAAGTATAAACTCGCGTGAAAAACGAAATTAAAGTATGTTGTTGAGCCTGAATTCCATCAAGAAGTGAAATATCGTCGAAGGGGTTTTAACTAAACGTCTAATTTTTATTTAATTCAAATCTTTAGTAGACATTTTATGGATGACATGATTTTTTTAGAAAATGCCATCCCTAATTTAAAATAATCATGTCATCCATAAAATGTCTGCTAAATAAATAATAAATAAATAAATAAATAAATAAATATCAAGGGACGATCTCACACAAATTGACCTAGTCCCAAACTAAGCTCTAGGCTTGTACTATGGGTACTAGACAACGATATAAATACTTATATAAAGAAATATATACTTAAATACATAGAAAACATCCATGACTCGGGAACTAATACTCGTGCTCATCACACAAATATCTGCCCTTACCGGGATTTGAACCCAGGACCGCTAGCTTCGTAGGCAGGGTCACTACCAACTAGGCTAGCACGTCGTCTAGCATCGTCTAAATAAATACAAAACTATCGGATGAAAAAACAAATGACGTTTAATTGAGACCCTTTTGACTATATTTCACTTATTGATGGATTTCAATCTCAACAACATACTTTAATTTCGTTTTTCACGCAAGTTTACGTTTAAGTTTAGTTTATTTATACTTAAGAAGAAATTGTTAATTTTACACTTGATGGCGTGATTAACTAAATTTCAAATGATCCTGTTATTTGAATGCAATAAAATGTTAATGTATGTATGTATGTTGATTTATCATTAACTAGGGCAGTTTTTGGAACAGTTTGTAAAAAAAAATGTTATGTGAATTTTATTGGCTAGTGGGCCAGAAAGTTAGAGTTAAAGTTGGGTTTACGGCGATTGTTCAAGAACTAATTATTTTATTAAAAATTGGTAATGCTTTTGACCATGACGTTAATTGGAGACTCAAGAACAATTATTCGACTACACATAAAACAAAAATCACAGCTGCAGATTTGACTCTTTAGATTATATTAGCAACATTAGATGGTAATTAATAGAGGGTGCCTGTAAAATTTTACAAAAACATAAATAACTTTGAAACAATAGAAAATCGCTGAACATACATGATGGAAAAATCGATAGGTCTTGACGTCCTCTATCGACCTGCTTCGTTTGATCCACTCCTCCTTTTACACCCCGTATTATGTTAAAAGAACAATACTTCTTAATGGAAATTCAAAAGCCCATATCACATAGTAAAATTCCTAAACAGGTAATAAATAAGATACTAAGGAAACCAGATTTCAGGAATTATTATGGGAGGCGCACGTCTGAGTACATAATACCTGATTTGATAAACAAGCTCTCAAAAGATTAAAAAATTAAAATAACTAATAACCTTGATAGGGTACTAAAGTCAGATTTTTTCCGTCAGTTACGCGATTCTGAGTAAAAATATTGGTTTGGATATATTAATTTAATTTGCAATATAGTGAAGCATCCTGTACCTGGTGGGCGAGAACCGGTTTCGCTACGCGCGCCCGGGCCGTTCCTCTCTCGGTGTACACAATAAATGGGCCTATTCCCAGTTGTCCACAGGGAATAATAAATCCCAGTTGTGCACACCCTCAAAAATATGTGTGGACAACCGGGAATGAAAATTCCCAGTTGTCCACACTCTTTAATTTGACTCAACTGTGTTAGTTTTTATTCCTTTTTTCTTCAAACTCGTGGTGACCACTCGTGGTATTTTTTTTTACATGTGACTTAAACATTATTTTCAATATTTTAATTTGTTGAGTTTTAAAGATAATATTAGCAAAAATACATGTATTCGTGATTATTTTGATATTTGTAAAACATTTTTTTATAATATAAAACAGATTTTAAGTAAACGTTTGTTAGGTACTCTTAAATGACTCTTTGTATTTTCCTAAACCCGGGTATAATATATAAATACGAATATATCTACTTAAGTATACTAATAAAAACTAACACAGTTGAGTCAAATTAAAGAGTGTGGACAGCTGGGAATAAAAATTCCCAGTTATCCACACTGTGGACAACTGGGAATTTTCATTCCCAGTTGTCCAAACCTATTTTCGAGGGTCTGGACAACTGGGATTTATTATTCCCAGTTGTCCACAGTGTGGACAAAGGGGGTGTGGACAACTGGGAATAGGCCAATAAATGTAAGAGGATTAAGTAAGATGATAAGTGATTTGTGGCGGAATTGCATCGAGTCAAACCATATTGTTGTTTAACGATGCGACAGTGGAATGTTAATTGTACTTATATGTGAATAAATATATATATATACTAATATTATAAAGCTGAAGAGTTTGTTTGTTTGCTTGAACGCGCTAATTTCAGGAACTACTGGTCCGATTTGAAAAATTCTTTCAGTGTTAGATAGCCCACTTATCGAGGAAGGCTATAGGCTATATGTCATCACGCTAAGACCAATAGGAGCGGAGCACCAATGAAGAATGTTTCAACCTTCTACGTTAACAAAGTTGCGGGTTAAAGTTAGCGTTAGCCCAAAGTAACTATTCCACGGGGACGAAGTCGCGGGCAAAATATAGTAGTATTTATTTATATATATAATACTAGCTTATGATTACATATATGCTAAACCGACGAGTTATGAAGGGGTTGTAGAGGGGGTATTAAACTGAAGCCAAAAAATTTAAGGCAAAATAAACTTGATCTTGGTAACCCTATATTAGAGATATCATTCCTTTTTACTGCCAACTTTCACCCGGTTACTTCGATTTTGGGAGCTTCTTACACGACTGCGCAAAAAAAGATGTTTTCAGGGTTCATGTAGGTATGTATGTACGATTCTTTATTCCACCATAACTTCTAACCGCCTGAGCCGATTTAGATATGTATGGTATCGTTAGAATCCTTTCATCATTCCGGGTGACACCCGTATACCTAAACTGTTAAATTTGAAATAACAACAATGGCAAATTGACAATTATTAACAATAGGTACGTTTACGCAGTTTGATCAAAAATACGCGGAAATTGAGTAAGAATATTAAAATCAAAAACTTTATTTATTCCTCTATATTAATATTGGCCCCTTCGAAGTAATCGCCTCCAGATATAATACACTCCTACCAGCGTCTTTTCTAATCCTCGAAACATTTTTGGAATGCACTGTTTGATATGACCTTCAGTTCCTTCAGCGATTCAGTTTTTATTTCCAAAACGCCGTCCATTCAAAATTCTCTTCATTTTTTGGGAACAGGAAAAAGTCGCCTGAGGCCAATACGGTGCCTGAGGCATCACTATGGTCTGGTTTTTTGTCAAAAAATCACGCATAAGCGACGAGGTGTGAACGGGCGCGTTATTGTGGTGCAATTGGAAAGAGTTGTTTTTCCACAATTCTTGTCTTTTTCTACGGATGGCCTCACGCAAACGGTGACTTGCAAGTAAATAATACTCTTTGTTAACCGTGCAACATGGTGTTAGGAATTCATGATGTTACAATCCACGATTTTTTTGACTGTGTGTGGATGTGGTCATTAGTCGTCAACGTTTTTGGGCGCCCATGTCTCTTATCATCTTCAACGTCTTCACGACCCTCGTCGAAACATTTATACCTATCGTAAACTGCCGTTTTCGTCATATCAGATTCTCCATAAGCGGTCTCTAACATTTCAAAATTCCAACTTCGGCACTGCATTTAATTTTGTTTTTGCACAAAATAAATATAATACAAATTCGTTGCTCCGTCATTTTCATCCTGGAAAACTCTTCGAAATTCGCCGATCACAAGAAAACACCTTCTTATTAATATTTCTACCAATAGCCAACCACGCATTCAAAATGGCCGCAATTTGACATATTAATAATGAAAAGCATGGGTCCATATTGGCTCATATAAAAATTTGTAGTCCGAATGTATTGTTATTCATAATCATCGCAAGTCATGAAGTGTTTTTTACTGAAACGGTTTTTATTTCAGGGTTTTTATAAAACAAACTTTTTTTCT
This sequence comes from Acleris literana, assembly GCA_946894065.1. NCBI lineage: Eukaryota > Metazoa > Arthropoda > Insecta > Lepidoptera > Tortricidae > Acleris > Acleris literana. Next base: position 39,282,477 of record OX335668.1, on the reverse strand, counting down.
CAGTGGAAATCCATTATGGACACGAAACGACCCTGGGGGGCCGAGTGGTTATGTCGGACTCACACCGACTAAAACCCCTGAGGTGTTCCTTCTCCCACTTTGGACGAGGTCGCGGGAGTGGTATTCCATTCCTAGCTCGTCTATCAACGTTTGCCCTTGCGGGACCGTCTTTAACAGGGTTTTTCTTCCCCCTTTTTCGTTAAAGGCGCTCCGAAACACTCGGAGGCCTTCCAACTCGAGACCCTTAAGTGCAAGCGATGGATCCCCCGGCCCATCACCCACGGGTCCCAATTACGGCGGCAACCGGTTGACTTGTGCCAACCGCCGCCTGCCTGGTCTTCTGCGGCGTATTGGGAGCGAGTTAACCCTTAAATTGGCGATAATTTTCTCGGTCCCGCTCTGCCACTTCTTTTAGCGACATTATTGCGTCGCTAAAAGTTGCTACCGCCTGCCATTTATTTTCGCTTTCGACCATGGCTTTCGCGAGGGTCGGTAGTGAGAGGTCTGCTCCTATTTCCATGGACAGAGCAGCACGAGGCACCGCCCAGGCTGGGCACTCGTCACGCGTGTGCTGAGGTGTGTCCATGGAACATCCTCCGCAGTGATGACAGGCTGCTGTTGGTTCCCTGCCCGCTATTTCGGAAAGATATTATCCGAAACAGCCGTGCCCTATTAAGAGCTGTGTCAGATGGTATGACGGCGCTCCATGTTTTTGATCTACCTACTCTCGAAGAACGGGCCGAACGGCATTCACCAGGTCTTGACTAACTCCCGGGTCTTCAAGTTGTTCCGTTCACCTGCGGAAGAGATCGTCCCGGGCTTCTTTCCTCCATTCTTAAATCTCTTGTGGATGTGGTCGGTTTCCTTCCTGCTTGGCTATTGCCGCTCGCCAGTTGATCGCCGCGAGAACTTCGGCTTCAAAGTTCCACGGCGGACTACCAAACACTACCGTGCTTAGCAAACAAGCTGCCGTAAAAGATACAGTGCGGTATGCTCGGGCAGCTCTTAGCACCATGGCCCGCTGCGGTCGTCGCAGTAAGACCTGGTTACGGGTACCCAGTGCGTCTTCCCAGAGCGGAGCTCCGTTAAGTTCCATGGAGCTCACCACCCCCATGTACAGGGCCGACACGCCCCTCCTGGCCCGCCAACGTTCGGAAGGATCCTGCTCAGAGCCCCAGCAGCAGCCACCACGTTTGGGGTCAAGCGCCGGAAGTGTTCTTCGAACCTCCATTTACTGTCGAGGACAAGTCCTGAGTACTTCATCGTCGACCCAACAGTAATGGAGGCTCCTCCATCTGTTCCTGCAGGTGGCTTGTTGCGTGGCCCATGGAAGACTATGGCTTCTGACTTATGGAGGGCAACCTCGAGACCCAGCGCCCTAATACGGTGAACCACCTGTGCCACCCCCGCTGTGGCAAGTAGTGTTGCGTCTCTATGTGTGTCCGCGCGTGTAGTTACGAGAGTATCGTCTGCGTAACAAATCACGTCAACTCCTCTCAAAGTAACCCCGCGCAAAACCCAGTCGTAGCCGATGTTCCACAGGAGCGGCCCATGGACTGAGCCCTGAGGTACACCGCACGACATTGATGTGTGCCCCCAACCGTCTTTTGTCGGGTAGATTACTGTACTTCCGACAAAGTAGTCTGCCACTACTTTCTACAGGTACTGGTAGTACGGGCGGTAGTGACACCCAATGTATGGAGAGGTCAAAATTTGGTATCGGATGAATTCACTTGGCACAGATGTATCCTAGGACAAACTGAGCTGATTTAGCCCGGTAGCCATCAGCCTCCCCCTGGTGGGTAGGAAGGGAGAGTATTCAAAGTTGCACGCCGCCGCGCTTCGGATAAAAAATTATATCGGCTTCAGTTTACCTATCACCTCGAGTGTGGTGTCATTTTCTGATAAACCATAGATGTGGCTTTCATTTTTAATGTAATAATTATACTCCTTCATATAAATTTATTAAGATACATAAATAAGTTTCACAACATCAGTTTATCTTTTTTGTTTTAACACACAATATTTTATAATATATGTACCTACAACAACATATTCACAAAAAATACGGTTGAAAAGCCCACTTTATGCAGATTTAAAAAACATATAGTTTCATTTATACCATTTATTTGAGACGAGTAGAATAAATAAATATACCCGCGCGGCGGCGCGAATTAAGACAGCGGGAGGAACTAACTGAGGCGCAAAATCGCCACGCGAACCATTGAAATTTATCTACCACCTCGAGTGTGGTGTCATGTTTTGATAAACTGGTCATGAGGAATTCATTTTTGACACAATTAATATACAGTTTTCTAGAAAATAAGTAAAATATTGACGAATATATCAAAACTGGTTTACATTTTTTTATTCAATAGTCAGTATCTTTGAAAATACTGTAGTTTTTGCTAAGAAAAAAATAATTTAATAAAGAATATTTATTCATCTTTAAAAAATAAATATTTTACATATAGTTATCATACAACACTCATCTCACACTCACCTGTTGGTCTCAAGCAACCCTCCCCGTAAAGTACGGTGGGCTTGGTATTTAGGCTACTAGTTGTGCTTGTCCGATACAGAGGATCCTTGGCGTGTCTGTAACCCGGGTGAGAATTTGCCAGTCGAAAAAGCTAGCCAAGCAGCATGGGACCGTATTTTGGTCAAAAGATCTTGGCCCATAATCCTACCCGGTCAAAAAATGTTTACGTACATAAACCAAATTGGTGGTAAATTTTGCAGTTATGACACTTATGACCCACGTTTTATTTTAAGTAAATAGTTTAAAAAAAAAAACATGGAGGTAACATGTAACAGCGCAAAGAAGATAAGCTATTATATGAAATCCCTAATTAATGTGGGTAGTTCAGTCTTCGTAGTTCTTAATGCGACATATACCATTATAAAGTATACATATTTATCTTTAATTCCCGCCCAATTTCATTTCTGTACTCCCTGGGTATTATTTTTATACTAGGTGGGCCGTGACCTTTGCTATAGCAAACTTTTGGAAAATAGTCAAAAGTCATCCGAGTGGGCCCGTTGCTCCCGTCACAAACCCAAGGAGGGTCTCTTTTAGATCCTAATACTTTCAGAGGGCCCGGCCCTGCCAAGATGCATTACGCTAACTAGCGTTTCTATTCGATTCGTTTTTAAACCAATCGCGTCACTGGTAGATGGCGTGATACGAAAAGTCACGTGATCTACCAGTGACACGAATGGTTTAAAAACGTAACGAATAGAAACGATAGTGTGCGCAATGCATCTTGGCAGACGCCTCTGGATAGCAGTGTGCCTCCGCCACAGTCTTAAAGTCTACGAGACGCATCCTTGTTGCCGTTGTGGAATGCAGCCGACGACCTAGGACACCACGGCCTGTGTTGCCAATCCAGTGCTGGTCGAGTTAACAGACATGCATCGATAACCTATTTGATCCGTCGGGATTAGCACAATTTCATTCCCGGCTTCGCTTGAGCCCACTGGCCTGTCTGCCTCAGATGAAAAGAGACTCGACGGATGCACTTTAGTACCGTGGCATCTTAGTCGTCCCTTGGCATGGGACGTCACTTGCGTTAATACGCTAGCACAGTCTCATGTCCAAGGTTCTGTTCACAAGCCAGGGACGCCGCAAACCACACCCAAACCATCAATTGCCGCAAATACGTTTTTTTAAGCCAAATTACTTAGTTGCTGCACTTGCTATAGAAACTTTTGGGCCGTGGTCATCTGACACAGAGAAATGTATAAAAGAAGTATCAGATAAATTAATCAGCGTCTCTGGCGACCACAGGCAAGACTCCTTTTGCAGTGCAGCGGAGTAACGCTGCGAGTGTCCTCGGCACGATGCCGCAACATTTTATGCTTTACTTTTTTTAACTGATTGTTATCAGAAATAAAGTTTATGCTGTAGTTAAATTACAAAATTCTTAATCCCTTTACACAGTTTAATTTATCATACAACGTCTACGAGTATCTGGAAAAAAATCGGTCTTCAAGTCTAAACAGACAAATTAGATCTCAAAATGATCAAATCACAAAAGGATGTCGTGACCGTCAAATATTCAATCTCAGGCCGACCAGGTGGAAATACAGGACGTATAAAGTGCAAAAAATGCCATGAATTACAATATGAACCGTAAGGACCTAGGCATGAAAATGTATCTTAGAAATGTAAACTATTGTCACATTAAGTAGTTCCAGACTAACTGTAGCAGCAACGGGTGCAGTAGTCGAAATTGGTTTTCAATTGAGATTCTATTGTATTTCCCATCCCCAACCCGCGACTGGGAAGAAGAATCGGCACCATCGCATCGGAGATGCTGCTGGAAACTGGCATCTGTAGGCGGAATATTCTTTAGCTGTCGGTCGTAAAATAACTCCGTATTATGAATTCACCTTAAGTTTAATTTGTTAATTACGAAAATAATATATAATTTGTGATATCAATATAGTGCAGCAGGCTGCGCGGCGAGTCCTCGTCTGAGTTAGTTCCGCCCGCTGTCTTAATTCACGCCGCCGGGCGGGTATATTTGTTTTTTCTGCACGTGTCAAATAAATGATATAAATACAAACTATATGTTTTTTAAATCTGCATAAATTGGGCTTTTCAACCGTATTTTTTGTGAATATGATGTTGTACATATATTATAAAATTTTGTGTTGAAAGAAAAAAGATAAGCCGACGTTGTGAAACTTATTTATGTATCTTAATAAATTTATATGAAGGAGTGTAATTATTATATCAAAAATGAAAGCCACATCTATCGTTTATCAGAAAATGATACCACACTCGAGGTGATAGGTAAACTAAAGCCGATATAATTTTTTATCCGAAGCGCGGCGGCGTGCAACTTTGAATACTCTCCCTTCCTACCCACCAGGGGGAGGCTGATGGCTACCGGGCTAAATCAGCTCAGTTTGTCCTAGGATACATCTGTACCAAGTGAATTCATCCGATACCAACATTTTGACCTATGGTCGTTACCGCCCGTACTATGGGGCACGCCATGGTACTGAAGTGCCGCCTTAATGGATTCCCTGGGCAAGGCATTGGATATATCCAATGACGCTGCCACCATGAACCCACGTTGGGAAACCGTCTCCTCGGCAAGGTCTCTGACCCGCGCTATTGCATCCAGGGTTGACCGACTGCATTGGAAACCAAATTGTGCATCGTTTTGGTCCGGATCCATACTTTTGACGAGGCGAGCATCGAGGACACGTTCAAAAAGCTTGCACTCCTCATCTAATAGTACAATTGGCCGGTAACCCGTCGGCTGGTCGGCAGGACGGCCATATTTTCGTAGGAGGACGAGTTTTCCCGTCTTCCAGCTGGAGCCTATTGCATAATAAAGTACAAGCCCATACTATTAGTAAAAATCCATACAAAACCACTAATACTATTAGCTTGTACTTTATTATGCAATCGGCCCCAGGTTGGGAATCGACCCTGAGTTAGGCATGCCTTTATAAAACAAACCTAACCTAACCTCATTTACCAGCTAGATATTTCATAAATCCTGATATAAAAACAGTTTCAGTAATAAACACTTTATGACTTGAAATTATTATGAATAACAATATACATTAGGACTAAAATTAATTATATGAAATAAAGCGCTCCCGAAAAGCATGTGTATCAACCTAAATAAAAAATGGCTTCTTGTAATGGCATATTTAAATTGTAAATTCAAATATTTCGGGTATTTTTCGATCGTATCGACACATCGAAATATAATAAGTATGGAAGGGTAACCTCTAACAAAAACGACTGACAAATACGCTCCAAAATTCCCACTTTTTGATATGAAAAGATCTTATTTATCCAGTGGTTTCGATAATCAACTAAATATTAATTGAGTTAAGGTTTGAAGTTATTTATGTCAGATATTGATGACTAATTTCAGTAAGGTTTTATACCGTTTGAAAGACAAACATCTGCAATTGGTTACAAGCTCTCTGACACAAGAATTTCATTTGACAATTTTTTTTCACAAGCTTTACTTGAACGCGACCAAGTATTTCAACATTGGACGTGGATGGTTTGATACAAAAATAACACAGTAGTTGAAAAATTAATTATATTAATATTTTATAATAGTAATGATTGATTATTCCCCCTGAATCATTTAACATGCTTATGTTACACTAGTATAAAGTTATAACAGATCTTTACATCCAGCATAAAATAGTCTTTAGCATCCAAATTGCCAAATATATCGCAACACATCTTTATTCTTATAGGCATAAAGATACGTGACAATATATAAGTTGCATTGTTGTGATAGTTATTAAGTTTTCGAGAATAAGATTATACCTAAGCATGCATATTCATATCGATCATAAGTTAAGAGGCTCATGTACCTAATAGAGGTGTGATACACCACTCGACGTCTGATACTCAGTGTCATTAAAATGATTATTAATATTATTGTAAATAAATGTTGACAACGTACTGTGCGTACAGCTGCAACTTTTAGTTGGGAGTGCTGCAACTTTTAATAAATGTCTTCCAGTTTTTGAGATGACATAATCCGATTCATCAAAACGGATGCTGCAAATCCTGCACGGTTTGCTAGGCATCCAATTTTAGCTACGCAATTTGCGACGAACTGCATCCACCCAAGCCCGCCGGCGTGCTTAATTTTTTGGAAAACTTTAAAAGATCATAATTACCTATTTATTTGTTACGTAAACTAACTACAGTTAAGATGACATAATTTTCATTTAGTTATTACAGGACAGGATCGCCTACAAATTGAACAACCGACGTTTTTTGATAAAACCTAGTTTAAAAAAAATCTAATCATCTTTAATCGTGTAGTAAGAAACGAAAGTTCGGATATTAGGAACATATTAGTTTAGAAATCGTTGGCGTTACCGGGTTTATGTCTGTATTACATCAATTGAGGACCCCAGTAGGATGCATAACCACATTCAGCTTAACTCAATCGCTGCCAGTTTTTTAAAATTAGTCAGAATCATGTTTAACAACGTTTTTTTCTACATTATATGTTGATGGTATTATAATAATAACGAAGTGGTATATATGTAACCTTTGACGGGATTCTTTTTTACAAATAAAGAAAAGATCTCGTTAATAGCTACGTAGCAGGTTTTTAAAATAGCCGCATGTCCAATTATAAGATAATCCTATACTGTGCGATGAGACGAATTATGAATGATTTTGCCGCCCGCGATTTAACGCCCTGCCGTATAGTAAACCCGTTTTAGGTAAACTTCAGTTATTTGATAGCGAAATACATTACCCATTAAATGAAAAATATGACAATATTATGCAGTCAAAAATATGGACCAGTCTGAAATGTCTGAATTTGCAAATGTTTCAAACCTCAAGAAACTTCGCGTGGTTACGAAGAGACCGAAAGGCAGTGTTTTTTAAAGCAGCGTCTACAAACTTCTTGGTAACTTGGACATCATACTGCAGAACTTTTTGCAACATTTTTGGAACTTTTCGTTTTTCTTCGGTTACACCCAACTGTAAAGTAAAAAAACGTTATGAATGTAAAGTGATTTGACTAGGCTAGGCTAGTTAATTGATATATTTTATGTTGCAAAAGGGCAGGCAAAACTAAATGTAATAAATGTCTGAAAATATCAATATAACGAACTTAAAAGAAAAACTATTGCGACTACGTAGAGTTGGTTCCTGAGATGCAGGCGACTAAAGCGCGGTTAAACCTACTATAAATCATCTAAGGGCCTGTTGTTTGATCAGTAGTTAACTGAACTAATGGTTAAAATTCAAAAATCGAATGGACAATGTGACACATTTGGTTGAGATTTAACAAATGGTTACGATTTTTATTAACTATAGTATATTTAACTACTGATCAACTCAACTAATTGTCAAAATTAAAAGGAATTGAAAATTTGACACGTTGCCTTGAGATTTAACCATTAGTTACGGTTTTTAACTAAGCCTAAGGCCTAAGGGCCTGTTGTTTGATCAGTAGTTAAACTAACTAATTGTTAAAATTCGAACAAGGAATAGAAAATTTGACACATTTCCTTGAGATTTTAACCATTAGTAACGTTTTTTGACCATTAGTTAGTTTAACTACCGATCAAACAACAGGCCATTAGACAGCAGACCAAATAACTTTTGATAGAAAATTAGTTAAGTTTTTACCCTACACCGAGCATGGTCCGAAATTAGAGCTTCCGGGCCATTTGATTCAGTGCAAAAAATTTATGGAAACTGACACTTCACTCGCCTAGTAAAATTTTCCCCCTGCCCATAGCCCCCCAATGGGGGTAGGACCCCTAAATTTGGGAAGCACTCGGCAGATGCTCATTTCTAGTGCCAAGATGAAGTTATAAACAATGTTTCATTGATTTACATAATTTGCCGCCAAACTGTCTTATTTAGTCTTACTTTACCTGTATTAAAGGGGGGGTGGGAACAGACATTTTATTTTTTTGACTACAAATAAAAAAATATGTCACGGAAAATTATAAAAAAAAGTTGTTTTGATATCTGTAGACTGAGCCCTTTCATATGACACCCCGATTACTATAATCAAATTAATTTCATTTTTCAACATTCTAGACCGCTTTTAAAATATTTAGAAAAATAGTTTCATATTTTTTTTTACTTAAAACAAATGCGGGCAATCATAACTACATCTACGCCAAATTTGAAGTTGATATCATCTTCTATAGTTTCTGAGAAAAACTGTTGTGACATAAAAATAAAAAGACAGACAGACACCGAAGTCTCACCATAAGGGTTCCTTTGGTGAACCAAAGGTTGGATCGCATAAAATCATTTGTATTAATATTATTATGCATAATTTCTTTTAGCCGAAATACCGATATACCTAAGCATACATTTTTACGCATAAAATTAAATATAAGAAAGCATAATCTTCACAAAGACTAACATGAAACAGCATAAATACAAATATACATAATAATTAATTTGCATCATTACAAAATGCATACAAACACATACATACATACATACATTAAATCACGCCTGTATCCCAGAGGGGTACAAATATTGTCCTAAAAAATTGTAAATAAAGAACCACAACCACGATGCACAACGAGAAATGGTTAGTTTTGTGTTTATACATATATTTCAATAATCTGACAATTTAAGCGTAACGCAAGGGGGTAGGAGGGCCACAAATTTGTAAAAAGCACACGTTACCTTGTCTTTCTCGAGCGCGGTCGCTTAATATTTTATTTTGAAGGACATAGTTCAAGAATGATAGAAAAAATATATTCTGACGATTTCCATAAGCCGAAGAATAAATAATAAAAAAAAACAACTGAAAAGCGAAAAACAAGCTATATAATCTATAGAAAATTGGAAGAGCATGTACTTATTGATATTTATAACAATTTAAATTTAACTTGAATATTGGTAAAGGTGTCCCAGGCAGGGACAAGCTAGTCCAAATGTATTTTTTTTTTCAAGAAATAGGTTTTAAAATTCATTGCTTGTCCCCGCCTGCAATCCTTTACCAATATTCAAGTTAAATTTAAATTGTTATAAATATCAATAAGTACATGCTCTTACAATTTTCTATAGATTATATAGCTTGTTTTTCGCTTTTCAGTTGTTGTTTATTTAATTACAGTCGGGTTTTTGTTTATTTTTAATCATTTTATTTATTTAACTCTTTTTCGTTTTTATTAATATAATAGTGGTTTAAATAATTATTACAAAGCAATATATGAGCTCTGGAGCTTAAATTTTTAATGTCGCGAAGCTACAAGTGGTTTCGCTTGTAATTTGAAGCGAAACTCTGTAGCGAAGGGAGTTTATTACTTAACATTTACGTATTTTTTGACTTTCCTGTCAAAATAGTAGCATAAAAGTGTTATAATGTAGGTATATATATTTGGAATGGGCTATTTAATAGCTTTCATTTGATACCAATATTGTTATAATAAAATAAAAAATAAAATATTCCCCCTCCATATTTTTTTCCACGGACGCCATATTGAAATATTATATACCCTATGTCACTTCGGCAATTAAGACGAATCCAATGACACCTCGTATGTTAAAATCCGTCAAACCATTTAGGCTGCGGAGCGTGCCCAGAAATAGACATACATACATACATACATACATACATACATACCTACGCTCGAAAAACATAACCCTCCTTCTGACGCAGGGTAAAAATTATCATTGAAGTTTAGCGGTCATATTAGCCTTTATCCAACCTATATTATAAGAATAGCGGCTGTTATAGCTAAAATCTCTTATAAACAACTCTTACAAGGGGAATTCTTATTGTGGTCATATTAGGTACTCGGCCACAGATTATATAGTTATGACTCGGCCAATATAGGCTAATATAGCCGTTATTCAACCTAAATTATAAGAATAAAAGCTGTATTACCCAAAATCTCTTATAATGAGCTATTATACCTAAAGACATTGGAACAACTTATGCTTTTATAAAACAATTATAAGGGTTTAGGCCATATAAGCTTGATGTTATAAAGTTATTTTGCTAGGTGGGCTATCAATGCTACAAGCCTTCCACGGGAAGACATGAAGTGGTACTATTCTAAGCCGGTAACCACACAGCTAAAAAATAAATATTTGTAACAGTTTGCTATTTTTTCAGAAAATACTCGTATAACAAATCAATATTGTCCTTTACATGAACGCACGGCGCGGGTCACGCGCAATACCGCGCGGTCATGTAAACGACAAAATTGATTCGTTATAATCTCACACCGCGCATTGACGCGCGCTCATGTGAACCTAGCCTAATAGCACAATATCCTACCACTATGAGCGTCTTTGACATTCATTATGTGACACAATTTTATAATTTATTGTAGATTACCTAATGGTACTGTAATAAAAGAGACAGTGGAGAAGACAGGGAAAGGCCTTTGCCAGAAGGCACACAGAAATATAAATAACATGCGGTTACTGTAGTTTTAAGAATATTTGTATATTTTTTATTCTGAAAAAGAGGCTATAAATAAATAATGGTACTGTTATTTTTTAAAAATCTAAAATAATTACCTAGTCGGTTGATAAGTTCTGTTACTGAGATGTATGACAATTTTTTTTTTATTTTTTTTTTCTTAAATCTGTTCATTAATCAAAACGATGATTTATAATACAATATACATAAAAATAATGTATTCTAAAATATTACAATAATTTGATGTATGAGATTGATGTATTCCCAATTCGTACGAGAAAATCATAGTTCAAATCACCCACGCTGATGATACTGATAACGGCCACAAGTTTTTTAAAAGTTCTTGTAGAGAGTTCAAAGAGTGTAGCAGGATAGCCCTTTAAAAATTGCCCCCAAAGCTTTGAGGTTGGAACTATTATCAGATGATGCCCTGTGAGGAGAAATTACTTCATACCAATTTTTAACCCTCTACTGCCCCATTGAACCTCACGGCATCCATTTAACCCTAAAACGTTTTTATTTTTTTTCTCTAAATGTATGAATCGGATAAATACCAAATTTTGCATAAATATTGCTGTAACCAATAGAAACTATTTAAAAAAATACCAGCCCTCTACTTACTTGTTTCCCTCGAAAAAAATAAAAAACAAAACACCCTGTATAACAATCCAGGCTCGTCGTACAAACACCATTTTTTTCTAAATATGAACCAACAACTTATCTACATGATATATAAGTTTCGTATAAGTAATTAGCAAAGGTGGAACACTGTGGAATAAGTGTAAATGTCCTGTTTAGTACATACTATGTATGTATAACGCGTGCGACATTATTAGGCATGGTACTCGTATGAGTAAAAGACAACGGCCCGCAGCCGGGAAGCCATCCGTGTTCGATTTTTCAATTTGCAAAGGAGGAGCTAAATAAACGCAATATGAATGAAACTCACTATTACTTATTCGAGCAAGTGTTTCTGATTTTTTTCTAATTTGTTTCGCTTGCAGGAACTTACGTAAAAATACTAAGGTCTGTTCATCCTTACTTGTCTTATTTAGTAAACAACTTTCTAACCTCAAAATGAACCATTTTTGGCTAAAACAGCTATTTTAAATAAAATAAAGTAATCACAAACAATACATTAGCCAAGTGATATCCATAATGTTCATTCAGTTTTAGCAACAAAAAAAAGGTCATTTTGAAGTTAGAAAGTTGTTGTTGTGAAAGTAGGTAAGGATGAACAGACCTTAAGTAACGTGAGTAGTAGGTACCTACTAAATAGTACATTCACATTTATTCCACAGTGTTCCACCTTTGCTAATTATATGAAACTTACATGTTATGTAGATAAGTTGTAGGATCATATAAAAAAAACCGGTCAAGTGCGAGTCGGACTCGCGCACCGAGGGTTCCGTATTTAAGATAATATGTGACGTTCCGCGGGCAAAGGTACCTTATGGCGGTTTTTAGTTTCGGAGATATTCAATGTTTCGTAAAAGTGGGTAAAAAATACAGATTTTTTAAATTACGGGTTTTTAAAATATAAGATCTAAGAATTCTTCCCCTGTTTTTATTTCCATTATAAGTGAGTTTAAAGCCCCTTAGTAATTGTTCTAAAGTTTAATAGAAAAGGTACCTTACGGCCGTACATAAGTTTTAGCGTGCTCCGTTCTTGTTATCTCTATCGGCGGGTAGGTTAGTATTTGTTTTCCCTTGCGTTCGTTCGGTTATTAAGTGTTCTTGTGTTCTGCAAGTTTTTATTACAATTATAATTTTGATTTAACTAAAGTGTTCTGGCGTGATAAATAATGGAGGGAGATGTAAATTATTACCCTAGTAAAAACCGTAAGTGTGTCTACATTTTTCATCTTTTAAATATCAACTATTAAGCCTTTTTATTTGTTTACTTATTATTAAGTTGTCATATTAAAACTATTACTTGGTACTATTAGATTTTTATATTTTATAAGTGATACTTATGGCTATGCAGAGTTATTAGACAGTTTGTACCATCTGAATCCCAAGACATTCTTTGCCCGAATCCCCAACCGGCAGTATTTCAAGAAAATGATCCCTTAGAAAGTCTTCCCGAAGTGCTTCCTACTCAGCCTCAGCCTAGTTCCAGTGATATTCAGCCTTTGCAAATCATAAAACGCAAAAAGCCTACATGTTCATATTGTGGTAAGATGGGTCACAGAAATCAAATTCGCGGTGGTGTCTATTTCAGTAAAAATCGGCGTTTAGAGCAAGCAAATCTGTAAAATTATGTAACTCCGCCATTAGGAACCTTTTCTTTACATAAAATATTATTGTAGTTTTAAAGCAGATTACGAAAAAGAACTGATCATATTTGTGGCAATTTAGTATAAAATAAATGTTTAAAAAAACAAAAACCCGCCATCAAAAAGCAAAAAATAACTTCTTTAAAATGGTAGGTAAATAGGTCAGTCCAACTGAAGTCTGCTTTTGGTTAAAATATTGTTGGACGCCGACTTCAGTTGGACTGACCTATTTACCTACCATTTTAAAGAAGTTATTTTTTGCTTTTTGAAGGCGGGTTTTTGTTTTTTTAAACATTTATTTTATTTTATACTTTTTAGTGATCCTATTTATGCTGTTACGTAGCTCCACTTCTAAATATTAATGAGAAACTATAGAACATTTCAAGCTCGCCGCAGAGAACGCCGCGGGAATGTCATAGTCATATTTAAACCTAAATGTGATTCGTCATAGTCGCTCAACTACCTTTATCGAAATATCTTATCGCCACCCTTGAAATAGGTACCGTTAAGGAGTTCCGGTGACCATCTGTGGTCTTCATCATCAGTTCCACTTCACCATATGGTACTTTTCAAAAGCAAATGCATGAGTTACAGTGAAAAATACCAAAATCGCTATAGGTGTGCCTATAATATTTGAGGAGTTCTCTTGATTTCTCCAAGATCCCATCATCAGATCCTGACGTGGTGACAATGGGACCAACTAGAAAGTATAACCATTCGAACAACGAAATTTTTTTTTAAATCGGTCCAGTGGTCTTCGAGTAATCGGGGAACATACATAAAAAAAAAAACCCGACGAATTGAGAACCTCCTCCTTTTTTTGAAGTCGGTTAAAAAGTGAAGATTAATAAAAAGGAGAGATTAGATTAATATAAGAGTGAAGATTAATAAAAAGGTTTTTCAGAATTTACATCATAGTAATTTATCAATTTGTACTCGCATGTTGAATGTTTGTTTCCATAAGGTACCTTTTCATAAATGTATGAAACTATGACTGTTATTGTCATGTAACTTTAAGTGACTTAAAAAGGTAAGATTAATGTCTAATAACGAAGTTAATAGTCTTAGTTGATGTTCATGAATGATTTTGTTGATATCTGCGGAAAAAAACTGTTGATTGTTACATTAGAACTAAAATCTGTTATGTTTGTGATTTTGCATGAAAATATTAAAATAATGAATTTTTACTTCTAACTTTTATTTTTCCTCTCTTTGTTTTATTTAGGAATTGTTTAATAATAGATACATTAATAAATCTTGACTACCTACTGCGAAAAAATTGAGAAAATAAAGCGAAACATGATTTCTTTGAAATTAGTCAGCAGTCATATTAATTGGTATATATGCAAGTTTCGATTTGTAATTATAGAATTTGTTTTATATATTTTGATGGCAGAAGCCCAATAAATCATATTTCGTAGCCCAATATGTAACTTACATCAGCAACATAGTTTTTGAGGAAACTAAACTTAAAAAGTCTGTTTCCTGAAATTGCAAATTATTCAATACATTTTTCAAAAAATTATATCTCCGTAAGTATAATTCTTAGAAAGATGATCTTTTTTTTATCGATAGCTTAACAATTGCAGATTATTAGAATGCCCATAACTCCATAAAGACCACAAAGTACCTTTACCCGCGGAACGTCACATATGGTGAAAGCCGCAAAAGAAAATACTTATTTTGTTATGAACTTTATTTTCTATGCAATGTCCATTTTGACCAGTCTACATTTTTAAAGTTTTTATGTTATTTCTCAACAACTGAATAATGAACACTTAATTTTATTTTTCCTATAAAAGATAAGTAATTATCTATACGTCAGGATTTCTTCAAATTTTTTATTTTGAAACTAGGAAAATTGTTTGGGAGTGCGTGTTTAGCGACCGAAACTTAAAGATATAATAACAAGCTTTAAAAATCTGCAGAAGGCACCATTATCCAATCATTAAATCAGAAGTTATTGGTCTCCAAAGTTAACTGCTTGAAATGGTAATGACGTTAGTTAGTATTATGGAATGACTATTTTAGAAATGGTAATGATAAAAGGAACTGGTAATGACGAATGTATTATGTACGTTTAACCCAAGAAAATTAATAAAATCAGGAGAAATAATTCGTGTAGTTTTGAAAATTGGTACAGTTATACCTTGGGGTATCCAAATGAACATAATAAAAGTCCTCAAGGGTGGGGGTATGCTGAGGGTGTAAGAGAGGGGTTGAAGGTTCCTTTTTTCAGATTTTTGCTCATATCTCGAATATCAGTATGATTACTTCTGACTAAAGTTTCTACATACAAATTTCTACAAAAAATGTTATATTCATTTTTACTCTAAGATCAATACCTTAGGCCTTAGGAGCTACGGGGTGTTTAGTCAACAAGGAGATAAGATATAGGCACGGTGTCAGGAGCTGGAGGATCAGTGGTGGTGATTGGTTCGAGGGTTCCAGCAGCTCCTCACTTCCAATCCCACATTTCAGGAGGCATTTCGTTACCCAGCCACTCTTGTACTTAGTGGAATACTCGTAATGCGGGATATTTTGCTGACCCTTTAGCAGGATTAAACAAAAAATCTGGTGCTAGATTTAACAAAAAGCGAGTCTCGGTGACTGTTAAGATCATGCTGAGTAGTGGGCGTACGATAAATCGTCAAAAACATAGTTTCTCCTGATTTTGCTATGACTTCCGATGGTGATTTTGGGTAGTAGAAAACGGCTGCTATATCCTTGGTTATTGGTTTTTTGTCAAACAGCTTTACAATTGACAGTTTGCCTATCCTGAAAATTACTGAGGTTGTGTCACAACAACCGCTAAAACTGTGTAGGAAAAGAACAGTACATCGAAATGAGTTTTTGGAGTTCTTGTGACGAAAATATGTTGGTTTCCACTTGGCCTCTTCCTGGTTTGACAAGGAATATTTGCTTCTCTGGTGGTGACAGAGCCATTAGAAGAACTACTAAATTGACATCTTCCCCAACAACAGCCACTACGGGAACAACCCTCGAACCAATTACCAACACTGATCCTCCAGCCTCTGACACCGTGCCTATATTGTATCTCGTTGTTGACTTACGAGGGTCAAACTGAAAGTTCTTAGAAAATCAAAAACTGATTAAACTAGTGTCCACTGACGTCAATACATCGCTGCATCCGATGGAACCACTGACAAAAGCACTTTGCCCACTCGTCCTTAGGGGTCTCTTTGAGGGCCTTTTGAAACGCAGCCACAGCTTCCTCGGCGTCCATAAAACGTTTTCCTCGAAGTTTTTCTTTAATTTTCGGGAATAAATAAATATTGCAAGGTGCGAGGTCCGGGCTATACGGCGGGTGACCCAGTAATTCCACGTCTGACGTCGCCAAATAGTCGATCGTTCGCCTGGCGAGGCGTTGTCGTGGTGAAGGAGGATCCTACTGCGAGGTCGTTTCTCCCGAACTTTTTCCAAGACAAGTGGGAAACAATTGTTAGTGTACCACTCTGCAGTAACTGTTTTTCGATCCTCTAAAACAATTGTCGCGTAATGACCTGTCCTTCCGAAGAACGAGGCTACCATCTTTTTTCCCACGCTTCGACCTCTCTTCACTTTAGTTGGCAACTCCTCGGAAGGAAACACCCACTGAGCAGACTGTCTTTTGGTTTCGGGATCATAACAGTAAATCCAGCTTTCATCACCCGTTAGTATGTCGAACACAGCATTTGAGTCACCTGCGTTAAATCTTAAAACCATTTCACGGCACCAATCAACACGACGGAGTTTTTGGGCCTCGGTCAAATTATGAGGTATCCACCGGGCACAAAGCTTCCTGACCGCTAAATGTTCATGGAGGATTTTGTGCACTTGACTCATAGCGATGCCCAAGCTTGTACGAATCTGCTGATAGGTCACTCTTTTATCAGTCTCTATCATACGCCGCACAACACTGATGTTATCTTCAGTCGTTGCCGTAGAAGGCCGGCCCTCACGCAGATCATCGGTGAGATTATTGCGACCACGTTTAAACTCATTAACCAATTGTAAACAGTGGCACGAGATGGGGCTTCATCGTGACAGGCGAATCGTAGTCTATCATAACTTTCTTGTTGACTTAAATGACATCGAAAGTCATAAAAAATCATAGCACGAAAATTTTCTCGCGTTAAATTCATGCTGACGTGACACAGACAACTTTCAATTTGCCGCCAAATCGTACAACAAATGACAAATGAATAAAATACATACTCAATAATATTGGCAAAGAGTTCCATTTTCAAAATTTAAACTTATTTTTTTATTACATTGTTTACAAGTGGCCAGTTCTAAAAACTTTCAGTGTCGCCATCGTAAACACCCCGTAGCTCCTAAAGTATTGATCTTAGAGTAAAAAATTGTTATATTCATATAACAATTTTTGTAGAAATTTGTATGTAGAAACTTTTGTCAGAAGTAATCATAATGCTATTTGTACAGATATTCGAGATATGAGCAAACAACTGAAAAAAGGTACATTCAACCCCCCTACACCCTCAGCACACCCCCCAACCTTGAGGACTTTTAGTATGTTCATTTGGATACCCCAAGGTATCTAACAAGATAACTGTTTTTCGTTTATTTCGCTTTAAAAATCCGAAAGAAGTACCAGTTCGTCATTACCTGTCATGCAAAATCATTATCATTTACACGGAAAAAATGATAATGATGGCAATGATGATGACGAATATGGATTATTTTCAACGAAACTCCTAAATGACTGTTTATAGCAGAAAACTTGTCAACCATTTTGAGAATATACACAATATACAAAAGCACACAACATGGTACAAAACAATCTAATGTTATCTTACCTAGTTAACGGTGTAAATGGCGATGACGCAAAACTGAGACAAACTACTTTAAAACTATGTTTAGGGCCAAATAACGTATTTTTATTATTAACAAATTGACGTGCGCTCGACCCCGCTTTGTAGTAGGGACTGAGGAGTGGGGTAAGCGTGGCGGTCCGGGTTATTAAGCCACGTAGAACAATAAAAAGAACATTTTGACGGTACCGCAGTGGTGTTGAAGAATTTCCGTGACAATTTAAAAAAATATTTTTACTCTTAGATGTTATGTATTGATTTGCATGGTGATTTTTGATACCAATCAAGGCAATATGCACTAATTTAATTTAAAAAAAACGCTTTCCGCTCGGAGGGTTTTCCAAAAAATATGTACAAATAACTATACCTCCAATATTCTCTGATATGGTAATGACGTTTAGTGCGTGTTAAATTAATTTTAAAATCATGAATAAGAAATAAAAGATTTTGTATTATGGCGCATTATAGCGAAACACGTACCCTAGCGTTCTCCCAAAGAATAAATAATGATAAAGCAATGTGTATTTTTTTATTGGCCGGAACACCTCTTTTTGTCAAAAACGCGAATCCACCCTAAAACATATTAAAATTTATACACCTACCTACTAAACTAGATTTTTGTATACTACCTGTACTATTTGAGGTCATCACCTCAAATAGTACAGGTATTTTTACGTAGGTACATTCTCAAGTCCTGCAAGTGAAACAAATTAGAAAAAAATCAGAAACACTTGCTCGAATAAGTAATAATGAGTTTTATTCATATTGTGTTTATTTAACACCTCCTTCGCAAATTGAAAAATTGAATACAGATGACTTCCTGACTATGAATGTCGCCTGCGTTATAAATACATAGTATGTACTAAACAGTACATTTATATTTAGTTAGTTTTATTTGACTCAACTTTAGTAACAGAACTTATTAACCGGCTAGGTAGAATTAAATATTTTACACCTACAATATTTAAGGCATACCTAAAAATACGACCTTTCTTCCTTTGATTGTGGAGACTTCCACAAGTAAAAATAAATGTCATGCTTAATGTTTCAGGCACCAAGCTACAATGCAAAAACTATTGGCTAGGAACATTGCACTGAATGATACAAGCCATTACCAGGTGCCCTGCCCCATGAATCACATATTATGATTAATGAACATAGTTTTGTCCCTGTTTCGATATGTTCATAGATAAAAATAATGTGAACAAATTTGGATGTATCTTTACAAACGGAAGTAAACTTTGAATGTATGATGATGAAAATGCACACTTGTACGGGGAAAGGGAACCAAGCTAAAATAATCACCAAGGTTTCCACCTAGCAATAGCAAATAAGGGAATAGGGAATATGCGTGGATTTTTTCGAATTGATGATTTCTCAACAAAATATGAAAATACCATAAAAGTGATCACCAAAAGCGAAATTAAAATTTAAATCGGTCAAGTAATACGGATGATACCAGCATTTCAAAATGCTAATTAGACAGAGATCCGAAGTGCACCGGTGACGTCATCGCGCAGTACGGCCACATAAACTCCACGTTAAATTCTGTTTTGCTAGAAAGAGATAGGATCAAATCTTTCTTAGCTCATATCTTGGTTATTTTTATAGCTATTCAAAAAATGATTTTTCAAACCTGTTTGTTACATGAATCAGCGTTTATTGACGCTGTAAAAAAAAACATGCATATTCCCTATTATTTCTGATTAAATCATTATGTATTTGTTTAAAACAATCTAATCCTAGGCATTACATTTTATTGAACTTAAAAATCGGTCAAGAAATAAGAAATGACTTGGGAACTCAAAAGTATCGTTTTCATTCAATGAAACACGCATGAAGAGGCCTGTAGGGTACCAAGGTTATTAAACGATCAACAACACGAAGTTTACTTTACGCTGACACAAAGTTTACGCAGTGACGCGTCCACTTCATCACGTTTTGAACTAAGGTTAAACGAATTCTGAGGTCTGGCATGGTTGACTCTTTAATGCGTAAGTGTGCATAAAATGTAATAAAAACGATGCTAAATATCTGTGACGGTGGCTGACGGTGCAAGTGTTCTCCCTAGAGTTCCTTATTATTATTATTATATATTTATTTGAATGGCATCTACAAGTTAAGTGGAAACATTGAAATATGTCTTACCATGCTGATGATTCAAAATAATCAAAAATTCTTGAAATATTAGCGTACAACAGCAAGAAAACGAAAACAAAGTGCAAGACAGAGCCTAATACTTATTTGACACTTGCTTGATTAACTTGATTATAAATGATCCCGCTTGGAAATAAATCGAATCGAATAAATCGAATTGTTCATATTAAACAGATTCACATAGTAGGTATCGTTTTCCACGTAGGTCGTACCAAAGACTACTATTGTATAGGTACTGGGTCGTACTCGTATGCGCGCTCTACATTCACGTTCACGCGCAATTGACAACTTTAAAAAAAAAAAAGCATTTCTGGTTTTTCTTTATTTTTCATCACACTTGCTCGTAAATAGTGTCCTAACATGCTAGAAAAATCGACCGTAAATACAAAATGATACCCGCAAGTCTTTTTTTTACCATTACGCCCTATCGTACTTTTTTTTAAATTATACTTAGACTCAAACTATCATAATACGCCATGACCCCAATTCTTGTGCCATTCGATATGAAGTTTCATTCGAGATGAAATGTCAGTTGCATACAATTTTCAAAAAATCTCGCATTTAAACTATTGATCTCGACTGTCACTAGAATCGGACTCCTGACCGCGTTTGACGTTTGACATTAGCATGATATAGGTAAAATAAAAAAAAGAGAAACAGAACAGTGAAACAGAACTGACTGTCATGTCACGTCACTTGTCAACAATAACAACTGTAACAACATAAATTCGTCGACTTTGAGCAGATTGCGGCTATCCGCTTTTACAAATCTGTTAGTCACTTTTATTTTAAATAGCGTATATCAAAACAATAGTATCACGAGAATCGAAAGCGTGTCGTTAGAATCAAGTAATCCGTCAGACAGATGAAAAATGGATATGACAGTTGTATATTTTTTTCAATTCCTGTGGTAATAAATGGACTAAGGGCACTATAAGTGTATTTCTAACATTCACAATCCAACTTTTTTTTACGGTTTTTCCTAAATATAAAAAAACTACTGCATAAAAAAAACAAAAATATTTTTAATGTAATCAGCAGTGTAAAATCTACAAATGGTATTTTATTTTACTACTTTAGCACATATGAATTGTTGTCAATTGAACTATATATTTTTTTATAATGTTTTCATTTTACTAATACTTTTAAACACATTGACATTATTTGATTTTAACAAATAGCAGCTGTAATGCTGCGTCCTCTTCTATCGCACTGGATTTTTCGCTGGGATCTCTCCGTCGCACGTATTCATTCGCATCAATATTACGTTTTTTAAAACTTGGCAACCCGGTATCGAATAAACAGCCAAATCGTCTCCTATTCGGATCTTAGACCATATAGGTAAATACGCCAAATCCTCATCGCCTGTCAGCTTTACCCATAAACGACATCTGGGGCCTGTTTTATAAAGCTACAAATTACAATTTACAAGTTACAAGTTTCCATTTCACACAACCTCGACCAATGACGACGAGCCATTTGAGCAGTGTTGCCGGTTTAGACCTATAAAATTGTACAGTGCGACCAAAAAGAGTAGCAATTAAATAAAATGGAACTAAAAAGATTCCATACTAAATTGTTGCCATGTTTACGCATTTTACGTCAAAAATGTGACAGTTACGTATAAAGTGGCGCCCTCATTTAATTTCTACTCTTTTTGGTCGCACTGTAACTTGTAGCTTTATAAAACGTGCCCCTGTGGCCCGTTGATGATTGATGAATAATTGTTAAACAAAAAAAATTCAATACAACAATCTAAACACACAATTCACCATTCATTACGCAATAATAGCGAAATTCAAAATCGAATTCGAAAAAAAAAAACAAAAAGCAGTCGGTTAAATTAGTGGCCAGTAATGTCATTTTTGCAACAAAAAGTTTGGAATTCTACGCCCGGGATACAAAAAGTAAATCAGGAAGTGTGGTGGGCATGTATTTTTTTTAATTATTTTGGCATTTTGATTTTTAATTCAAAAGGTAATTACTATTTTTAAATTGTCAATAAATTGGCATGTTTTTAAGCTTATGGGCAACTAGACGGTACCTAGTGTATTTTTTTTCACCATGGGAGCTGAAAGTTCGATCAATGTACGATTAAAAACGCAAAAATTTAGTGTGCGTTTTTTTTTTAAGAATCCATTGTAATCCCACATTAATTGTGATGCCTATCTGATAACATAAGTATTCAAGAATATTGAGAAAAAATAAAATTTGAAAAAAATTAGCTTAGAATGGTGCTTGATCAAAACATTGAACAATGTTGGGTGTTCATTTTCGAATATCTAATAATAGTCCAAATATCTCGAAAACCGTGTGACTTTTACTTAACCTATTTTATCTTTTTCATAACGTCCTACGTGCCCTCTATCCGTAGTTCAATATCCACTCATTACCTAACACCCTGTATATATGACCGCTTTCGATTGAATTTCAAAAGTGTACCACTTTTTAGGTGTGTTCGTGTGTGTCACTCTGCATTAGTGTGCGTAAGTTTGCAGTCAGTGACGTGCGGTTTTTCGATAAATTAGGTTAACCTATTAAAAGAGATACAGTATTTTCAATAATAATTATGATTGATTTCCAATTGATTATTGACCTTATTTCGGAAAGTAAACTGAGAAATTAACTTTTTTGTCGTATAATAAAAATAAAGACAGTTTGGACAGTTTTTAATTGAAAATAAAACGTATATCTTTAATAATGATGAGCCTTACAAAAAGTACTTGGAAGACAGTTTGTGACCCTTTTTTGATGCCGGATTGCATTGCAACTTCTGAAAGCACGACGAATCATTTTTGTTTGAAGTCTTTATCAGCCTTCATAATAAATGAGTCTGCTGAAAAATGTTTTGAACATAGTCGGTGACTTTTTCGGGGTGTCCCATTTCAATCACGCAGACCGCTCCAAACAAATTTCAGCCATTCCCCTCTGCCTGGCGAGGCTTTTGGAAATCTGAAACAATACAATTAATTAATATCACACGTAGTAGGCTCTTTTACCGATCGATAGATATGTAGGTACGGATAAAATACATATTAAATTAAAACAGCGATGTTAAAATATTGAACATGAATAACGAACGATCCAAATGTGGTAATATTACGTCCTCCTTTACTACTAAGTATTTGGGAGTCAAATATAGAAGTAATACGAATGTCAGGGGTTGATTTATGTCACTATGTTTTAACTAATACCTATGTTTAATTTTGTTGATTAAAGCCTAAATAATCCGATAGATACAGGCTTATTTCTTACTACAATTTAATCAACAAAATGGAGAAGTACCTTCGCCCTGAGCGCTTTGACGGTGATTCATCCTCGAGCCAAACCCTGTCTCCTCAGTGGACACATTGGAAAAAATCGTTTGAAAATTTTCTGTCGGCAAGGAAAAACCTATCACAGGAGACGCTAGATACCAGATTTTAACCAATCATCTATCGCCTACAATATATGCTCACATACAGGATTGTACTGAATACGATACTTTCTTAAAGAAACTTGATGCTTTATTTCTGAAGCCACCTAACGAAATTTACTCCAGGCACAGACTTGCCAAACGATCACAACAACCGGGTGAGTCCATCGACCAGTATTTACAAGCATTAAAGCTCCTGTCAAAGGAATGCAATTTTAAGCAAGTGACCGCGGAACAAAACGAAAGTGAATTTATTAGAGACGCATTCATCGCTGGGCTCTCATCGTCATCAGTAGGTACGTCAAAGTTTACTAGAAAACAGCACTCTCACTTTGGATGATGCATTTAAGAAGGCTCGCGCCCTCGAAATGGCCCGGCTATACAACGATGACTATCAAAAAGCACACTCTACTAGTTCTTTTATTAATGCGGTCTCTACTCACAATCAAAGGACCAGCACCCAAGAACTATGCTATTTCTGTGGGAATAAAAGACATGCACGCCGTAACTGTCCTGCTGCCAGTACTACCTGCCTTAAATGTGGCTAAAGTACTACCTGCCTTAAATGTGCCTTAAATGCCTTTGCTTCACAAAACGAACCAAGCAAAGACACTGAGAATATTTTATCCCAACAACGACTATCTTGTATTGTGGCCGCTACAACCGAGTTGAACAAAGCTATGGTACCAGTTACAATAAACGGATTATTTACAGCCAATGCGTTGATCGACACGGGGACTACAGCGAGTTTTATAAACAGTCGCCTTACTCATCAATACAGACTCCAAACGAGTTCGTGCAACAAAAATGTAAGCATGGCAGCTTCAAACCTAAAGACAAAGGTAGACACGCAGTGCTCCGTCAATATCGACTTGCAAGGTCACACATTTCTAGCAGACTTGTTAGTTATTGACAATTTATGCACGGATATAATAATTGGTCACGATATTCTTATGAAACACAAAACCTTGGAAATGTTTTTCGGCGGACCAGAGGCTCCACTGAAATTATGTGCGCTGTCGTGCGCCAATGTCGATCCAGTCTCCTTATTTCCGAATCTGCGGCTGGTCTGCAAACCAATAGCTATTAAGTCGCGAAGGTTCTCAGAAAGTGACATGCACTTCATTAGTGCCGAGATAAAGAAATTACTTGATGAAGGGGTAATAGAACCTAGCTCGTCACCCTGAAGGGCTCTAGTACTCGAAACAACTAATGAAAACCACAAACGGAGAATTTGTATAGATTACTCCCAAACAGTAAATAGATATACGCAGCTCGACGCGTATCCTTTGCCGAGTATTGAAGGCTTAGTCTCTAAAATAGCCAAGTATCGAGTATACAGCAAAATTGATCTTAAAAGCGCCTACCATCAAATTCCAATCCTTTAGAATGAAAAACTATATACAGCGTTCGAAGCCGAAGGCAATTTGTATCAATTTAAGAGAATACCCTTTGGAGTCACCAATGGTGTAGCAGCCTTCCAACGCGCTGTCAATAATATTATTGCCAAAGAGGGTCTACAAGGGATATATGCCTACTTGGATGACATAACCATCTGTGGAACAGAACAAGCTGATCACGAACATAAGCTACAGCGGTTTCTTGACGTTGCCAAGCGGTACAATTTAACACTGAATCGCGAGAAGAGTGAATTCTCACTGGAAGAGATTAGTATTCTTGGCTATACCATATGTCGTGGAGTCATCATACCTGATCCGGAGCGTCTACGTCCGCTATTAGATCTTCCTCTACCTTCAGACTCAGCATCACTTCGCCGGGCACTCGGGTTGTTCGCTCACTACTCTAAATGGGTACCAAGATTCTCGCATAAAATTCAGCCTTTAATCTCCCAAAGCACATTTCCATTGAATTCTGAGGCGGCAAGTGCTTTCAAAGCTCTGAAACAAGAAATAGCGGGGTCAGCAGTAAACGCAATTGATGACAAAATACAATTCGTCGTTGAAACGGATGCCTCTGACACTGCGATCGCGGGAACATTGTCGCAAGAAGGCAGGCCCGTAGCATTCTTTTCGAGAAGTCTCCACAGCAGCGAACGCAACCACCCAGCTTTAGAAAAGGAAGCTGCGGCTATAGTTGAATGTCTTCGGAAATGGAGGCAATTTCTTAGCGGAAGAGCTTTTAAATTGATCACCGATCAAAAATCGGTCGCATTCATGTTCAATAAAAATCATTCATCGAGAATCAAAAATAACAAGATACAACGGTGGCGACTCGAACTATCTGTTTTCAACTTCGATATCTTATATCGCCCTGGGAAGGAAAATCTAGCAGCTGCTGCTTTATCGAGAGCCAATGCAGTGTTAGTTGCTTCTACAAATAGTTCAGAAAATTCTCTGAAAGAATTGCATAATACATTATGCCACCCTGGTGTTACACGGATGCTGCACTGGATTCGGAGTAAAAATCTAGCGTACTCCACAGACGAGATAAGACGCGTTACTTCAAATTGCTCGATTTGCGCCGAAGTAAAACCACGCTTTCAATCAAACTTTGGGAAATTAGTAAAAGCGGTCAGTCCTTTTGAAAGATTGTCGCTAGATTTTAAAGGCCCGCTCCCTTCAGATGGCACCGCGACCGGGAAGAATCGATATATCCTAACGATTGTGGATGAATATTCTCGATTCCCTTGGGCGTATCCATGCCCGGATTTAAGTACAAATACAGTGATTAACAAACTTGATGACTTATTTTCTATGTTTGGAATGCCGACTTATGTTCATTCAGATCGAGGTGCGTCTTTTCTATCTAAAGAACTGAAAGATTACCTCCATAAGAAGGGTATTGCTACGAGCTATACCACTCCGTATAACCCCCAAGGTAATGGACAGACGGAGCGATACAACGGCATTATCTGGCGAACGGTGCAATTAGCTCTAAAAAGCCAAAATCTGCCTATAACAAAATGGGAGTTAGTTCTACCTCAAGGTTTACATTCCGTGAGATCACTCCTATGCACGGCCACCAACAGCACACCCCATGAACGAATGTTTACCCACCCCAGAAGATCCTCAAATGGACAGTCGATGCCCACGTGGTTAACCGTTCCCGGAAAAGTATTAAAGCGCAACCACGCCCGGTCTAGCAAATATGATCCATTAGTTGAAGAAGTCGATATGCTAGAGGGTAATCCTCAACATTCTCGCGTGCGGTTGAGCAGCGGAAGAGAAGTAATAGTCTCCAATCGACATTTAGCTCCTGCTGGGGACCGTCCAACAGAAACGAATGGAGCTGATTCGAATGATGACGATGACTTCATTGATGCGATCGATGGAAGTGAAGAGACGGAGGATCAAGCAGATACTGGACAAGAAAATACTCAGTTACAGAACATCGCCATGGAGAGATTGCGACGCTCTGAAAGAGCACGACGTCAACCTGCCCATCTGGCTGACTATGTGACACAATAAAGAAGCCCAGGAGAATGTGGTAATATTACGACCTCCTTTACTACTAAGTATTTGGGAGTCAAATAAAGAAGTAATACGAATGTCAGGGGTTGATTTATGTCACTATGTTTTAACTAATACCTATGTCGACGTGCTAGCCTAGTTGGTATTGACCCTGCCTATGAAGCTAGCGGTCCTGGGTTCAAATCCCGGGAAGGGCAGATATTTGTGTGATGAGCGCGAATATTTGTTTCTGAGTCTTGGATGTTTTCTATGTATTTAAGTATTTATTTCTCTGTATAAGTATTTATATCGTTGTCTAGTACTCATAGTACAAGCCTAGAGCTTAGTTTGGGACTAGGTCAATTTGTTTGAGATTGTCCCTTGATATTTATTTATTTATGTTTAATTTTGTTGATTAAAGCCTAAATAATCCGATAGATACAGGCTTATTTCTTACTATACCAAATATCTACAATAATTATGCCATGCCTATGTCTAAAAGGCACACAACGCAAAAAACCGAACGTTTAGAATAACTAACTTTAATTGTTGTAACTTTCGACATTCAAAAACATACCCAACAAATACTTTCGACATTTAAAACATCGACTTTTTAACTGTTCGGCATCGCTATTTTAACTCAAAATGTATTCAGTTTTTGATATTTAAACACATACCCAAAGACATAATTGACTCATGTACTCAATCAAAATATCGAAAGTTTACTTATCGATATTAATTTTGGAAGCACTCTTGTTTACTTCCGAAAGAAAATCAAAAAATGCACATTTGCGGCACATAGTCCCTTTGTATTCGTTACAAGATGTAATACGATGATAATGTTTCTAGTTATACTTGCAAAGCGGCCGCATTATGGCCAAAAATCAACAGATTTATTGTAAAACATCACTCACCTGTGAAAGCTTATATTTTGAGAATCATTTTCTTTGTTTTCCATTTCGGATTTGCATCCACGAAACACACAGGCCATTGCACTTAAAATATATTTTAATATTAAACTTGTCACTAGTTCAATTCATATATTTTCTACTTGTTATTTTGAAATTCTGACCGATGGGCGAACAGACAGCGGACAACAACAGTAATCCGACTAAATTAAGTGACACTTTTTCTTAATTATTTATCTGACTAGCCGCTTATTCTATCCATTCATCTTAATTTAGTAGGGTTCACATATCGGGTAGGTATTGACCAATAAAAAATTGCTATCTACAAAACTGTGTCGTACACAGAAGAAAAAGGTGGTACGCTTGACAGTTGGCTACACGGGACTATGTTTTACTTCACCTATGGCAAGTAGGGTATTTGCTACCAAAATGCATCAGCACGGCTAGCACATGTCCGCGACTTGTTTGTCGCTCGGATCTCCCTTTCCATCTCGTATGTAACGATAGAGACGCACTGAGCGACAAGCGAGAAAATAAAACTCGTGCTACCTGTGCAGTAGTCATTTTAATTCGATATGATTATTTTCTATACCTCAAAGTTGGTACAAAGTACGTTCTTTAGACATACCCCTATAATCTGTGCTTTTACGTTTATAAAATTTATATAAGTATGAAGTAACGATGGGCTGAACTATGTACAATAATGTAATACGTAAACACCGCTAAACTAAATTTGATTTGTGATTTTGTGACTCACGAAACGGCTACGGTATACGTGGCTACAACAGTGTTTGTAACTAATTATTAAGTAACAATCAGTTTTCTAGTATTTTGGACTCTCCGCACAAAAGCAGGTATGGCATGGGTTTATGATTTAGTTCTTTTTAACTTTTCTCTCAGTTATCTCCGCGTTATCAAAATAATTTAGTAGACCGGAAAGCTAAATACCATCTGAATTACTGTGTTAAATCTATACCTACTATTATTTAAAATTATCAACTTATATTAATTTTATTTTAATTTCAAATATTATGGGAATTGTGTTTACTAGTGACAACATGCGGAAGCTGAAAGGAGCTGTTAAGGAAACGGCGAAACAAAAGCGTGAGAGAAAACTGGAATTTGCTAAAACACGTCAGCAATTGCATACAATAGTTTTGCCAACTTTTGCAGTAATTTTTATAGTTATATGCACCTATGTGTACTTAAAGACCCGACCTACTTCAATGCAATTTGCGTAACATATGATAAAAAGGTAACCACTTATACAAACTATGCAAATGTTTCATCTTCAAAGATCTATACCAGATTTTTCAACAATTTCCCTAAAGTTACTCCATTTTTTTTCTATTTGTTTATACAATTTTCCTTTTTGTACTTTAACATGTCTGAATTGATAAGTTCTGAGCCTGGTAAAAAAATAAGGGGCTCACTTTTTACAACAAATTCATTTTCTACATAGTCTCCATTCCGAAATATTTAATACAAAATCGTACGTGACGTTTGTATAAAATAATATAGAGACAGATGCAATGTATTCTTTGAAGGCCATGTCAGTTCACACAGCAGCACATGACATTTTTATTTAGTTTGTCATAGTAATAAGAGTAGATAATCATTCATTTCTCAACATTCTCTGGGAGTAGACTGTTTCGTTTATCACTATAAAGCCATTTATGTCTTATGGAATACTCATTTTCTGAAGTGTCTTATTTTCAATGAGGTGGTATAGTCACTTCATTAAAAGTTTTACTTCTTTGTTACCCGACTATGCCAGCCAAAATGAAGGGTTATTATGATAAAGTATAGATCAGGTTTAGATGGAATGACACATATAAAACATCCCGTTACTTAGCACTTCTTTTGCATATTTTAAATTAACTGTCACAAATGATTATTCAATTTCAATTAGCCTTTATTCCAATGACCAGTATTAATATATTTCATATGTTTTGACATGCAATGCAATATATTTTGTAAAAATTACTTTGATGAATAAATAAACTAAACTAAACTGACTAATATTCATAAGTATTGCTATTTGCCTCGTCATGCTGTTGATTGTCGACATAGGCCTCCTCTAGTGTCCTCCACATTTCCCTGTTTTGTGCGACCCTTCTCCATTGTGGTGCGAAGTCATCTTCCCATTTTCGCACCTGTCTTCCTCGACTCCTTTTCCCATCCCTTGGGTACCATTTTTTGATTTGTTTTGTCCATTTGTTTATTTTGGATCTTAGCATGTGGCCTACCATTTCCATTTCCTTTTCTTAATTGTTGTTGTCACTCCAGTTATTTTAGTTAAATTCCTTATTCTTGTTAATCTCCATTTATCCTTCCTTTTAATGTTGATCATGCGTTTTTCCATTGCGTGTTGGCAGCAGGGACCGGAACCGCTTACCCTTTAAAGAGTTTTGGATAGGGTATTTGATTGACTGGTTTTTACACACCCTAACGATGCGGTAAGCATATCATCGAGTTACCCCAATGAAAAGCTTTCCAACACGATACAATTAATTCGACTAAGCACTTACCGAATCCTTAAAACCCACGTTAGGCTTTCCCTATCAAGTGTTATTAAACGGCTTCAAGCTATTTCAATCCCTACGCGCAATTCATACTACATATTTTTGTACTACTTAGCAATCCACACAACAGGCGCACGCGGCGAGGTAGGGGGAATGAAATGTTGTCCTTGAAGCACTATTTCGCTGGGTCAAATTGTACCTTCTAGCATTTGCACATAACTAGGGCACACTAGGGTTTTGTTTGTTAACGATCGCTTCGATTTTGCATCGCGTGATTTCTGTAGACCTTGATCTTCATTGTGGTCGGTTGTCCTTGAGTAGGATTTGGTTTTGCGCGAAGTGTGTGTGAAGTGTTTGTTACCCGACTTCAAAAAAGGAGGTTCTCAGTTTGACCTGTATGTATGTATGTATGCATGTTTGTTCGCTATTATCTCGCGTTTGTCTGAACTGATTTTGATGCTGTTTTCAGAATAATATTTGTTACACTTAGTTACTTTAGTATTTTAACCGACTTAAAAAAAGGAGGTTCTCAGTTTGACTGATGTGATTTGATTTCTCCGTAAGTTATGGTCCGATTTCAAAAAATCTTTTTTTGTTTGATAGAGTATACTTCCGAGGTGGTCCCAATGTCACCAAATAGTAATCTGATGAGGGGATCCATGAGGTATTGAGGGAACTCCTCAATTATTATAGGCATACATATAGCAATTTCAGTATTTTTAGTAACAAGTCCAGCAATTGCATTCAGAAAAAATCATTTGGTGAAATGGAACTGATGATGAAGACCACAGATGGCCAACGGAACTCCTCAACGTTACCTATTTTAAGGGTGGCGATAAGATATCTCGATTAAAATAGTTGAGTTACTATAACGTAGAAAATTTAATTGTTTATATATGATATGACTTTTCCGCGGCGTTACTTGCGGTGAACTTGAAATGTCTTAAAGTTTCATATCAACTAAGGAGTGGGACTACATACAAGCTTATTATGATCACTAAAAAGTGTAAAATAAAATAAATGTTTTAAAAACAAAAAACCGCTGTCAAAAACGCAAAAAATAACTTCTTTTAAAATGGTAAGTACCTATAGGTCAGTCCAGCTGAAGTCGGCTTTTGGTTATTTTTTTTGTGAGTCGCCGTTTAAAAGAAATTATTTTTTGTGATTTTGAAGGCGGTTTTTTGATTTTAAAATATATTTTTTGGTTTACTTAGTCGGTCGGTTCGTTAGTCGGTTTTATTTATCACAGTTTATTCTTGATCGAGTTTTCTGTCGATTGATATTAGGAATAAAAATAAGTTTCTGTTGTAAGTCTAAGTTTCGAGTTACATTGACAAATTTAGGGTGGTTAGGGTGTACATACCAAAGGTGCTGGTGGTGGTGGTTGTGGTGATGACCGATGTGTATGTATGTGTGTATACAATGACGACGGTTGAAACGCCCGAATATTCACCCGACAACGAATCCGTTGACAGATTGGCAAAAAGTAGCCGCCATCTTGAACTTTTTATTTATTCGACTGATTGCTTCCAAAATCGATATCTGGGTATCTGTGTGGTCTCCGACAACTAATCCGTTGACAGATTGGGAAAAAGTAGCCGCCATCTTGAACTTTTTAGTTATTCGACTGATTGTTTCCAAAACCGATATCTGGGTATCTGTGTGGTCTCCGACAACTAATCCGTTGACAGATTGGGAAAAAGTAGGCGCCGTCTTGAACTTTTTAGTTATTCGACTGATTGTTTCCAAAATTGATATCTGGAGATCTGAGTGGTCTCCGACAACAAATCCGGGGACAGAGTGAGAAAAAGGAGCCGCCATCTTGAACTTTTTAGTTATTCGACCGATTGTTTCCAAAATCGATATCTGGGGATCTGTGTGGTCTCCGACAACTAATCCGATGACAGATTGAGGAAAAGTACCCGCCATCTTTAACTTTTCAGTTATTCGACTGATTGCTTCCAAAATTGATATATGGAGATCTGAGTGGTCTCCGACAACTAATCCGTGGACATAATTGATATTTTAGGATCAGTGTGGTCTCCTATGACTCTCGAAATTGACACTTGAAAGACAACTTAATACAATTTTTTTTAAAGCTTTCAATGCTTGTATTTTTTTCTACCTGCTCTTATTAAAATGACAATATATAAATATATTGTTAGATTTTTTAGACGTTCCAAATGGCTACGCTTGTGAAAAACATTTTGACGCTATGGATATTTTACAGGGAACGCATCGCTAAAAGCTTAAAACAAGTTCATTACCATCTCTCCATCTACCAGGAGCACGTTTTATAAAGCTACAAGTTACAATTTTACTGGTCTAAACTGGCAACACTGCTCAAATATCTGGTCGTCATTGGTCGAGGTTATGTCAAATGGAAACTTGTAACCTGTAAATAGTAATTTGTAGCTTAATAAAATAGGCCCCAGGGGCACGTTTTATAAAGCTACAAGTTAAAATTTTACAGGTCTAAACCGGCAACACTGCTCAAATCGCTGATCGTCATTGGCCGACGTTGTGTCAAATGGAAACTTGTAATGTAACCTGTGAATTGTATTTTGTAGCTTTATAAAACAGGCCCAGGTATAAAAAACATCGGTTGTCTGTAAAGCCGGTTTACGGACGATAATTTTACGTGATAACGTTCGGCTTAGGCGGAACGTGACGCTTTTTCAGCCATGCTGTTTCGTGCGTGCAGCCGGCGTTCATCGATTTATAAGACGTTATCACGTCAATAGGATTTCGGTTGTCCAAATATTGTCTTAAATAGGTATGAATTCGAACTTTATCTCTCGATATACTATGCATTAAAACAATGTTTCCAAGCATCAACGTGACAATGTTAGTTTCAATCACAACGTCGCTTCTATAACGTTAATCTATGATCGCGTGCTTTTTGTCTTGATCTCTCTAGTTATGAGAGGGATATTATGGTTGTCCTGTTCTTTGATGCAGGTCATCATGGCGTGTCATGGCGCCTTATTTGTTACAACAACGTATTGGAATATTTTATTTTGTCTATTTATAACATTTTGTACATTGAATTTTTAAAAATCCTTGAATATAGTTACTATTTAATAAACGGAGAATAAAATTTTGATATTTGTAATCACGTAAAGTGATCGACGGCCCTCGAATAGGGTTTTAAAGAAATACATGTAATTGGCCTAATTTGATAATTTCTTAGTTGTTTTAACTTTAATCGAGAAATCCTGAAATAGGTATAGTTTAATTTGTTACGAAGAGTAATTATACAAAGTTTCAAGTAACCAGCTCAATCCGGTAACTTTTTTCCTTACTAACTTTGACCCCTCTTTTCCCCCCTTTAATTGTCATATCTTATTTTTTTATTATATTTATTTATTTGTCATGTCAATTTCATACACAAGCTTACAGCATAGGAGCCAAGACGCTCACATGGTAATATATAAAAATCAAGTTAACTTACTTACACATAATTAAAACTAAAATTCTTAATATTATACATTATATTAAATCATCTAGGAAGCTATTATTATTAAAAAACAATATGACCTTATTAATAAATTGGCTAGGCGAGTCAAAAAATATATCCACGTCAGAGCTCTTCAGCACCATGTTATTCAAGAGTGAGTGTTCCCGGTGAGTGGGAGTTAATATATAAACCTGGTCACCGTTTATTGAAACGTTTTAGTGAAAACCGCGTTAACATTGGTTCAGTGGTTTTTAATTGATGCGAGGAGAAATAAAATTAAACTGACAAAAAGAAAACAACTCTAAAAATTGTAGAAATGTGTTCTGCTGCACATTCAGAGGGTCCCTGTAGTATTTTTCGGTAAATATCTCGAATATACAGATTTAATCCCTTCTACAACTTTATTATAGGTAGGTATAGATCATTACGCAGAATTTTACTTTTATTGAAAGGCATTATCACCTCATTAGTTAATTTCAGGCGGAACGTAACAATGAGTCACGCTTTTTCATGCGTGCAGTCGGGCTCAAGCGGAACGTTACAATGAGGCGGAACGTGACGAGACCTCGCAAATCCCCAGATATCGATTTTCGAAACAATCAGTCGAATAACTAAAAAGTTCAAGATGGCGGCTACTTTTCCTCACTCTGTCCGCGGATTCGTTGTCGGGGACCACACGGATCCCCAGATATCGGTTTTGGAAGCAATCACTATAATAAATAAAAAGTTTAAGATGGCGGCTACTTTTTCCCAATCTGTCAACGGAGTAGTTGTCGGAGACCACACAGATCTCGAGATATCGATTATGGAAGTAATCAGTCGAATAACAAAAAAGTTCAAGATGGCGGCTACTTTTCCTCAATCTGTCAACAGATTCGTTTTCGGAGACCACACATATCCCCAGATATCGATTTTGGAAGCAATCAGTCGAATAACTAAAAAGTTCAAGATGGCGGCTCCTTTTTCTCACTCTGTCCACGGATTTGTTGTCGGAGACCACTCAGATCTTCAGATATCAATTTTGGAAGCAATCAGTCGAATAACTAAAAAGTTAAAGATGGCGGCTACTTTTCCTCAATCTGTCATCGGATTAGTTGTCGGAGACCACACAGATCCCCAGATATCGATTTTGGAAACAATCAGTCGAGTAACTAAAAAGTTCAAGATGGCGGCTACTTTTTCCCTATCTGTCAACGGATTAGTTGTCGGAGACCACACAGATACCCAGATATCGATTTTGGAAGCAATCAGTCGAATAACTAAAAAGTTAAAGATGGCGGCTACGCGTGCGTGTTCCAATTTTTAATCGAGATTTAATATTGGAATTTAGTCGATTAAATCGCGATTAAATCAATCGAGATTAATTTTGGACGATTGATTTTTTAATCGATTAATTGTTTGTTTAAAAAATTAATCGATTAATACCTATCTCTGCCCGACAACTTAATTATAAAAATCTCATTAGGTACGGTAGGTATAAATACTTAGGTACGTTGTAAAGCTCTTCTGATATGCACTTTGATTTCTTCATCATTTTTAGCTTGGTCCAATACCATAGTAAAGCGATGATCGAAATAAAGAAATCAATTGAAATAAGTAGGTACGAAAGTGGATAAATATTACAGTTAAATAGGTACTTTTAGCCGGGGTAAAGGAAATGTAAATATTGTGCAAGTAAAACATTACCATAATTATCACAACAAGAATCTATCCCGAACTAAAATACAATAGGTATTCCAACCAACGCAACCTCAGTGAGGCCAACCAATCACATGAATCTGCGTAACAGAGTTAACGGAGAGGGAGAATCGATAGGGTAACAGAAAGTAATACTAAGTACTTAAATCCGAAACTCTTACGAAACTGGTAACCTCAATGGTAGTAGTTAACTAGTTCGAAGCAGTTTCCATATTGTTAGGGTAAGCCTATCGATAGAGTTACCCTAACGAAGGGTGAGCAAATGATGTAGTTACCCGATCGATAGACTTAATCAAATAAAGGGGTTTTCCGGTCCCTGGTTGGCAGACTGCTAGCTGTTGATTTTTTTCTTAGTAAGTGTCCAAGTTTCACAGCTATATGTTATACAAGGAAGTATAGTGTTGTAAAGCTTTGATTTGATCTCTACAGGTACTGTTGTGTTTTTCATGATTTCTTTCATTGACCAGTATCGGCTCCATGTGTTGTTAATTCTTCTTTCTAATTCCTTGGACATCTGGTCTACAGGTGATATAACTTGGCCTAAGTATATATATTCATTTACATATTCAATTTCATTGTCACCCAATAAGACTGCTTCCCGAATTTGGTTTCACATTATTTTTGTTTTCTCGGTGTTCATGGTAAGGCCTGCCTTGGCGCTTTCATGTGCTAGTTCTGCCCTCCTTAGAAAAAAGGCCGTATGTCTCATAGACCCTCATATTGTATTAGTGAACTCATTTCTTAAGATAGACTTTGACTTTGACTTTGACTTTAGAGGGTTAAATTTACTTTGACTACCAAATCGCACAAGCGTCCTTTTTATTTAGGAGGGCACAGTTGTTGGAGCATTGTTTTAAGTGTGTTAGCCTCTTCAGCAAATATCACAATATCATTTGCGAGTCGAAGATGAGAAAGTTTGGTACCGTTTATGTTCAATCCATGCAGGTCCCACTCAAGATGTCTGAATACAGACTCCAGCACAGCACAGAACAGCTTTGGGGATAACGGGGCTCCCTGTCTCACTCCTTGGTTTATTCTAAATTGTTCTCCTTTACTTTCCAGCTGAACTACTGCCGTGCCCAACTCATATATTTTCTTAATAATAATAATAATAGCCTTTATTTTCAGACATCATACATATTTTTATCTTAACACTTAACACTAATTGCACTTAATTATTTTTCTACTATGTTCTTATATTATACACTTAACCTATGCAACAATAGCCTTGTCTGTATGCCACTTATTGGCAAAGGCCTCCTCCAACTTTCTCCATTCGTCTCTATCACTAGCTTGTCTGGTCCATGTGCTTCCTGCAATGGCTTTAATGTCATCCACCCATCTTCTAAGGGGTCTACCTCTTTGCCTTTTCTTATGACTAGTGAACCAGTTCATTATCACTTTTGACCATTTGTCCTTCCCTCTAATTGTGTGTCCTGACCACTTCCATTTTAGATTTAATACTGTTTTTGTAACATCTTTTGTTTTTGTGTGTTTCTTTATGGTTTCAGTTCTTATTCTATCCGACAGTCTTTTCCCGGTCATACTCCTTCCCATGGCATTTTGGCAAGTTTCTTGTATTTTTGTTGTATGTTGTCTATTTCTTTGATTTCTTGCAGTTAGTGCTGAAGTTCATCCTTTATATAGTCTGGCAGTGGCAGTGGTTTGTGTTGTTCGTCGGTTTTTGTGTGTTTTCTAGTCCTTTTTGGCTCCTTTCCGTAGATTGAACCTCTTAACATTCGGTGGTCTGATATGAAGTGAAACTATGCCACTACTCCAACGTTTTTGAAGAAACAAGGTGAGCTTGTAAGAATGTAGACTATTTCGTTCCTGTGCTGTTCATTTGGTGATTGCCAAGTCCAACGTCTACTTGATTTTTTAATTATATTGCAATTATATGCATAATAGGGGTGTGTCCTGGGTAAATAATAAATAATTCTAATTAGTCCGTCAGTAAGATTACCTAAAAACATTGAAAACGTATTTTTTGCTTTTTAAAATCAATCGTAATTGACAAATATAACGCGCATCAAAGTTCGGGAGTGGGGGCTCGTGACGTCACAACGTGGTATAAAGTGTGCCACGGCGTGACGTCACTCAAAACTTCAACGCACTTTATCTTCGTAATTTTTTGTTTGATTGACAAAGGAAAAAATGTGTTCAATATTTTTTGATAATGTAAATGACGGACTAATTAGATTTTTTTAGGACTCTAGCCTATTGCCAAATTGTGTTGCTGAGCAAAATGTAACATTTTTTCCCCATTTTTGTTTGTTTTTCCAAGTTTATAAGTATCTTCCAACAATGGTGTTATTTGTTTCATCTTGATTGCTTCCAATTTGACTGTTAAAATCTCCCATCACTATATTGTATTTATGTGTTAAATCCATTGCATTAGACAAGTCGTTATAGAAGTTTACTTCTTCCGAGGCTGCTTCCGTTGGTGCATATATTTGGATTATGTTCCATATGTTTTTGTAACCAGGTAGTTCTATGTTGAGTATGGCTATACGGTCTGATATTCCTATGAATTCTTTTATGTGTTTTTTCAAATGTTTGTTAACCATAAACCCCACTCCGTGTAATCCTTGTATATGTCCTTTATAATAGAAAATATAGTTTTGGTATTCCTTGATTTCTTCTCCGAGTCGTCTTGTTTCGCATAGTCCTAATACGACCCAGTTTATTTGATTAAGGGCCTGTTCTAATAGAGAATGTCAGCCAGTTTAGATTTTTGGCTTACCGTATTATTCATTAAAAACTAAAAATGGCTGTAAAAAAATCATTTCGATACGTCAAATAGTTTTCGAGATCCATACAAGAAACATGAAAATAAATCATTCTTTTTAGCATTTTTATACGGATTGTATTTTTATAATGGCTTCTTATTTTGATGCTATTTTAAGCTTAAATTGTAGTCTAATTTTTGTAGTTTACGACTAAATAGCAATGTCAAGTAAAACTGCTACAAATATGTGACAAAACTGATGGCCACGTTTTGGCTGCGTTCAGCGGGCAGGGAGTAGGAGTACCACTCCAAGCTGGAGTCCTCCTTCTCCAGGTTGAAGAGGTACCTTTGTACCACCCGGTACTCCTCCTCACCTGCCGGGGAAAAGCGACCCCGGTTCTGAACGGGCGGGCATTTGGGGCGGGTCCCAGGAGTCCCTTGAGGGCCCGGAAGTGCTTACCCCAGTTGGCTATCCGCTGGACAACCAGCGGCGGGTAGCGGATCTTCTTCACGGGCGCCTGCGCTATCGCCGATCCTTGTACGCTTGTTGCGGAGGGAGATGGCGGTGAGGCGGCTGCCGCGGCGAAAGAGAGTGGCGGCGAAGGACAGTGCAGCAGTGGTAGCTGTTATGACTTTGGTTGGCATATGGTGTAAATAAAAATGCTTAAAAACGGCGAAATTGCGTATACTCAAAAATAGATGTTTGTCGTACAGCAGGTAGAAGGCAAGTGAGTGACAAGCATTTATAACAGTAGAGGGGCGCAGCAAGCGCCCGCAAAAAAATGTATTTTTATTGAAGAAGCTGAATTGCGCGTGCAAATTGTGCAGGCACTTGGCTGAACAGTAGCTGTGGGGCTAGTGGTGGTGGCGGCCCAGCTATGTCTATGGGGGACAGGTCGAGCCGGGCAGAGAGCGTGGTTGTTGCGACGTCTGCGGACGGATTTTTCCAAGACGCAGCGGCAGCGACAGTTGGCGAGTCGCGGCGGGGCTCGGGGCGGCGCAGCAGCGGATGGTGGTGCCGGCTTTGGCGGCACATTAAGGCGCGCAGGCACGATGGTCGGCCTTACGCGCGCGGGCGGTGCGTTCGCGGACGCGGTCGCAGGCGCTGGCACTCTCGTGGAGGCGGCCTGGGCCGCGCGCACGGGCGCGGCAGGTTTATGGGGGGTGGCCCAATTCACTGCACGCGCGGGCGCGCGGGCAGTCGCGGGCACGGGCGCCTTGTGGGGCGCGGGTACCTGGCGTGGCTGGTGGAGTCTTGCTGATGGCGCGCGCCTTTGGTGGGCGCTGCTCCATTGGTTGGGAGGCCGGTGGTACGACGGCGGTGGCGGCGGTGGCGTGCCGCGAAAACGCGGCGCCGTCGGCGATGGACACGGGCGGCGGGGTTGTTTAGAGCGGTCGACGGCGGTGTTGCCTGTTCGGCCTCTCTCAATATGGCGAAGGCGCGTGCGAGACGGGCACGGTCCATGTCGGAGAGGTTGGTTCGGTCGGAGTTCCGAAATAATCTCGGGCGCGTTCGCCTGCGCGCCGTTGGATCGGGCCGGGGTATTGGTGGCGGCATTGTGGGTAGCCCTAAAAAGGGCTTTTTAGGCTCGACCCCACCATTGCGGGCTCTCAACAAGGTGGGAGAGGCATACAGTGATTTTGGAGGGTAGATGTATTTGCGGAAAAAATAATCTACCCTCACAACATAAACTGTGGAAAGGCTTCAAAAGTGGGGAGTGACTCACGCGACCGGAAGCGCCGCGGCCTTGTCCGCTGCCCTCCCATTTCCCCCGTCCCAAGGTTCCTCCCGCAAGCGAGAGACCGGGACTAGGTACTCAGCTTGGAAAGTTTTACGGCCGGCGGCGGGGAAATTCCACTGTTGATCGGTCCGAGCGTGTGACGTAGGGGAGCCAGATGTTGGTGACTCACCTGTGTTTTTCCGTAGTTCCGCAAAACAACACGTCCCTACGTCAGATGTGGTAGCTAGGTGTTGCGGCTATTTTATTAAAGGCCGTTGGTCGTCTCGATCCTCCTTCTTAGAGGAGGATGAGGTGCCGGTTACGGGCTGGTGGGCCCCGACCGGGGTGGTCTGCGCCGACCGTAAAGACGGCCGGGTCCTGGGAGGCCCGGCTAGCGACCTACAAGCAGAGCAGTGTCTTCATGGGTACTACTGTGGTGTCGACGTCGTCGCCGAGTAGAGGTCGCGGGGGTAAGCCTTGCCGTCGGGGGGCCGCGCGTGCTGGGGCGCGATGTCCCTCAAATGGGGGAACCGCGACACGTCTGCTCGCGTGAACATCGACGTGGCAAGGCGCCCGATGAAGTCGTCCAGGCTCTCGATCTTGAGGGCCCTCTGGATCGTGGCATTCCTCACGTAGCGAGGGGCAGCTGTTATGGAACGCAGGCACAGATTTTGCTGTAATGGCAGCTTCTTCTTGTGACCTGCGGCCAAGAGGGCGTACCAGGAGGGTGCGGCATACGTGAGACGGGGTCTGATGTAGGACTTATAGACCCCGAGCTTCACACGCAGAGGGAGGCTGGAACGGAGCACTGGACGCAGTAGCGCTCTTGCAGTTCTCGCGGAGGCGACAACGGTTTTGGCGTGGGGACCCATGGTGAGTCTGCGGTAGATGCTGATCCCCAGGTATTTAACTACCGGGGACCAGGAGATGTCTTGTCCGTGTAGAGAGAGTGGTGGAAGTCGGCGGATGCACCTACTCACGAAGATCGCCTGAGTCTTCGCCACGTTGACGGTTAGCCTCCACCTGGCTAGCCAAACTGGTAGGGCGTCGAGTTGGCGTTGCAGCTTGACGACGGCATGCTGGGGCTTGAATGAGGATGCGTAAAATGCCGCGTCGTCAGCGTACAGGGCCAGGTGGGAACCGCTAACGACCGCTATGTCATCGGTCTATTGGTCGTAACATACCGGGGAGAGGCAGCTGCCCTGAGGGACTCCAGTTGCTACTTTGCGATCCTCGGAGGTGGCGTCTTCCACCAGCACTCTGAAGGTCCGGTCCGTGAGGAAGGACTCGATGACCTTCGTCAGTCTGCGGGGGGCCGAGGACAGCGCGACCTTGTGGACCAGGCCTGAGTGCCAGACCCGGTCGAAGGCCTTCTCCATGTCCAGGAGGACTGCAGCCGTGTTCTCGCGTTTGTTCGCGGCGACCGCCATGTGGTGCAGAACCCTGGACAGCTGGAGCGTGGTATTGTGTCCAGCGCGGAACCCAAATTGTTCGGGGCGGGGCATGTGAGGGACCAGATGGGTGAGCAGCAGTTTCTCGAACACCTTCGAGATGCTCGGGAGGAGGGTGATAGGCCGATAGCTCTCAGGCTTCAGTATGTTCTTCCCCGGTTTGGGCAGCATGATCACGTTTCCAGACATACAGTTTTGTGGGAAGTGTCCGGTGCGGAGGATGCCGTTAAAAAGGTGCGTTACCGCCGCGATTGCACCAGGAGCCTTTCTGGGCTTTGTCCTCGTGATCATGCGCTTGACTCGGCCGGGGGAGAAGAAGATGGGGTCTTCATTGAGAGCTATCGGTGTGGAGAAGTAGGTGCGAAGGTGCTCATCAACTGCTGCTATGTGGTCTGCCTCGTCAGATGGGTTCGGCTGGAACTGTCGCTCCAGGCACTCGGCGAAGATTTCAGCGCGGACTTCGGTTCGGTAGCGTGTAGGGCATGCAGAACCGGTCCTGGTTCCAGATTTTTGATACCCGGTTCTTGAATGCATTATAGAACCGGGGGAACCGGTTCCCCCGGTTCTGGGTGATAAAATTGGAACTTATTTGTGATTAAAATAAATTATACAGAATTTAAGAGAATAAAGCACTATGGAGGAATGTGTAATGAAAAAGTTTGAAATTATGTAATCAACATTATTTATTTGCTTACTTAATAATCATACACCGGATTGACGGGGGCAAAAATGTACCAGTGCTAGTGATTCATTAAATATCGACTAAGTTTATCGACAACTTTTTTCGTGACATATGGATCTTTAATTTCTTGCAAAAGTAAGTCGTACTTTTATCTTCTATATCTGAATGATTAGCTTTCCATGAAGATAAACGATCTTTTTTCTTTCGAGGCATTTTTTTCAAAATTCAAATTCAACATTCAAATTCATTTATTTTGCTAAAACATCACGTAGGTACATTATTGAAGATGGAAGACAGATACATAGTTTCAGTAATGTTTACCTTATTATAGTAGGCATGCAAAATACAAAACAAAATTATTACTTACAATGAATACACAATTAACAATTCAACTAGCCTTCATAAACGTAATTATAATTTTTCATATAACCGAACCATAATAAAATTAAAATATAATAAAATAAAGGATGATAATTTACTTAGCATTATTATGTCAATAATCAACATTAATTTGAGTTTAGTTTTCATTAGTTTAAATATTCTTGCAACGAGTAGAAATTATTATTAGATAGCCACTTTAAGAGGGCACGTTTGAATTTGGGTAGAGGTAGCTCAGATATAGCAGACGGAAGCTTATTATAAATTCTTACCGCCATTCCTACAACATTATTGCGAAAAACAGCTAAGTTACTCCTCGGGACCATTAACTGATGCTTGCGTTTACGCATCGCCCCAGGATTCCTTTGAAAGGCCTTTCTAAAGAAGTGCTGATTTTTTTTGACAAATAAACTAATTTCAGCTATGTAGATGCATGGGAGGGGAAGAATCATCAAGTCTTTGAATATTTGCCTGCAAGATTCTCTATTACTTGTATTAGTGAGAGCACGGATACACTTTTTTTGAGCCTTGAAAGCTCTATCGAAAGCTACGGAATTGCCCCAGATCATAATCCCGTATCGCAGTATGGACGCAACGTAGCCATGATAGGCATTGAGGCCAGTATGTAGGGACGCTATTCTTCTAAGACGACTTAAAGCGAATACAAATCTATTAACCTTTTTGCATACATTGTCAATATGGTTTTTCCAATGAAGATTTTCGTCAGCTACTATACCTAGAAACTTGGCTGTATCTAATATTTCTATAGTTTTATTATCATACTGTAAATCTAGTTGAAGTCTACGACTGCTGTACGTTTTGAATTGTATCGCTTTTGTTTTAGTAACGTTAATCATTAATTTGTTTTTGTCCATCCAATTCATTATATCCTTAAGTGTATTGTTTATGTCATTTTCAAAATTATCTTGGTTATCACATTTAAATAGTATTGTAGTGTCATCGGCGAATAGAATACACTTGTGCTTTGTTATTTTTGGCAAATCGTTGATGTACAAGACAAACAATAGAGGTCCAAGAATGCTACCTTGTGGGACACCTCGTTCAATTGTCTTATAATCGGACAAAAACGAATCCCTTACACCATATATATTCTGGTGGGAGATTTCAACGCATTGTTTTCGACCTTTTAGATAACTGCCGAACCAGTCGTATGCTTTACCCCTTATACCATAATTATATAATTTTGATAACAGTATTTTGTGGTCAACA
Source organism: Acleris literana (assembly GCA_946894065.1). NCBI lineage: Eukaryota > Metazoa > Arthropoda > Insecta > Lepidoptera > Tortricidae > Acleris > Acleris literana. The sequence continues at coordinate 39,238,672 of OX335668.1, read as the reverse complement.
TAGTCAAAGGCTCTAGACATGTCTAAAAATATGGCAATTACAGGCACTTTCTTATCAATACATTCAGTCACAAATTTGACCAACGAAAAACACGCTAGGGTTGTGGATTTTCCTTGCTGAAACCCAAATTGTTCGGAGTTCAATATGCAATATTTTATGAGAAATTTGTTAACCTTTGCAACCATAGTCTTTTCAAATACCTTTGACACCGTTGGGATCAGTGTAATCGGTCTGTAATTACAAATTTCTGCAGGATCCCCCTTCTTAAGTATAGGCTTGACCACTGAGTATTTAAGCCTGTCTGGATATATACCCTGCTCCATTGATAGATTTATAATATAAGCTAAGGGTGTCGCTAATTTATATGAGCACATTTTTAGAATTTTTGTGGTGAGTTGGTCATAACCTACCGATCCTGTGTTTTTTAGGGACATTATAACCCTGTGGATCTCTTCTGCTGATACGGGCGTCAAAAAGATAGAATTAACTACGTTTATGCTAGGTTTATTTATAATGTACTTAATATCGTTTTTATTATCACTACTGAGATTTATAAAATATTCATTGAAAGCTTCTGAGATGTCCCTTGGATTTTCTAACGTGTTATTATTGTTATTTATCTTATCTATGTGTCTTTGTGAAGATTTGGTATTGATATTGCGATTTATTATTGACCATGAGGCTTTACAAACGTTTTTGCTATTAGTGATAATTTTTTTATTGCTTAGTCTATGTGCTTTGGATATACATTTTTTTAGAAGCCTAGAATAAGTATTGTATTGTGTTTTTCTTATTTCTTTATTTACCGTTGATGACTTTATATAATCTAAGTAAAGCTTCCGTTTCCTTATGCAACTTTTCTTTAAGCCCTTGGTGATCCAGGGAGAATTCAAACTTCTATAACTATTTTTAACCTTAATTATTGGAAAACATAGTTCAAAAAATAATGTCAAAATGTCATGGAATTTATTGAAAGCTTCATTAGTATCATTTATGTCCATAATATCGTTAAACGTAAGGGACTCTATGCAATCGCAAAACTTTATGGTATTCTCAACGCTATAATCCCTCTTATATTTATACCAAAATTTCAGCGGGGTATAATCTTTAGCGGCGAATGTCAAGATTTGACCAGTGTCGTGATCTGATAGCGCTAATTGTTCGGTGCAGCCTGATGCATTTGGGATGTTGCTAACTATCAAATCGATGCACGTATCAAGTCTCGTCGGAGTATCTATGTGTAGTCTACAGTTGTGGTTTTCTAGGATACTGTTAAGAGTTTGGGTTATCTGGTTTGACTTAAGCATGTTTATATTCCAGTCTCCACATAGAACTAATTGCCTACTTTTGATATTGATTTTTGTAAGTAGGGCGTTGAGTTTATCCAGAAAAACGTGAACATTGGACGATGGTGTCCTGTAAATACACACTATTGATACACTTGGTTTCTCTAGCTGTATCCCACAACACTCAAACTCATAGTTTTGGCCCATACTTTCACAGATGTTTAATGTTTTAAAGTTCAATTCCTTCTGGACCAGTATACACGCCCCTCCTCGTTTTTCGTGTTCACGCGACCAGAATGCAGAAGCCTCGTAATTATTTAAGCATGCATTCTGTTCGGTGCCTTTCCGGAGAAAAGTTTCAGTCAGGCATATAACATTTATCGGTCTTTGTGCTTGTTTATAATTTTCTAAAACTAACTCTAGATCATCCTTTTTTTGTAAAATACTTGCAATATTTTGATGTAAAATGCGAAAGTTACTGTTATTACACTTATTCACGAAAAAATGAATTGTTTAGGTAAGGATCAGTATTATTTTTAGGTGCTATTACAGTGTCAGAAACCCTGTGGCGCTGTATAACGGACGAGTTTACCTTTTTAAAAAAATGAGTGATTTTGCTTCTGTCATTTTTTTCCCCTGTCCCTATAGTTTGTAATTGCGAGATTTCTGTACATATTTTCTGATTATCTTTCTTATAATAGTCGGTAATTTTTTTGGGCACAATTTTTGTAGGGCCTAGTTTGGGCACATTTTTTCCCCTCGCTCCTAGTGTTTTTGATATTGAGCCTAGTTTAGCCATGCGCACAGTTTGACGTTTACTTGGGTTTTTAGTCACAGTTAAGAATTTATTGTCATAGTCTATAGAGTCAATAATCAAATTTACATTTGTACATATAGTACTCAAATATGTATCTTGAGTCATAAACTTAAAACACTTATTATAAAATGCACAATGTTGAAGTTGACTGCATAATTGATTTAGAGCAATATTTCGTTTCCACTCATTCAAAAACATGTTATTTCTAACACTTAGTAGGATTATGTTTGAACTTTCAAGATGCTTAAGCGCAGCTGAGAGCTCAAACAAGAGTGTGCATGGATTACAGTCATTTTCTCCAACGCAAATTATTATGTGATCGTTCTTTGAGGTATGCAAGTTAAAACACGTTTTAAGAATTTCACGTGCTGTAGCAAATGGTTTAGTAATAGAGCTTATGTTGTAATTTTCGTATCTGGTATTTTGTCCGACTTGGTTTTAACCGACTTAAAAAACAAAAAGGTTTTCAATTCGTCGGAATGCTAAGGAATATTGTTGTACTGAATGAATTTGTTATTCAATTTAATTTCAATGGTTGTCAAAAGTGACTCGAGTCCAGAGTCAATGTCAGATACCGGTTGTTTATTATTACGATAAGTAATAAAAGAGGTTTGCACATAATTAAAAGGTATTCAAATTTGGTCATTACTTATGTTATCATAAGTAATGACCAAATTTGATGATTAAAAATTGCTTTTATCGATGTCGATAAACTAAGTCGACATTTAATCAATCACTAGCACTGGTACATTTTTGCCCCCGTCAATCCGGTGTTTGTTAATAATATATCTATTTTTACTTAGTTAGTAATATCACAAAAGTAATAGAACACAACAACAAATCCGTCTTACTGAACGATATTAATTATCTAAGAAGGAATAAGGAAATTGCCTTTATTTATTTATTTATTTATAAATATTTATTGTTAGTCGAAACTCACACCCTCTTGAGTCTTCACCGTCAATCAAAATCAAAACATTAATAAAATCTAAAAAAATAAACAATACAAAAATCAACTAAGTTTTTGAAAATGATGTAATGAGAAATTATAAATTAAATAAAATTATAATCTGATTTTCTTATTCCCGGGCCCTGGCTGTATTTTTATATTATGTTCTCTCTCATTCATTTTTATCAGTTATGGTCTAAGATCCGAATAGGAGAAGATTTGGACCGGGCTGTTTATTCGATGAAAAGTATTTTATATCAAATTTAATACGCTAAATAACATGGGCTGAAAAATTTCAGTCCAGTACTTATATCATAAAAAAAATAAAAAAATGAACTTTTTTTTTAAATTGCAAATGTTTGTTTAATAGACAAATTACATAGTAATCGAACGTATGAAGTCTATAGAATATGCAAACGTTAGGTTTGGTGCAAATTACTAGTACCGACTTACCTGTTTATACTTGCCTACCCAATAGTTTGACGAGAAAAAAATAGTCAAACTAACGTTTGCATATTCTATAGGCTTCATACTTTCGATTGGTATGTAATTTGTCCATTAAACAAGCTATTGTAATTTTTTTAAACATAGTTTTTTTTATTATTATTTATTATACACTGGACTGAATTTTTTCAGCCTACCTATTCGCCATATATTACTTAGCATATTAAATTTGGTATAAAATACTTTTTATCGAATAAACAGCCCGGTCCAAATCGTCTCCTATTCGGATCTCCTACTATTAGTTTTCTTTAAAAAAAAATTTTTTGTTAATAAGCCCTTACATAAATAATAACACCTAAACTGTGGTCACTTAATGAGCTGCGTAGGCGATTGCATATGTATTCAGAGAACTTAAACGAAGTTCACGCACAGTATGCGCCTGCGGAGCGACGCATGCGACGATGCCAGGGGCCTGTTTTATAAAGCTACAAATTACAATTTACAGGCTACAAGGTTCCACTTGACACAACCTCGACCAATGACGACCAGCCATTTGAGCAGTGTTGCCAGTTTAGACCTGTAATATTGTAGGTAACTTGTAGCTTTATAAAACATGTCCCACCTCGCAAGAAACTAATTAATTACCTACTCATCCTATGAAAGTTTTAGCGAAAGAAATTCTGAGAAATTAAACCACTTTCACTTATTTTTGAGAACCGGGGGAACCGGGTTTATTGCTTTTGGAACCGGTTCTACGCATACCTTAAAGGGACCGGGTATACCCGGTTATTTCAGAACCGGGTAGAACCGGGTGCATGCCCTAGTAGCGTGGTGTACCGTCGGCGTGAAGTAGTGGTCGGACAGGTGTGGGGGCTCCGCTAAGTCTACGGCATAGACGATGGATGGAGTCCCAATCGTCCGCCGCGTCGGCTAGCGTTTCTTCCCACGACGCTGCTCTGTGGTCTTCCATTGCCGACTTTACCCTTGTGGTCAGGCCTTTAGTTCGGACTTTTGCCTCGGGCACCGGGTGACTTGCCAGCGCTTTCGGAGACGCCTCTTGTCCACTAACATCTTGGTGATGTGCGCTGGCAGTGGGGGCAGTTTGTTGGTGGGTCGTACTGGCATCGACGACGCGGTCAGAGCTTCACGGATGCGACTGGTTAGGTCCATAGAGAATCTGTCGATGTCCGCGACGCCGGAGAGCGGCTGGTGGGGAACCGCGACATCCATGAACTTCGAGAACTCCTCCCAGTCAGTGACGGGTACGGGAGCTCTCGGGATGGAAACCGTGGGTGCCGCGTTCATGACGAGGAGCACCGGTTGATGGTCAGACTGCACCTCTTCATCTAGGGTTTCTTGGCGAAGCTAGCCTAGCCCTGAAGTCCACGGTGCACGGCGATGTACAGGACATCCGGAGCATGCGCAGCTCAAGCAGGATAGTGCGTAGGCGTCTCCGGACCGTCCACGTGGTAGCCGTGGGCTTCAGCGTCTAAGAGGAGTCGGTGGCCGTCAGTGTTGGAAATGGAGGAGTTCCACGCCGGGTCCTTGCAGTTCCAGTCGCCTGCCGCCAGGGTGGGCAGCGGCGAGTCCAGCAAAGCCCTGACCTCTGCTAGGTCAAGTCGGGAAGAAGGGGGCTTGTAAATGGCATAGACTCGCGTGCAAGCGGCGGCAACATGGATCCCCACGCCAAGGGCTTGCAAGGAACCCAGGTGGATCTGCGGCAGCGGTTGGTGTATGACTCCTCTTTTGACCAGCACGGCCAGTCCTCGGAAGGCCTTTACCCCATGCCATACTCGTCTTGTCGGTAGGTGTGATAAAACGTCACCTTGAGCGGGATGGAAGGTTCCAGCATTGTCTCCGAGATCTGGGCGATGTGAATGTTCTGTTCCCGGAGTACTGCGGTGAGGAGCGGGATCTTGTTTCTGAGGCCCGCGGCGTTCCAATGAATAATCCTCAGAGGGTCCATTGCTAAACCAGTCGAGCAATCCCTCAGGATTATGGCGACGATGTCTTCGCCTGTCTGCAGTGCCATCAGCACCTCCTGCAGAATTTGGAGCGCCAACTTGACCGTCTCAGTCCTGTCAGTCTGCGCTGCTTTCCTCGGGCCTGGTCCCTGAGTGGGGGCAATAGTGGCCTGGGCTATGGCAGAGGAGGCTACTGGGACCGAAACCGGCTTTGGTGGTTTGGTGTTGGGTTCTGGGGCGGTGATGGTAGCTGCCGTTTCCGCGACCTCACCATCTTGGGGTGGTCTAGGTCCGCGCTTCCTTCCACCCCGCTTCTTTCCGCGGCGAGGAGGGGGGTTTGTGGGGTTGTTTGCAGGGGCCATGAGGTTGGCGCTCTCCTGCGTCGCCACGACATTCTGGTTGCGGGTCAGGTCGGAGCCCTGCCTGGGTTTCGGGGGGTGCACAGACTTCTTGGCCTTCCGGTTCTCTCTCAGGAGAACCGGACAAGAAGTATGCTTGGCAGTGTGCGAACCGCTGCAGTTCGCGGGTCAGCTCGGAGCCCTGCCTGGGTTTCGGGGGGTGCACAGACTTCTTGGCCTTCTTGGCGGGGTCTGATGTAGGTCTTATAGACCCCGAACTTCACACGCAGAGGGAGGCTGGAACGGAGCACTGGACGCAGTAGCGCTCTTGCGGTTCTCGACTCGTAGGTCTTCTCAATCCCTCCGTCTTTGAGGGGGATGAGGTACCGGTGTCGGGCCTTTCGGCCCCCGACCGGAGTGATCTTCGCCGACCGTTAAAACGGTCGGGTCCTAGGATAGCAACCTCGGCGCAGGCTGCGGGGATGTGTGGTAGGAAGGGGATTTACCCCCGCGACCTCGACTCGGCGACGACGTCGACACCCCAGCAGGACCCATGAAGACGCTGCTCTGCTTGTAGGTCGCTAGCCGGGCCTCTCTGAAAGGGGTCCCACCCGGCTGGCTCGACCTCGCGAGCAGCGTAACCTCCCGGATTGACGCCTCCGGCGCCGGCTGCTATCCCAGGACCCGGCCGTCTTAACGGTCAGCGCAGACCACCCCGGTCGGGGGCCATCAGCCCGTAACCGGCTCCTCATCCTCCTCTAAGAAGGAGGATCGAGACGACCAACGGACCGCCTCCGCGAGAACTGCAAGAGCGCTACTGCGTCAATTGCTCCGGTCTATAAGACCTACATCAGACCCCGCCTCACGTATGCCGCACCCTCCTGGTACGCCCTCTGCAAATTGCTCATGACCACGACCGTTGCAACACGATCGAAACGTCGAGTTATAACACTAAATGCAGTGTATCATAGTTCTAGAGTTCCGATAAAGATGATTCCGCATTAGTTTAAATCCGTCCTAAATTTTTGTTATGATCTCGAATCGAATTAACTAGACATCATTTATTTTTCCTCATCGTCTGTGTCTTGTGCATAGTGATTTGTCGTTTCCGGGAATATTCCTCAATAGAATTTAAAAAGTTTGTAAATATTGCAACTATGTCAAAAATAGTAGTAGAGATGCTAATATTCAATGGCTAAACATGTAGCTAATGTAACAAAATGTTTTAAAATAAAATAAATTTAAATCTCTGGAATTTATTAAATTTTAATTCTATTTTATACAGGGTGTAACAGGAGGAGTGGATCAAAAGAAGCGCTAAGGTAACAAAATGTTTTTAAATAAAATTATTTTAAATCTCTGGAATTTGTTACATTTTAATTCTATTTTATACAGGGTGTAACAGGAGAAGTGGATCAAAAGAAGCAGGGCGATTGAGGACATCAAGATTTATCCATTTCACCCCCATATTATGTTCAGGGATTTTCTACTTAGGCCAGTCTATAACAACACAAAAAAGGCAAACATCGCAAACCCGCATGTAACTACGATTTTTTTTATATGTTGTTAGGTCCGTTGAGAGTATTTACCATCCAAGTTTGCAACCCTGAAAACCCTGTGCTACCCCCATGGTGCTCGAAAAACTGCGAATTTTTGGCACTTGTTTCAGTTTTTTCGAAAAAACTTCACTAAGGAAGCATTTTTCAAGTACCTATCGTTCTGTATAATTTAATAAAGATAACTAAATTTTCTATAATTTGAGCACATTATGTTTATTGGTTACGGAGATACAGCAAGTCAAATATGGGCAATTTTCTTCAAAAAGTGAAAATGTGTTGGTAGGGTTGTTTCGAAGATACTCACGGCTGAATGAATGCTCCTAGGTAAAAGTCATGTCAAAAGAATTTATAGAGAATTGAATTAGCGTCAATTTCATACTAAAGTGGTGCCTCGCATACAAAATCAAAAAATAGTAAAATATCGGATTTTGGCTAAATAATAAAATCATTGTACTGAATAATGTTCGGATGAAATTCTTAAAAAAAAAATGCAAAAATGTGAACTTACCATTTTAGATGTATAATTATAGCTTCAAATAAACATACACTAAAGAAATGAACATATTTCCACGTTGTTTCGGAAACTGCGAAAATTTAAGGCACTTGTTTCAGTTTTTTTAGAATAATTATGTAAAGGAAGCGTTTTTCGAGTATATTTGTTCTATACTTTAATAAAGCTTACTAAATTGGCTACAATTTAAGCCAAATTTGAGCACTGTAAGACCATCAGTTGCGGAGGTACAGCTAGTCAAAGTCTGACATTTTTTTCAACAAAATGAAATTTTCGTGTTAGGGTCATTTTCCAAGTTACTGGTACTGGCTAAACTAATGGTCCTAGAGATAAAAATGAGATAACAATTAGTATAAAATTTAACTAGCTTCAATTTAATACCAAAGTAGTGCCTCTAGCTTTCATAGTTTCCTCAAAAATATAAAAAATATTAAAATATCTGATTTTGGTTAAATGATAAAAACATTGTTCTAAATAATGTATGAATGTATTTCTTAAAAAAAAAGTGTATATTTGACATTTAAGATGTAAGATATGGTTTCAAAACAAATAAACGTAAACATAAAAAAAGACAGCAAACATATATTTAAACTATAAAATAATACTATTTACACGGTCAAGCAAAAATAGTTTAGACTTTCGTCCTTTTGGAAGGATTAGGTCTCATCCAGTCTAGATCAGTGGGGAGGAGTGGGCGAAGAGGGATAATATTTTCTGGAGTGGAGGCGGCCCGGCTCATGGTGTTGGGTCGTCCACATCCTCGTACTCCTCGTCCAGGACGATAGGGATGGCGTTGTTGCATTTGCACCCGTGGGAAAAGGAACATAGGATTTAGCACCTGAGCCCAGCCTTTCTGCAAGTGCACGACCTTAAGCAACCTCTTTTTGCATTTGCAAGCCACCAATGCCACCATTTTAAGCTGGCTCTGTGGAGCGGGCTGCTTTCACATTGCCCGTCTTTGACTTGCTGTATCTCGGCAACCAATGGACATAGTGAGCTCAGGCTACGCTCAAATTGTAGCAAATTTCGTTATCTTTACTTAAGTATAACCAAAGATGCTTGAAAAACTCTTCATTAGGGTAATTTTTTCGAAAAAACTGAAACAAGTGCCAAAATTTCGCAGTTTGGGGTAGCACAGGGTTTTCAGGGTTGCAAACTGGGGTGTTAACTACTTTCAAAGGACCTGACAACATATAAAATAATCGTAGTTACATGCGCGTTTGCAATCTATGATGTCGTTATGATCTATGATGTCGTTATGATTTATGTCTGGCACTGTCTCAAAGTTATTAAAGTTTTTGTTAAATTTTACTAACACCCTATGTTACCACCTAACGTCAATGTAAACAGTTGAATCCACAGCAGTGATTTTTATTTTATGGGTAGTCGGATAGTTGGTCTTGAGTCTCCTTCTCTTAACGTCACGGTCAAAAGTATTATCAATTGTAATAAATAATAAGTTCTTGAACTATGGCCGTAAACCAAACTTTAACTCCAACTTTCGGGCCCAATCATCAGTCAATTGTCAGTTTTTTTCACTGTCAGCCTCTAAAGTTCGAGTTAAAGTTAAGTTTACAGAAAAATCCAAGTACCTACACGTACCATTTTCAAAAAAGTTGTAATTTTTTTTGTTCACTTTTTAAGTTGGGTACTCAAGAGCAACTATTCCACTACCTACAAAATAAAAAACATAGTTGTGAATTCAATTGTTAAGATTAAACTAGAGTATGCCCGCGACTTCTTACGCGTTGAATTAGTTTCCCGCAATTCCCCCTATTTCTTCCCGATGGGGGTCGATTTTCGAAAAATCCCTTCTTAGTGCACCCTAGACGTCATAAGGAACCTACGTGCCAAATTTGGAATCTCTACACTGTTAGAGCACGAGGATCGCGTTGTGCCAGCAGTCGGACAACATCAGGATCTAGTGGAGAGCTATGTCTTAAAGTAATTATACAAACACACTTGCTGGTACATTGATTAACACGTTTATTTGTCAAAATAAAGTGTACAATGTTATATGTATTATAAATAAACTAAACGAACACGAAAAAGGTTGCATGTCGCCCCATTGAGAGCAGAAAGAAGAGAGGGCATAGACAAAACATAGAGCGGTTGCATAGAGGTGAAAATAAACCGACCATTCACATTGTAGGACCAAACATTATTAGCCTAAGCAACGAAGGCCAAACACTGCCTGTCTGGGGAAAAAAATCGTGTATAAGCGAATTTTGACATAGTTGTAGGGAATGGTGTTGTTAACCACATACTAGTAAAGTAGGAGTGATGGGTAGGAGTGGAGCTAACGGGTGGAGGGGGGGTGGGGGCGTAAAGGTCCCTTTTTTTAGTTTTTCGCAAATTACTCGTAAACGGTGGCCCATAGCAAAAAATGATCCATTACATAATTAATCTACATAAAATTCTCTACAAAAAAGACTCAATAAACTTTTTTGCTCAGATCAATATTTAATGAGATATGGGGATATAAAAATGATTCCCGAAAGGCCATATTCGGGTTTGCATAGTAAGTCGGCCCGTACATCAAATGGGCTCGAGTTTTTTTTTGTGAGTACCTTTTATAATGAAGAATATTTATGCTGAGAATCAACATCTTAGTTGTGACAGTTCCCGACTTATGATTTTTTTAAGTTTTTTTTTTATGTACCGTAAAATGTGCCTACTTTGCTCCTTACTGGGTAACTTTGCTCCGATTCTGTATTTAGTTTCATTGCCCTGCAAGTCGAAGTCTGTGGGTCAATTCGTCAAAATTGCCGTAAGCATTCGATACATTTGCAAATGAAGAGGCAAAAATGAACGTGAATTGTTCGCTTCTCCATTTCCGTTTCCTGTCAGGCGTCGCTTAGTGCCAACAAGAAAATTTACTTAAAAAATATTATGAGAAAAAGCCACTTCCATCTAAGCAATTGTTCATCGAATCAGGGTTAGTATGTTTTGATGTGTTCCTGTATATTATCAGCTATTCCATGTTAATAATAGTTCTAGTAGAATTTAGCTTTTTCAAGGCTTAATCTTAAAAAAAAATATACGTACCTACTTAGCTCCACGTGTTGGGGTAACTTTGATCCAGGAACATAGTTATATATCTTTCATGAAAAATATTGGAAGTGGCCAAAACCGAAAGACGAAATCCACTATAAGTAATTGGAATAAAATTTTAGAGTCCATAACACCACCAAAAAAAAAAGGTCGACGTGAAATTTTTACGGATCCTGAATTAAACCAAATTTGGGGATAGAGGATAAGACAACATAGCATGAGATTATTTATATCCTATAATGTTAATTAACAGGGTAATGATACTAATGATACCCTTTCAGACGATCATTTTTATTTTTTGTTGAATATTGCTTAAGTAAAGTGATTAACAGGGTAATAGGTAGGTACCTACATACCTAGGTACGGAGCCTTTCTCAGAATACTTTTATTTTCTTTTGATTATTGTCTAAGCGAAGCAATACTAAGATTGAACAATATTGTGATTATATTAAAAATAAAAAACTTTTTAGTAAAAACCAATATATTTTTGTTCCTAACACTTAACTCATTTCTTAATTTGCTCCAAACCTACTCAAACTTAGGCTTACATGATTATTACTGGAGCATACTTTGACTGACGACAGTGTGAAACTGCGCCAAACGCTTTCTAATACAAGTTTTAAAGCAAATTTAATTCAGGAGCAAAGTTTCCCAAACACTGGGAAAAATTGCTCCTAAATTCAAGTTTATATATTTATATCAAAACAATATTTATATGTCATTTGAATATTACAACATGATAGTAGGGATGTTCTTCTTTACAAAGATACATAAATCAACATACCACAGTATAATGATTTTCAAAAAAATAAAATAATTTCGTAATTTGGAGCAAAGTAGGCACATTTTACGGTACTGTTTTTCGGGATGTTTTCAAGCGATTGCTTCAAATTTTTGAATGATGTTCTTTTTATAAATTTTCATCGCCTCCTAAAAAACAAATACTAGTTATGATATAAAAAAAAGAAAATAAAGACCAAAAAAAAAAGGTACATTATATTTTCTGCATTCAAAAAACGCGTGTTTAAGCGAATTTTGGCATAGTTGTAGGAAATTGTGTCACGTACTAAAAGTACTGATGGGTAGGGTTGAAGCTAACGGGTGGGGAGGCATACACCACAGACACTAGAGCAGGCAATTCCTGCTTTCCGGCAGCCGCATCGCACCCCACACCCAGTCGTACATCGGCAAAATATAATCTTGAGAATCGAGTCAGGTGCCACTGGGTCGTTGGTTGTTACTGGCTTTAGGATGCCATCGTCTCCTCTGGCCCATCCCCATTGGGTAGGTGGTAGAGGGTTGCCAAGCCATTGTTGTATCTGTAAAAAAGTAATAAGTTCTAAGTAAGTATTTAGCTCAAATAGATATTTGTATTTAACAAAAACAAAACAATATTCGACAACTTGTGTGATTCTGATTAAAGATACTTGTAGGTATACTCTGAACGAGTGCTGCTTAGAAGCTCCTCTGGTAGGAGGAAGAGTGGCCAAATCTGATTTAGGCTTCATCGATGCTCTCAAAAAAGCTGAATAACGGTATTTATTGAGGTTTTGTTCCTGGGCAGGCGCTTGGTAAATCGCCAGAAACAGCTTCTCGCCGGCCTGTTCAATACTCTCTGGTGATGAGGGCTCACTGAAAATGTTTATTTTTTTTTGTATCAGGTCTGATTTAGCTATGAACGGCTTAGAAATTCCTACTTTGCTCTTTCCATGGATCGCGGAGGTGGTGTCGCATCCGGAGAATCTGTGGAGAAGGAGAATTGTTTTTGCAAATGGAAGCTGTTGAAGTTGACGCACTGAAAACAATTTGATATCTACCTTCCCACGCCCTGGTTTCAAAAAGAACATGGTGGTATAAGGTGGAGTCAATCCTATCAGGAGGATTATCAAGTCGACATCCTCCCCAATAACAACAGTTGAATGTACGGCAGCTTTATCCAACCCGCACCTGACAATAGTTCCATCAGCATCTCCTGTTGCAACAGTTGTTTCAATCCCTGATGCTGTCATTATAGTGTAGAATTGATTATAATTGATGACGATGATGATGATGATGATGATGATGATGATATTTTAGATTTAGAAGATAATTAGGATTTTTATTTTTAGGAATATACGTGCCATACTTAAAGAAATGCAAGTTTGTTTTTTATTGTCCATCTTCTTCCCTGCATATCTCATTAAATATTGATCCCAGCAGAAAAGTGTATAATCTTTTTTGTAGAGAATTTTATGCAAATTAATTATGTAATTTTTTTTTGCCACCGTTCTAAGATATTTACGAAAAACTAAAAAAGGGACCGTTACACCGCCCCCCCCCCCACCCGTTAGGTTCACCCCCTCCCATCAGTACTTTTAGTATGTGGTTTAAAACACCATTCCCTACTAATATGACAAAATTCGCTTAAACACGAGTTTTTTCCCACTGATTTGTCTTCGATGCTTAGGCTATTGGCCACACATATTGCTGATTTTTGATAGGAAGTACCGCCTGGAAATCTTTGTTATTTTTGCAAGTAGAAGGCCAATGTATGGTCTATTCTGAGAAAAATAATCTAGAGGTGTCACTACTTTACAACCACATAAAATATAATATATCTTTTTTATTTCGCCTTTATTTTCTTTTTTTTATATGATAACTAGGTAGTATTGGTTTTTTGGGAGGCGATGCAAATTTATAAAAAGAACATAATTCCAAAATTTGAAGCAAATCGCTTGAATACATCCCGAAAAACAGTAGGTAAACTTACATCAAAAACAAACTTATAGAAATCATAAGTCGAGAACTGACACAATTAAGATGTTGATACTCAGCACAAATATTCTTCACTATAAGAGGTACTCACAAAAAAAACCCGAGCCCATTTGATGTAAGGGCCGACTTACTATGGGAACCCGGATATGGCCTTTCGGGAATCATTCTTCCCTCCATATCTTGTTAAATATTGATCTCTGAGAAAAATATTTCAATTCTTTTTTGTAAAGTATTTTATGCAGATTAATCATGTAATGGAACACTTTTTGTTATGGGCCACCGTTTACGAGTTATTTAGGAAAAACTAAAAAAGGGACCTTTACACCCCCCCCCCATACGTTAGCTCCACTCCTACCCATCAGTACTTTTAGTATGTGGTTTAAAACACTATTCGCTTATACACGAGTTTTTTCCACTGAAATGTCTTCGTTGTTTAGGCTATATCCAACACTTCCCCTTATTAGTACGGGCGGTAACGACCATAGGTCAAATTTTGTATCGGATGAATTCACTTGGTACAGATGTACCCTAGGACAAACTGAGGTGATTTAGCCCGGTAGCCATCAGGCACCCCCTGGAGGGTATTCAAAGTTATACGCCGCCGCGCTTCAGATAAAAAAAAATATCGACTTCAGTTTACCTATCACCTCAAGTGTGGTGTCATTTTCGGATAAACCATAGATGTGGCTTTCATTTTTGATATAATAATTACACTCCTTCATATAAATTTAATAAGATACATAAAGAAGTTTCACAACATCAGCTTATCTTTTTTGTTTTAACACTCAATATTTTATAATATATGTACACCATCATAATTTAAAAAAATATGGTTGAAAAGCCCAATTTATGCAGATTTAAAAAACATAAAGTTATTATTTAAATTATTATTTGAGAAGTGTAGAATAAATAAATATACCCGCGCGGCAGCGCAAATTAAGCCGCAGCGGGCGGAACTAACTCAGACGAGGACTCGCCGCGCGGCCTGCTGCTGCTATTGACATCACAAATTACATATTATTTTCGTAATTAACAAATTAAACTTAAGGTGAATTCATAATACGGAGTTATTTTACGACCGACAGCTAAAGAATATTCCGCCTACGGATGCCAGTTTCCAGCAGCATCTCCGATGCGATGGTGCCGATTCTTCCTCCCAGTCCGGCGGGTTGGGGATGGGAAATACAATAGAATCTCAATTGAAAACCAATTTCGACTACTGCACCCGTTGCTGCTACAGTTAGTCTGGGACTACTTAATGTGACAATAGTTTACATTTTTAAGACACATTTTCATGCCTAGGTCCATACGGTTCATATTGTAATGTATGGCATTTTTTGCACTTTATACGTCCTGTATTTCCACCTGGTCGGCCTGAGATTGAATATTTGACGGTCACGACGTCCTTTTGTGATTTGATCATTTTGAGATCTAATTTGTCTGTTTAGACTTGAAGACCGATTTTTTTCCAGATAGACGTTGTATGATAAATTAAACTGTGTAAAGGGATTAAGAATTTTATAATTTAACTACAGCATAAACTTTATTTCTAATAACAATCAGTTAAAAAAAAGTAAAGGATAAAATGTTGCGGCATCGTGCCGAGGACACTCGCAGCGTTACTCCGCTGCACTGCAAAAGGATCCTTGCCTGTGGTCGCCAGAGACGCTGATTAATTTATCTGATACTTCTTTTATACACTTCTCTGTGTCAGATGACCACGGCCCAAAAGTTTCTATAGCAAGAACAGCAACTAAGTAATTTGGCTTTAAAAAAGCGTATTTGTGACAATTGATGGATTGGGCGATGTTTGCGGGGGTCCCTGGCTTGCGAGCAGCATCTTGGGCATGAGACTGTGCTAGCGTATCAACGCAAGTGACGTCCCATGCCAAGGAACAACCAAGATACCACGGTACTAAAGTGTATTCGTCGGTTCTCTTTTCATCTGAGGCAGACAGGCGAGTGGGCTCAAGCGAAGCCAGGAATGAAATTGTGCTAAAGCCCGATGGATCAAATAGGTTATCGATGCATGTCTGTAAACTCGACCATCAAAGGATTGGTAACACAGGCCTTGCTGTCGTAGGTCGTCGACTGCATTTCCACAACGGCAACAAGGGTGCGGCTCGTAGACTTTAAGACCGTGGCGGAGGTACACTGCTATCCTGAAAGTATTAGGATCTAAAAGCGACCCTCATAGGGTTCGTGAAGGGAGCAACGGGCCTGATCGGATGAATTTTGACTACTTTCCAAAAGTTTGCGATGGCAAAATTTGTCCCATGCTGCTTGGCTAGCTTTTTCGAATGGCAATTTCTCATCCGGGTTACAGACATGCCAAGGATATTCTGTATCGGACAAGAACAACTAGTAGCCCAAATGCCAAGCCCACCACTTTACGGGGAGGGTTGCTTGAGATCAACAGGTGAGAGTGAGATGTAATTTTTTTTTCTAGAAGTTAATTTTAAAATATTGACTTGGAAGTTCGTTATGTTTTTCATAAAGACGTTGTATGATAACTATATATAAAATATAATATATTTTTATAGGCTTAATAAATGTTCTTTAAGAATTTTTTTTTGTTCTTTGCAAACACTTCAGTATTTTCAAAGACACTGACTATTTAATAAAAAAAATATAAACCAGGGTTGATATTTTCGACAGTATTTTATTTTCTAGGAATCTGTAGGGACAGTGGGGGTACAATGGGACCAGAGGCGTATTTAAAGATTTGGCGCCCCGGGCCAGTTAGCCTTGCCGCCCCATAAAGTGACAATACTTAAAGTATTTACAATAAATTATTCTCGGGTAATAAGTATATTTGTATTTATGTATCCAAAATCGAATTAATACGGTCTACCAGACTTAAATAAAATAAATACCTAATTCAATTACTTAGGTGGGGTAATTTCGCCGGTTTTCGTCCAGCTGAGTTGAGTTGCTAGCTTTGGAGGTCCAAATAATATGTTCAAGTTATAAAATGAAGGAACAAAAAATACAACTTTAGTGCTAATATGCTTTATTTTAAGTTTAGAATAGGCATTAAGTTATTTAATTTTCACAGTTTTTTTATAAAAAGTATTTCGCTAGTCTAATCAAGTAACCACTAAAGATCATTTTACATCAAAAACAGATATATAATCGTAGGTTCTTAAAATTAAGACTACAAAATCACACCTGATTTTTCAGTTTTCTCCCAGAGGATAAACACTAAATATTTTGCAGATTACGTAATTCAGTATTAGTCCACTACAATTTTATAAGTATATCGTAGATAATATATGATTACTACATTATTTTAAGTTCATTATGTTCTAATTGAGCCATATGCACAGAAAAACCTAACGCAACCCAGCAAAAATACTAAAACCTTGGCGTGAAATCTCTTCGTAGGTAGGTATCACTATTTTTCGAGGACCGCGACGATTCTCGTAACACAAAAACTAAACACCAACTACCGTCATTTTTATTAAAGTCCCTAACTAGTCAAATAATATATTTATGTTTGTGAAATTAATGGCTTGGTACTAAAGGGCCTCAAAGAGACTAATCTAAGGTTTTGTACTAAACATCTCAGTCTACTGGGCGAAAATTGGAGAACAAAAAACCGGCGAAATCACCCTACTTACCGCCTCTGTCGTGACTTCTGCTAGGTCCATAGCGAAACTAGCCAAATTCGAAGTTGATGGTTCGTCATTATTTTTATTGAAAAAGCTATCGATTTTATGGGTTTGTTTTGCTTCACAAGTTCATTTACCTTGTGTTTTTTTTTCAACGCTTTTCTTCGTTATGCGTGTGGCCTTCTTCTATTCGCATCGATTTCAGTAATAAAATAAGTAATTCAACCGAAAAGTTCTTAATCATGTCTTCACGTATTAAACTAGATTGAAGCACCGGTAGATAAGTTTTCACCGAGACAAATTAAAACATATGTAGGTAATATTTCGTTCATTTGGCGCCCAAATGAACGAAGCCTGAGAAGGCTGCCAGGGGCGGCGTTCAGCGCCCTAAGAAGGCTGCCGCCCCGGGCCATGACAAGGGGTACAATGGAACAACGAGCGAAAACTATTCAAGTTTTAAACGAATTCGCGCGCTTTCTCTTCGACCAGTTAGAGCGTCTGATGCGCCATGTGTTGACTCAGTGCAAAATGGCCGGCTTGAGACAGCAGAGGTGTGAGATGAAAAAAGTGGTTTAACACTGTGAAAAATTATAATTTTGTATAGGGGAACTTTCGTTTTTACAAAAAAAGTATAAATAGCAGCTATGTGTTTAATTTTTGCATAAATCTTAGTTATCTTCGTAATCAAATACTGTAAAACGTGCAATGGAAATCATAACCTTTTTTTAAAAAAAATGTTACAAATTTCTGTTTCCCTATGGGGCACAATGGAACGGGGTTCTATGGAACAGCTGCTCAAGCCAAGCAAATCAAATATTTGGTTGGCAAACTATTGTCAGATATCGACGAAAACAACGAATATAGGTTATAGGTTATAGGTTAGAGCGGGCTGGTTTCCGCAACTCGACGACTTAATGTATGCGCCTTTTTTGCGTGCTGGGTTTTGGCGCTACTCTTGCCAACCCAGTTCTACCAGGAAGCCTAGCAAACCCTTGATGTTGCCGACGGCTTCCGGTAGCGACCTCGGTGTTCCGAGGTGACGTGCCCGGTATGTTGCCACCTCAGGGCATTCCATGATGACGTGGGCCGCGGTTTCCTCCGCCGTCATACAGGCTCTGCACAGGGGGCTGTCTGTAACACCTAATGTGAACAAGTGTTTGTTAAACAAGGCATGGCCAGTTATGGCTCCAGTTAGTAATCGGAGTTGGGCCCTTTTGAGGAGTCGTAGCTTACGCGATAATCCGGGATTGATTATCGGAAGGGCTTCCTTACTTTGCCTGCAGGTGTTTAGGTTGCTCCAGTAGTGTTGGTGCTTTTCCTTGGTGACTTGGCGCAGCTTGTTCCGCAGCCAGCTGGTCGGCAGGGGCAGAAATGGTTCAGGACCTATTAGTTCCGTTTCTGAGCCCCTTCTCGCGAGTACGTCCGCCGCGTCATTACCTCGAGAGTTACTGTGTCCCTTAATCCACTGTAGGGTGATGGGGTTGATGTTACATACCTTAGAAAGGGCGTTGTGACATTCGTATATTAGCCCTGATGTTGCTGTGTAGCATTGTAGGGCTTGGAGAACTGATCGGCTGTCGGAGAGTATTCGGATAGGGAGATCTTTTACCTTCCTTTGCTCGATCGCTGTTATAGCCATGATGATGCCCACGCATTCAGCCTGGAAAACTGTGCTGTGGGCTCCTAATGGCGTTGAGATATGTATGTTTAGGTCTTCCGAAAAAGTACCTGCTCCGGATCCCGACTTTGTCTTGGATCCATCTGTGAAGATCCTTACTTCCCTGGGGTTGAGGCCTTCCCACGGATCCTCGTGCAGTTGTATTTTGTACTTCTTGTCGAAGATGAACTGTTTTGGTATTCTGTCGGTGGCTGCCTCTATGAGCGGCTCCTCATTGACCGCTTCGTAGAGAATTTCGGTGTGTGGTACCCTGGCGGGTCTCCACAGGTGCAAGTTCCTAAGACGTACCGCTGTCGCTGCCGCTTCCTGCTGGATGAAGAGATGCAGTGGCGGGAGGTCGAGCAGGGCTTCCAGGGATGCTGTGGGCGTAGTCCGCATGCATCCGGTGGCTGCCATACCGGCTAGTCTCTGGAGTCGTTGTAGTTTTGCTTCCACAGTGGAGAGTCTGGTGCGTGGCCACCAGACTACCGCACCATAGGCTATGATTGGTCGTATTACTGACGTGTAGAGCCATAGGATGATTTTGGGTTGTAGTCCCCAGGTTTTACCTACCATCCTGCGACACTGCCAGAAAGCGATTGTTGCCTTGTCTATCTTGTTGTTTAGGTGATTGCTCCAGTTCAATTTGCTGTCCAGTATGACTCCTAGATACTTTACCTCATTTGATAGCTGGAGTTCTGTTCCAAACAGCTTGGGGAGTAGGTAGTTGCCCAAGTTGCGTTTGTTGGTGAACAATACCATCTCCGTTTTCTTCGGGTTGACAGATAGTTTGTTGGTTGAGCACCAGCGTTCTACGATACTTAGGGCTGAGCGGGTGACGTCGCAGACCGTGCTGGTGACGTTGCCGCTCGTGAGTATCGCTATGTCGTCCGCGTAGCCTACCGCGTAGTAGTGACTGTCGTTTAGTTTGGCGATCAACTCGTTCACAACTATGTTCCATAGTAGCGGGGAGAGAACGCCTCCCTGGGGACAGCCCTTTGCCACCAGTGCTAGTTGGTTGTTGTTTGCATTGAGTCTGATGACCCTTTTGCTGAGCATGTTACCTATCCACTCGACCAGGGTCGGGTTCGCCCCGTGCCTGACTAGCGCGGCTGTTATGCTGTTGAAATTGGTCTTGTCAAAAGCCCCCTCAATATCTATGAAGACGCCTAGGCACATAGATTTGTTCTTGATGGCTTCCTCTACCTTGCTTACTACTGCGTGTAGGGCTGAGTCTGTTGATTTACCTTGGCTGTAGGCATGTTGGTTTGGGTGCATTGGTACGTTTACCAGGCAGCTCTCCCGTAGATTTCTGTCGCATAGCCTTTCCAAGCTCTTTAGTAGGAACGAGGTTAGGCTGATGGGTCTGTAGGATCTGGGGTCCGAGTAGTCGCTCTTACCTGGTTTTGGTATGAATATTACCTTGACCTCCCTCCACCGTTTAGGCACATATCTGTGTGCCAGACAAGCGGTCAGGATCCCGGCGAGAGCCCGAATCAGTCTCTCGCCCCCCCACTTCAGTAGGGCTGGGAAGATCTCGTCTAGGCCCGGTGATTTAAAGGAGTCAAAGCTGTTGATTGCCCATTTCACTTTATGAGGGTTGATTACCTTGAGGGCCTGCTCCCAGTCTACCGTGGTAGGGGGGGCCTCTCCGCTCGTCCAGCTGGTCAACTGTGATATCACACAGTCAGGGAAATGCGTCTCTACGAGGACTCGCTCTGCCTCCTCTGACGAGCTGGTGAGTGTGTTGTCTGGCTTGCGTAAGGAGCCCATGGTGTGCATGGTCTGGTTGGAGAGAACCTTCCTTACCCTGTTGGCCTGTGAACATGCTTCTATGTTGTTGCAGAAGTTCCGCCATGAGCTCGTGCTCCTGTACCTGAGGCGTTTCTTGTACCTGGACTTGGTCGTTTTGTAGTTCTCCCAGTCGTGGTCTGCGCCTGTGTTCATTGCTCTGTTCAGTTGTCGTCTCATCTTCTTCCTGAGCCTCTCCAGCTCAGGGCCCCACCATTTTCCTTCGCTGTTGCGGTTGGCTGGTGGGTTTGAGAGAGGACATGCATGATGATAACTAGCCACAATGGCCTCCGTTAGGAGAGTTACCTGGTTTTCTATCGCTTCGCAGCCCTCGACTTGGAGTGTAGCCGCCGACGGCAACGTAAGTTCCAGCCGCTCAGCGTATAGCAAGCGGTTGGTTCTACGTGGGTTCCGCCGAGGAGTTTCTGCGAGTGTATTTACCTGAATGTCGAAACGTATCCATCTATGGTCTGAGCACGACAGTTCCTTTGAGACGTGCCAGTTCATGATGTACTGTGTAGTTTCTTCAGTTGCTAAGGTCAAGTCAATAATTGTCTTGCTTCGTCTGTTTACAAATGTGGGTTCAGAGCCTGTATTTAGGATGTTAAGGTTAGTTGACATTAGGTATTCTACAAGTAGCTTACCTCTGTTGTTAGCGGTTTTCATACCCCAGAGGGGGTGGTGTGCGTTGGAGTCCGTGGCCACAATCAGTTGCAGCTTGTACTCTTCGCAGTGGGTCACTAGCCTCGTCATTTCGTGTGGCGGTGGGTCTTCTGCCTCTGGCATATAGATGGAAGCCAGGACCACCTCCGGCAGGCTGGAATCTTGCGCCCCTCGCACCTTTATGGCACACAGGTCTCTAGAGCAGAAACTGGTTAAGGGTTCGGCATGTATGTTCCTACTGGTGTAAATGCAGGTCCGGGGGTTATCCGGACCTGTGTGTACTATGAGCTTACCTCCGATGTTCCGGAGCCCGCATATGGCCCCCTTCCTGATCCACGGCTCCTGGATCAGGACTACGGCGGTGTTGTTGGCCTCCAGCCACTTCCGGACCTGAGCCGTCGCGGTTTCGCTGTGGTGGAGGTTAGCTTGGAGGATGTTACAGCCGGGTGAAGGGGGTTCCGTCATTGGTGCAAAGCCCCACTGACCCCTCCTCGCTGCCTTCCTCGCCGATGGCCAGTTTGCCTATCCCCTGGGCACACTCCTCCCCGCTTTCCGACGAGTCACGGAGGAGCTCTTCCTCGTCGTGCTCGGAGCAGGGGGCGCCTTGCGCCGGGGATTGGGACCCAGGCGCGACCTCGACAATGTCGTCGGCCGCGCCGGTCACCGTGGCCGTGTCCATCGGCTCAGGTTCCCGCTGTGTAGCAGGTGTTGTACCGTGGGTGCTCGAGGGTGGAGTCTCCACGAACTTCCCTCGTGGCCCCTGGAATTTTAGGTACACCGACCCACACAAAAATGTGAGCCGGCGCCCCCTATCCAGAATGGCCTGCACCTCCGTCTCCGGTATGCTGACGATGGCAAAGGTCTCATTGCCTTGCCTGTCAGCGCTGTGCAGAAGCCACCGGTCCATCTGCACCCAGGTATTCTGGTAGCGGAGCGAGTGCGCCACCACGCCAAAATCGTCGTACACGCCCGGGAGCAGGATGCCGCAGCGTACTCTGCGCGGTATTTCGCTCTGGCGTTTCACGGTGAGGTTATCGCCAGAGGAGAGGGTGATGGCGGCTACGCACTCCCTCAGCCAGGTCACCGCTGCTTGGTCCCCGCACCACAGCCTCAGGGTGCCGTTCACGTGTAACGGCTTTCCCTGAAACTGTGGTCCGCCCCTGCTCTGCAGGTTTTGGACCGCTTCTGCCATCACGCGGGCTTGGATGAGGTTTAGGGCCTCGTCAGCGAGTTCAGCCGAAAGGTGACCCGTGCTTGCTGATGTGACAGCAACCATCAGGTCCGCCTTCGCTGCGTCCGCGTACGCCACTCGCGGGGTACCCGACGATCGCTCGATCCTCTGCTTCTTGGGTTCGCCTCTCGGAGACACAGTCTCGTCCAAGCGCGCCCTTTTAGCAGTGGTCCGAGCGACCGGGGGGCTCCCCTCCGAGGCCCTGTTGACGGCTCCTTTCCCTTTGGGAGCGGCACGGCTTGTTGCCGGATGAACGGGGTCACCGGCAGCGCCTCGCACCGTCTCCGTTCCGGGAGCACCTGGTTGTTGGTCAGGCACCGGAGCAGCAGCTTGTTCCGCCAGTAGCCTACGGTACTTGCGGCGCTGCTTTTGGTTCTTGTGCTTCTTCTTCCCGAGTTCGGTCGCACTGGGTACTGGGGCGTCCCGCTTGGCGGTTTGCTCCCTTCTTCCCCACGTGGTTAACACGGGAAGTTTCCAGCTGGCATCCAGCTGGGAAGCTGTCGAAGGCGTAGGTAGCAGCGCCGGTGTCTGCCCCGCGTCTGCGGATTTCTCCGCAGGTGCAGGCGGGACGATCTCCGGGCTGGCTTTGCGTAGTGGCCTGGGTTGAGTCCACGTTCGGGGTTTTGAGCCCGCCGGTTTCCCAGCAGACTTCCCACCCCTCGCAGACTTTGTGTATGTGTGTGACGGTGCCTTAGCACCGCCCCCGCGTGGGTGTGTTCTTGTGGTCTTGGGGGTCGATGTCGATGCCTCGAAGCCACGTGTGAAAGAAGGTAGCGTCACTTTCGTGCCACTTCCCTTCCGCTGTGTTTGGTGTGTAAGGGTAGCTGGCGGGGCTTGCGCCCTGCCGCCACCTTTGTGTGGTGTTTGTGTGTGGTGTAGCCCTTGGCCACTACTACCCGCACCTGTTTTGTTTGGAGAGGCTGGCACGCCCGTAGGAGCACCGCTCTCTTGTTGAGCGCCTTTGGGTTTCCCCTCCGGCACTCTCGGGGTTTCGGATCGTAAATTGTCCATAGTCCGTTGTTTGTTCTTCATCTCACGAGTTTCCCACCCTCCACGGAGCCCGCACCGGGGATGTCTACAATAGATCATCAGGAGTACTCGTGAGATATAGATGTGCAGAGTTGGGTGTCATGCGCGACATCGGGAGCTGCAGACAGTGTGGCTGGGTTGACCGATCCGGGTCTCCCCAGGTGTTCCACA
Organism: Acleris literana; assembly: GCA_946894065.1. Lineage (NCBI taxonomy): Eukaryota > Metazoa > Arthropoda > Insecta > Lepidoptera > Tortricidae > Acleris > Acleris literana. The sequence goes on along the minus strand of OX335668.1, from coordinate 39,214,840 downwards.
CGCCCTTGCCCCGTCAGCATGGCCGACACCCCGCCCACCCAGTGGGCCCCCACACATCTCGCCTGCGAAACCGTACCCACCTCGACCGTACGGACGCGTGTCCATTACCTTGCAGTGGCTGGCTGCAAGGCTACCGTTTTGCCAGAAATTCGGACCAAAGAGGGCGTGTTGTCTCCCGGTAGTGCTATCCCGACTCCGTTCGACTCAACCCCCCAGGACTCCTGCATCCTCGCATACGGCGCTCAACTGCGGAGGACTACCGCAGGTAGGCTGGATAGTCCATCGGGTCGCCTACAAACCCGATGGAGCCGAGAGATCTCAGCCATTGCTGGTACAGAGAGGGCACAGAGGACTCCGTCAAGTCTCTACCAACAATGTTGCCCGGGGTGTGCCGTGGTAGTTGGTAGTATTCCGTTCGGGTTTTTACGTCCTCGCGGTTTCCTACCTTCCACCCACACTAGGAGGCGACACTCTGAACACCCCGAAAACAACGAATATGATATAAATTATTAATTATTGACGGAAATTGACAACAGCTTCTGTTTTTCATTGGAACCAGATATGGCAGCGGTGTCAGTTCTGGACATAGAACTGGTATTACTAAGTCAAAGCTTGTCAGGCAAGACAAAGCGGCAAAGTTATATCTAGTATTTTCCCGAAAAGATATTAAGCAAGTATAAGCTTGATTAACGTACCTATATTTTTTATACATTTCACGATTTATTAGTCTTTTTCCAATGTACCCCAGATACCGTTGTATTGTACCCCAGACCTGGGGCACTTTGGAACAAAGAAATTGTTCTGCAAACAGTGATTTTTCATAGGTTTAAGAAACATTTTTGATTTCATTTTTGATGTTAATCGATAGTTTAAGAACCGTTGTTGATTGTAAAAAACGAAAATTAAAAAAATATAAAGCACACATTTTTTATAAAATAGAAATGACTTTTTCGTTCCATTGTACCCCAACTGTCCCTATATTACCTAAATGTTTCAAAAATCAATTCCTCGTGCCTAGTTTATGGTAGCAGATCCGAATAGGAGACGATTTGCATCGGGCTGTTTATTCGATAAAAACTATTTTATATCAAATTAATATGGTAAGTAATATATGGTGAATAGGTTGACTGAAAAATTTCAGTCCAGTATATAATTAATTAAAAATTTAAGAAGGATTTTTTGTTGAAAATTGCACCGGCTTGTTTATTACGTAAATTACACACCAATCGAAAGTATGAAGCCTATAGAATAAGCAAACGTTAGGTTGACTATTGTTTTCCTGTCATAACTATTGGGTAGGCAGGTACAAACAGGAACTCAGTACTAATAGTTTGCACCGGTCTGTTTATAGAATAAAATTTAAACCAAAATGAAGATCATTTCATTGCGAACACGGTGATATACGGTTGACTGCGAAAAATCAGTCTCGATTCCGGTTGTAGAGTTTTAAAAATCGAAACATTGCTCCGTATGAATATGTGCGACAGAAAGATCCCAGCGACAAATCCAGTGCGATAGAAGAGGACGAAGTATTGCAGCTGCTACTATTTGTCAAAATCAAATAAAGTAAATGTGAAAAAAGTAACAATAATAAAGAAACAAAATAATAAAAGTAAAAAAAAACAAAATAAATAGAGCTCAAATATGCTACAGTCATAAAATGTAAAGAATACAATAATATTTGGAAGTGTTAAAATGTGGAAAAGTATAAAAATAACAACTAATAGGTACATAAATATCAGGGAACAATGTCGCACCAATTGACCTAGTCCCAAACTAAGCTCTAGGCTTGTACAGTGGGTACAAGACAACCATATAAATACTTATATAAAGAAATATACATGTACTTAACCTTTTGAACGCCATACGTTGAATACAAAATGTGCCACCCACACGCCAAACATGTTTGCTGTGCTATGCAAATTACACCTTATTGCTACCAAACAAAGTCTCTTTTAATCTTGAACTCTTGTCGGCTGTAGCCGACGTGGCGTCAGGGACACGACTTTCTGTTGACGGCCAGAGCCGACTGTAGCGTTGAAAAGGTTAAATACATAGAAAACATCCATGATCCGGGAACAAATATTCGTGCTCATCACACAAATATCTGCCCTTACCGGGATTTTAACCCAGGACCTGGGTGAAGGAGATTCGCTTTTACGTAGCTCTTATTTATTCTTATGACAGAATATAGTGATTTTGTTAATAATAGACTTTTAAACGTAAGCGTAAGGCGGCTTGTAACTTTGAATACCCCCCTGCCTACCCCCCAGGGGGTGGCCGATGGCTACCGGGTTAAATCAGCTCAGTTTGTCCTAGGATACATCTGTGCCAAGTGAATTTATCCGATACCAAATTTTGACCTCTCCATACATTGGGTGAAACTACCGCCCTTACTATATGGTTCACAATGTGTCTAATAATGTGTACAAACAAAACAAGACAAACATTAACATTAAACTACATAATGTCTCTACATAAAGACAATGTGACTACATTTAGTTTTATGACTTGACATTTAACTTTACATGTCTATCAGATAATATTTGAACATATGCAACAACAGAATAAGTTTAAACTTAACTTAACATACACCGTCCATATTTAAATCAAATAAATAAAACTTAAGTCACATTCATAGCTTGAACAAAACTCTCATGCTTGACTTTACTTAAAGGTTTAGTTAAAACATCTGCACGCATTTGGTTAGTTGATAAGTATTTAACATTTATGAAATTCTTGTTGATAAGATCCTTCACATAATGATACCTTAAATCTATATCTATAATCTTGTGGCAGTATTCTTTAACTTTTAACAATTTTTGCGCACTTTGGGTATCATTGAATACAGTATATATTATTTCTTTACTCTGTATATGTAAAATTTCTGAAAGTAAATTTTATATAAGCGATATGTCTTTACACACATCATGATTGCAAGGTATTCCGCCTCAGTGCTGGATAAGGCGACACACCTCTGTTTACGAGACTCCCAGTTTACTGTATCATTGCCTAACTTGATAACAAAACCAGTATATGACTTCCTACCTGTGACGTCATTAGCCCAGTCTGCGTCAGTCAAAGCATTTAAAGACCAATTCCTACTCTTATGAAAACATAACGAATAATAAATTGTACCTGCCAAATAACGCAGTATACGTTTTGCAGCTAACCAATGTGTACGACCAAAGCAGTTGTCAAACTGGCTAAGCCGACTACAAGCAAGAACAAGAACACAAGAACTTCAAAGTCAATCAGAAACAAAGGGTTCAAGGGGAACTGTGATAAAGGGCAAGCCAAGTCTTTAATTTGTTGAAACTTTTTAATATGGGAGGAATTACTTTATGAGACCAATACCGTGAAGTGAATACAATATCTGAAAGACTTTGTAGTTTTGAAAGCAAAGGATGAGAGGAATATTGCGAAATTTTATAGAAAAACCGGTCACAAAGGTATTGTCTTCGAAGGAAAAGAGGAGGATCCACACACTCTACTTGAAGAGCATTAATGGGAGTGGATTTCATGGCCCCACAAATTATACGTAAACACTTACTTTGGATTTTGTCAAGTAGAGATAACGCCTTTTTATTGCAGGGTTCCAGTAGAAATGACGCGTAGTCGAAATGACTACGAACAATAGCATTATAAACAAGCTTCAAAGTGTAAGGATGTGACCCCCACCAAACACCAGCGAGAGCACGCAGAACATTGACACCCTTTTCACATTTATCAGCTTCGTACGACATATGAGCTACGCCAGACAATTTTGAGTCAAGAAACACACCTAAAAATTTAACTTTATCAAAAACCGGGATAGTCTGGCCAGCTATCTTTATTTCTACTGCAGGGGTGGACCTCTTCCTAGAGAACACCACTACACTACTTTTGGCAGCAGACAAAGACAGCCCGTGATCATTAAGCCAGAGGGATAAATAATCCAAAGCGGTATTCAGACGCGAACAAGCTACTGACACAGAAGTGGATGGAACATATAGAGCAATATCATCAGCGTACTGTAGAATACCGCAGAAAGAATCAACTGATTCCTGCAAACCTATGGTATAAATGCTATAAAGAATGGGACTTAGGACAGAACCTTGGGGTAACCCTTTAAAAAGATGCCTGGGAGGGATAGAGTAGCCGCGTAAACGAATTACGAATGACCTATCCATAAAAAGATTACCTATAAAGTTAACCATTTTCGTAGGAATACCCAGGTGGATCATTTTCTGCACAAGGGTAGGGAGTAGTACACTGTCATATGCAGCAGAAATATCTAGAAAAACACCAACCAAAAACTCATTTCTCGAAAAAGCCAAACGTATATCAGTACATAAAATGCCAAGACTATCTATAGTGCCTTTACCCTTGCGAAAACCATATTGGGATGAAGCCAATATACCTTTGCTTTCCATCAACCATTCCAGCCTGTTTTTAATTAAATGTTCAAGTAGCTTGCAGAAAACTGAGGACAAAGCTATAGGTCTGTAACTGGAGGGATCAGAACAATTCTTTCCAGGCTTTAGTAAGGGTAAAACAAGTTGCCTCTTCCAAGATTCCGGAATTATTCCAGTAGAAAAAATATTGTTTAAAAGACTCAAAAAAAATTTTTTAGCCTCTGACGATAAATTTTTAATAAACGAGTAAGGAATGCCATCTTCACCTGGGGCAGAATCCCGAAGGCCAATTAGCACGCACTCAAACTCCGAAATTGAGAAATCTAGGTCCATCGCATCCGAGATCGTAGGAGAAGTTAACGAGAGGAACGGAATATTATCCTTATAAGGAACAAATGGAGGGGCTAGCTTGTCACAAAAGCCATCCAACCACTGCGACGGATCGTTTGACGTGGAGGAGCTGCATGAGAGCGACCCACGGAATCTCCTTAAACCTTGCCAAAAAATAGAACTAGGAGACCTTTGAGAAAGAGACTCGCAAAAGTTTTTCCAACCTTCTTTTTTTTCTTTGATAATAACCGTTTCGTACGAGCGTTAACCTTTTTAAAAAGAAAGAAGTTTTCCATCGTCATATTTAAAGAATAAGCATCTTCCGAGGCATTACGCTCACGGACCATATCCGTACAATCCGCGTCCCACCATGGCGGAGAAGACACTTTTTGCAGAAATTTTCAAGGGAAAACAATCGTCATCCGAAGATAAAAGTGAAGAAAGAAATAGAGAATAAAGTGGAAGAAGATTTTCAGATAAAACCGGATCGACATGTAGAAGCCTTTCATCAACTAAGGACCGGAATCGGTTCCAATCGACTTTGTATAGTTTATATTTTAGTAAAGGGCTAAGAGACTTTAAAGGAATAACACGCTTACATAGGGAAATTAAAATAGGGAAATGATCGCTACCAAAAGAGCGAGATAGAATTTTCCAAGACAAAGATGAAGCAACATTAGATGAACAGCAAGAAAGATCAACTGCACTTCTCGGGTCTTGGGTCGGAGAAACTCTACGAGTAGGAGAGCCATCATTTAGCAGACATATATTCAAGTCATCAAAAGTGTCCAGCAAAGAACTACCAAAAGAATCTCTCGTTGACGAACCCCATGACGGGTGATGGGCGTTGAAATCACCAAGAATAATTACCGGAGAAGGAAGGACAGAAAATAAGTGATGCAAAACAGAAATTAGTGAAGAGTTAGGATGGGCTATATACAGTGATAGGAAAGAAATACCAAATAGTGAAATGGCAACGGCATTAATTTCATCCCCGCAGGGAGGAAGAGGGATTTGAGAATACAGAAAACAACGTTTAATTAATAGAGCAGCACCGCCATAACCATCATTCCGGTCATTCCGGAGACAAGAAAATCCCTGGATTCGGAAACGAGACCCAGTTACTAACCACGTCTCCGACAGGGCCACTACAGCTGGACTGTATCTATTAATTAAATGAATAAGATCTCCTTTTCTCCGCCTGATACTATTGGCATTCCACTGAAGAAGATTTACCGCCATTGTGAGATAAGATCGAAATTTGTGTAAATTTTTCGGCAACGTTGGGCGGTAAACAATCATTATATTTAGATAGTATATTCAATAACATGGACAATATGAGGTCCAGGAGATTATCATTCGGGGACAAAGATTCTTGGGTAGATTGACCAAGGGCGCAACCATTGGGAGATGTAGACAGAGGACAAGAAATAATGTCATTATGTGCTTGGATGTTATAGCCGAGTGTTAAAGTAACTCTCGGCTTTGGACTCGTGAGTACAGTTTTTTTATAACTTACTCTAGCATGCGATGCCGATGACGATTGAGAGACTGTCTGAAGAGAAGGACTGGAACTAGCAACCTCCGAATACAGCCGTCCCGAACTAAACCGAGAAGAAGCCTCCGCATATGAAATATTGTCCTGTGACATACAATATTTGATTTTTTTTTGTCTTACGTTTTCCGGGCAACTTGGGTCCGTGGCGCAATGTGGGCTAGAGCAAAATACACAACAGGCCTTACTGGTTTCGACCACACATGAAGAACCAGAATGCTCCTGAGCGCATTTGTAGCTTCGAGGTTCAGACCTACACTGCGTAGCAATGTGGCCGTATCTGCAGCAGGATCGACACTGAATAGTGGGCAGCTGGTACGGTTCTACAACAATTGAGCAGTAGTAACTGTATACGTGAGTCGGCAAGTTTTGTCCTCTAAAAGAAAGTACCAGAGATTGGGTGGGGATCCATTTTGGCGGACCTACTTCTTCATACACTTTTCGGTTTAACCTGCGCGCCTTCAGGACCTTCCCACAATTGTCCGGTAACGAAAGGGACTCCACTAGCTGATCCATAGACCACTCTGTTGGAACGCCACGAATAAGCCCCATGCGGGTCACATTAAAAGTCGGAATAATCGCCTTATATTTGTGTTTACCTAAGTCGGCCCTCAAATAGGGTTTTAAAGAAATACCTAGATTTTTTAAATCTTGTTTGTGATTTATGGACCATGTTAAAACTTAAGCGTCCCACAGACTAACAGGTCAACGGCCACTTCTAGCTTGACAGTTCACCGTATTAGAACCATGGAATTAGTAAGTACTTACATACATCTGGAAGGTGCACTACACCGATAATGCGAGCCGAAAGAAACGTACTAAAATTTAGTGCATCCCTTTCTAGTAAAGGTGACCATATTTCAATTGGTTCCCACTGTTTACGCATAATCATAAACTGTCCGAATGTATGATTTAATAGTTCCCGACTTGATAACGAGGTACAAAATTACAATCCGCCATGCAGTCTTGAAGTAACATGCAAGATATTAATAATTCTTTGAACAAAAATTATTACAATATTCTGTCTATTTCATCATTTTCATATTTACCTACACTGACAAACACAAAGAGAAAAACTCGATCAAGGAACCCCAACGTCATCAGCAAAACACGTAAATTTGTAAAAAATATTTGGACACCCTAAATATTTATTTAGATCTCCCAAAATTCATTTTTCATGAGCTTTTGAAGATGTCTAAAGATACCTCACGACTTTTAATTTTAGTCATTAATATCCAAGTATCAAAAAAGTATTACAAAGTTCGCGCACACAACTGTCAATTACGCTTTCATAGTTTCATACAACATAAATAATATACCTAAGTAACTGTATTTTAACATTTTCTCCCTTTTTTTTATGTAAAAATTTGGCATTGTCCGGCACGGCGGGCATGTAATAATATCTCGCATATTTGGCAATGTCCGGTGTGACGGACATAGTTTTTCTCAAAATCTAAAAAATCTAGTTTTTTTTTAAATATTTTTTCTGCCCTGAAGCTTTTATTAATCAATATTACCTTTATATAGATTTCATAGAGATATTACCTTAAATTACCTTAGGAAAAATAGATGGAACTACTCCAGTGGCCCGTTTCACGAAGCTTTCTAGCAAAAGGAGTGAGAAAGAGAATTCCGCTTGTAATTTGTAACTTGTAGCTTCGTGAAACGGGCCTCAGATGTCTTTTATATTAATGATTGCTCATGGTCACCCTGCTCACAGAAATCTCACAAACTTGCCTGTGAAAGGATATCCCACAACCTAGATATGATTCTTTATTGCAGCCACTCACAGCACAACTAGTATTTACCATTGTTTTTAAGAAAATCACTTATTAATACATAAAAGCCGAAATAGTCTCATTGCAACAGTGAGAGATTATTAAAGTGACCGCCAATCGCCATTTTGTTTTATTAGTGTTGCTACTTTTATTTTATAAACTCCTACCATTACCATGACGAGCAATGATTGAAGAGGGTTAACTTTAATATTAATTTAATATGTAATCCTTTAATGCATTCCTAGTGCCTAATTTAAATATATACAGTGGTGGTCACATAATTAGGGACACTTGTTTTTTTCCCATACAATTGCCTACAAATATGACTTTTCAATTTTGACCACCGTTCAAAAAGTTCTAAACTAATTTAATATTTGGTTACACTCATCGTTCATTAATGATATAAGGTTTAAATGTAGGTACAATTCATCTCTGTTGAAAACGGATCTTTCATTTTATAAGGATTTGAAAAAATAAATACCTCGCGTTCATACAAAGTTGTAAAACTTTTGGCGACCAGCTCAATCCGGTAACTTTTTTCCATACTAACTTTGACCCCTCTTTTCCCCCCCTTTTGTTATTATATCTTATTTTTTTAATACATATGAACCTGGTCACCGTTTATTGAAACCTTTTAGTGAAAACCACATTAAAATTGGTTCAGTGGTTGCAATTGATGCGAGGAGAAACAAAATTAAACAGACAAACAGACACCAAGTCTAAAAATTGTGTTCTGCTGTTCATTATGAGGGCACCTATAATATTTTTAATTTTTTATCTCGAATGTACAGATTTTTTCCCTTCTACAACTTTATTATATGTATAGATAATCAAATGATATTTACAAATTATCACCTCTCATGTTCAAGTCTCGTGGATGACGGTGAGTATCGCGCACATAACGTTCAAAATAGTCACCTTCACACCCAACACAAAGTCCACATCTAAAAATCAACTGTTCATTAACTCCTTCTTTCCGAATTCCGAATTTGGTTGAACGCCCACCTAATTTTTTCAATCAACATGTCACGGCTTGTGATTGCGGAACCAGTGTACACTAACGTCTTTACATGTCCCCACAAATAAAAGTCCAATGGAGTGATATCCGGCAATCTAGGAGGCCAAACATGAGGCCCACCACGCCCTTCAGGATACTCCCTGTTCAACAGCTCTCTGACTTGGCGAGAAAAGTGCGCCGGCGCCCCGTCATGTTGATAGTACAACATATCACGTAAAGAGGCGAGGGGTACATCCTCTAACAACAGTGGTAACGTTTCGGTGAGAAAATTATGATAGGTTTCACCGTTTAGTCTGCCTAAAAAGACGGGGCCTAGTAACGTGGTATTTAAAATACCCGCCCACACATTCACACTAAAGCGGTGTTGAAAATTATGCGGTCTGGGTTCATGAGGGTTTTCATAACACCATAAATGTTCGTTACAAGTAATGAACAGACCTACTCTGCCAAATGTAACTCCATAAAACTGTAGGCCGTTCAGCAAGCAACCAGCGACAAAAAGCAACTCGTGCAGGTTTGTCGGGTTCGGTAAGTTCTTGGACACGATGAAGGTGAAAAGGATATTTTCCTTCATTGTGAATGACACTCCACGCGAAGTATTGCAAGACGTTGCACCGTCGGGCTGCATCATTGGTGCTCGCTGCTGGATTGGCGTCAAAGAACTCTAGTACGTTATCTTGTTCACGTCCAGTGCGCCTCGGTGGACGACCACGATCGTTGGAACTAGGCTGAAATTGCCCGTGATCTCGTAATCGCTGTGTGGCGGCTAACATTGTCCTATGGCTTGGTGTAGGCACATCAGGGAATCGTCTTGCATATTCGCGGCAGGCTTCCGGTATGTTGTCATCACACCTAGCAAGCATTCGCACCATTTCCGTGTACTCAATATTCGAATACTGATACGCCATTGTGAACTAACTACCCGCATTATCCGAAATCGAAACACGGTGCGCACCGGCGCCGGCGATTCAAAGCAAACGACTGCGCAGATAATTAGGTCAAGGACGTCTTGTCTCCCTACCCCTTTCCCCGCCCGCCACTGCGTTTCGCACTGCATTTGTTTATTTGTCTAGCGGTATTCTTTGGGTACTGTAGAGTTACTTACATTTAGAGTGATCAATTTAATTAATATTTTTTTTGTATGAAAGTAAAATATGATGAAATAAAGAATGTATTAATAGTCACTAAACTATTATATATTACATATGTATAGGTGTTGATATTTTTCTTTACGTATTGTTTCAGGTGAGTTATTATAAATTTTGACTGACATTGCGACGGGACCGGAGGAATGGATTTTTAACCGCGAGGAGGGCATTAATAGTTTGTGTTCATGGCGTATTGGTCGTGTTGTGGCCTGTGGGCAGATCGTTTCGGTTGTTAAAGAATTCGTCGTATTTGCGTACGAACTTACAGGGTTCCAAAATGTAAATGCTAGTAAGTGTCAGTAAATATGTTTTTGGAAGAACGATCGGCAGCTATCAGTTTGCTTGATGTTCACTAATATTCGTACAAGTTTTTTTTGTAGGGTGAATAGTGACGGTGCATCCGTGCTGTTTCCCCATAGGACGATTCCGTAGCTGAGCCAGGAGTGCGCGTAAGCAAAGTAGGTGGCCAGAGCCGTCTCAAAGTTGGAGGTTTTTTTTATTTCGCGGAGAGAAAACTTCTTCTTTCTGTAAGTCAAATAATAAAAAATGGCCAAGTGCAATTTGACAAAGAAGGTTGCAGGATATTTAACAAAAATAATGAGCAAGTGGCAACTGCAAAATGTACCGGCTAAATGCACATAGTATGTGGCCTCAGAGAATGGCACATCTAAACTTTGAAGACGTAAATAAATTGTCTATGTATTTCATGTTTGGAAGGAAAGCAGTCAAGAAATTATTTTCCTTCTGAAGGGTCCCGACCAAAAGCCATGCTAGACCTGGTACATTCTGATGTATGCGGGCCAATGAAGGTCCAGTTCCTTGGAGGGGCGCGCTACTTTGTCACCTTCATTGGTGACTTCTCGAGGAAAGTATTTGTGTATTTAGGTAATTAAAAATAAATCAGATGTGTTTGATAGATTTAATAATTTATCTATTAAGAAACTCAGAACAGATAATGGTACAGAGTATTTAAATAACGAATTTAAACTTTTTCTTAATAAGTGGAATTGACATTAAAGGGAAAAAAAATGTTTTTTTCGCGTTTATAATAGCGGGTTTAAAATTAGACTGTGTTTCTCATTTTTTCTTTATTTAACTTAAATTCGTCGTTAATAATTTATTAAAGAAATAGTCATTAAACAGACCGTATATACCAAGTTAGGAATACTGATGTCGTGATCTTAGCATGATATAAAATAAAAAAGTAACTTTAAACAGAAACAGAACTGACTGTCATGTCACTTGTCAACCATAACAAACCAATCGTAACCATAAACTTATAAGGAGCAAGAGGTGAAAGCCAAAAGAAAAAAAAAACTTATAAGGTGGAGTTCTTGTCTAGCTGTCATTTTGAAAACATCTGTCTATTTATTTCATTTTTTGTAAATTACTTTATCGTTGATTTTGGTTCGCAAATCCAGGGCAACTTTGTGAAGTAACCTCCAACACTGACGAAGAATATGCATCAAATAAAATATCAGTGACAAGTTGATTCTGAATGCGCAAGCGGTCAAGAACACTCCAAGCCCATAAGCCATTGAAGTGGATGCCCGCCATCTTCAATGGTGTGCCGACTGGGACTGGAAGACGCCGACGACAACGACGATTCACCGTACAATTGCTTATATATGCTTGACATTGGCAAAATTACATAACTTGTAGACGCCATTAAAATAAATAAATAATAATAATAACTTATAAGGTATGCTAACGTAATAGACGAACAGACCTCGCTTGGCTGCATCACCAAAAGTAACATGAGCCTGCCTGTGTAAATTTTGAAATTTGTGTGTGAATTTTAGAGATACTCTCACTGCTCAACATGAGTTGTCGATAACCATAGGTACAACATGACACAATTAATATAATTATAATATATACCGATGATCAAGTTTATTATTGCTTAATCCGAGCGCCATATTATTTGTATGCTGCTCTACCTACTTTTTTTTCCAGTAGAGCAGCGTATGTATGTCTATTTCTTTGTTTCGCTCTGCAGCCTAGACGGTTTGACGAATTTTAACATATGAGGTGTCATTCGATTCGTCTTAAGTCGAAGTGACAAACACGGACCTAAAAAAAATACGGACGTAACGTTACACTAAAAAGGTAAGTATGCAAGGTCTGTTATTTCGTTCCGTCATACACGATCTACCGTCTCACAAATGCAATAGGTCTGTTAACCCGCTGCCATTACGCGTCGAACCACAACACGAGTGACATTTAATTTTACGCCGAAGAAAATGTCACATTGTGTTGTAAAAACGTGTAAAAACTACATTAGTAAATATAAAATGCCACACGGTATCACTTATCACGTGTAAGTTATGATTATTCGTGTTATTTTTCTTAAATATGTGTTTATTTACTTTGACGCAAATTACAAACAAAAATGACAATTTGTGTTACCAGTTTTTTCACGGTTTTTTTCTCTTAAATGTTCGTTAAATGTATTTTTAATCAATATGTTCATAAAAATGTGGTTTGATATATCAACATTATTAATATTATTCTGTCGTGCAACCGTTGAAGTTTAAATTGTCATATAATTTTCTTATCTCTAGGACCCATTATTTTTTAGTTGAAATTGGTTTTGTCATTACAAAATGAGAAAACCCAATTTCAATTAAATTAAAACGGTTGCATGACCCAATCGAACCCAATGCTGAAGTTTTTGCAGCGATACAATCGCGATTCAGTCTCGATGCAGTATCGATACAGTCACAAATACTCTAGGTTTAGTCGCCATACAGTGCTGCGGCTGTCGAATACGCATTTGTATCGCTGCAAAAAGTTGCAGTTGGTAAAAGGCCTTAAAATAGGAAAATTGACGATTTATATGGCAACCCTCAAAGCACGCACACTCGTACACGGACGGCCATTTTGTGTGCTTCACTCATGATTAGACTAGGTTACGTCCGTGTTTTTTTTAGGTCCGTGGTGACAAAGGGTATCGTATTTCAACATGGCGTCCGCAAGAAAAAGGTGGAGGGGGGTAGAAAAGTAGGTAAGTACTTTTTATTATAACAATATGGGTATCAAATGAAAGGTATTAAGTAAATAGCCAATTACAAAATATTTATTTATTGGAAGATATCGAAATATCGATAAAAAGGAATCAAACTCTACAGCTTTCGTTCTCAAATTCACGGACATAATATCTTTTTATTTAATACATAATATTTAGAAATATAGCAATATTTGAGAAATAGGCTGTTTACCGCATGATATTAACATACTAATCTATAAATTAGAGAAAAAATTCAATGAAAATAAGGAATATGAAAATGGTGATTGTGCAATGATATTTGACTGTGAAATGAGTGTTTATTTGGGTTATTGCCATAAGTTACACCACAGTTCAAGACAGAATACGATACAATTGCTGATTTACATAGTTTTATGAGATAAATCAACGGGATTGCAAAGAAAAACAAAAGAAACACGAGGACGCTTTTCAACAGGAGGCTAAAGGAGGCTAACTCACGCCACTGTTCGTCTATTACGTTAGTATAATAAGTTTATGGTAAATAACAATATAAATTCGACGACTTTGGGCAGATTGCGGCTATCCGCTTTTACAAATCCGTTATTCAATTTCATTTTAAATAGCGTATATCAAAATATAAAATATAAAATATAAGAATCGAAAGCGTGTCGTTAGAATCAAGTAATCCGTCAGATAGATGAAAAATGGACTTGACAGTTGTATATTTTTTTCAATTCCTATGGTAATAAATGGACTAAGGGCACTATAAGTGTATTCCTAACATTCACAATCCAACTAGCGGATTTTGCTGTTTTTCCTAAATATAAAAAAAAACTATTGCATAAAAAAATCCAAAAATATTTTCACTGTAATCAGCAGTTGGACGGAGAGCTAGCGACCAAATCGGTCATGTGGCTTCAGCTGTATTGAAACTCCGTTAGCTACTTCCCTGAACAACCTTTTCCGATAATCTTCGTGCTGGCAGGCCGCGGGCGGTGGGTGCGGGTGTAGTGGGGTGAGGAAAAAAAGAAAAAAAATGTGGGCTTAGCGACTTTAATTTTTTTTTCAAGCAGTTGCTTCGTACTCCCTGTACACCCAAAACGACCAATGCACGCACACGTAGAACGTGTGGGCCACGTGGCTACGTTGGTCAGCTGCGTGTGTCTACATTCCCCACTGCGGGCCACGCAAATCAACGCACGCGCGGAGGGTTCGAAGCCCTTACAACCACCTTTCCACTTCGGCAGGCACTTCGGAACAGACCACGACGTCATTTCGTGCGCAGCGTGCTCGTGGACTACTGTGGAAGTATCTACCTACATTTTCAAACAAAGCGTTTTTGTACCCACGTGTGTAGCTTGACCGTGTGCAGCAGTGGGGCTCCGGCCTAAGATTGTTGGTTACTAGTAAGGTCAAGGTCAGGTCATTGATCCTATCATCGGTTAGGGTTGAAACGATAAGTTTTTTGCATGAAACTTTAACAAGCTGTTACTGTTGAAGTAACGCTGGCCGTAACGCTGGCCGTTTTTTATAAAGAATGAAACTTTATTTGTTTTCATTCAAACTTGTCTGTCAATAAAATAATGTAGAAGATGACACTGGTATTTTTCCTTATATATGCAGTAAATATGTATATATATATATATTTTTTTTTTTTTTTATAATTTTATCTTCACGATTTTATTCTGCTATATAACTACATATATATGAGAGACTATGTTTGAGCGTTGACAAATTGTGTTTTCCTCACATTGTGCAAGACTGCCAAGGATGTATGGGATACCTTAAAAAAGGCTTACGATGACACCGGGCTGCATAGAAGGTTGTCATGTCTTCGTACTCTATGTTCGATTAAATTAGATCAGTTTGGAACTATGGAAGCTTATGTTAATGAGATCCTGTCACTAGCTGATCAGTTAAGAAACATGGGCAAACCTTTGGTTGATGAATTTCTTGCCGCTATAATGCTTCAAGGATTGCCTCAAGATTACGAGCCTATGATTATGGCTTTGGAGCACTCGAGCATTGATATAACGACAGATATGGTAAAGACCAAATTACTTCAAGACAAGCGATGGAAAGGGTGCACTGGTGGTGGTGAGAATGACTGCTTGTATACACGTTATCATGTAAATAACGAGGCCAGTACCCACAGTAGCAATAAACATGCTCCATGTACATCGAAACACGGTAGTTCGACGTTGGATACAAACAAGAAACTATGGTGTTGGAAATGTCGAACAAAAGGTCACGCAAAGAAGGACTGCCCTCAAGTGGACAAAGTATCGAAATCTAATCTTGTTTTGACTGCACTTAGTAGTGTTAAAAGCGACCGTTCTTGGGTCATTGATTCTCGGGTGCTACCGACCATATGTCCGGACGTCGAGATTGGTTCGAATCGCTCAATCAATCACAAATCAAGGAGGTTTGTCTGGCTAACGGCAAAAAGTAGGTAGTAAAAGGTAAAGGCGACGTAAATTTTACAGTAAATTTTAAAGGAAATACATTAAATGTAACTTTAAAAGATGTCATGTTTGTACCGGAGCTTAATGTAAACTTAATATCTGTAGCAAGCCTCGCTGAAAAAGGTTTTAAGTTTAGTTTTACTGCTGTAGCTTGTAATATAACCAAATCTGGTGAGGTAGTTTTAACAGCTAGGAAGATTGGGAGAATTTACAGACTTGACACTATAGGTAAAGCTCATTTAATGACGTCAGCCAATTCTTCGAGCATGATGTTATGGCATCAAAGATTGGGACACTTAAACTTTGTTAGCTTGGCCTCCCTTAGGAAAGTTGCTAACGATATTGATTTTCAGGTTATTGCGAAGAAGGAAGTTTGTGATGTGTGTCTTAAGGGTAAGCAATCCCGAACTCCCTTTGTGACTAATCCTAACAAGCAGGTGGCTAACGCACGATTGGCTCTCCTTCACACGGCCGTCGTCGGGCCGATGCCAACTACTTCTCTCGGTGGCAAGCGTTACATACTCACATTCCTAGATGACTACTCCAGGAAAGTGTTTGTCTTTCCTATTACCAAGAAGAGTGAAGTGTGTAAGTATACAATAAACTTTATTAAACTTGTAGAGAACCAGTGTAATGATAAAGTTAAAGTACTTAGATCAGACAATGGCTCAGAGTACGTTAATAAAGAGTTAACAGATTTTCTCAAAAGCAAAGGAATTGTTCATCAGCTGTCGGTACCATATAGTCCTCAGCAGAATGGTTCTGCGGAACGTTTTAACCGTACTTTGCTTGATAGAGTCAGATGTCTACTGTATAATGCCAATCTAGACAACAAGATATGGGCAGGAGCTGCGAATACTGCAGCATTCCTTATTAATCGGTCTCCAAGTTCGAAGCTCTCTGGTAGATTGCCAGAAGAGGTATGGAGTGGTAATAAAGTAAGCCTTAAAAATCTGCGTGTTTTTGGTTGCCAGGCATTTGCACATGTAGATGACTGCAAACGTAAAAAGTTAGACCCCAAAAGTAAAAGACTTATCTTTTTAGGTTACTATGACAACGTGAAAGGATATCGTTTGTTCAATCCTGACAATAATAAGATTATTGCATCACGTGACGTGGTATTAATCTGTTTTTCCAGGTAGACACTCTATAGGTAATATGACACAAAACCAAGTGTTTCAACCTATTTATCTTACAGGTAGTAATGATGAGGAGAATCTGAAAAATACGCCGGTTGAGGCGGAGCGGGAACATATCTTGATGGAATCCTTCCATTTTCCTTTGGAGGCGGAGTCAGAATCAGCTCCAGCTCATGTCGAATCATCCAATTGCCCTGTTGAGACGGAGTGTGAACAAAGGCCTAGTGAAGATGAAATACTCGCATCTACTGACGAACGATACCCATTACGTTCACGTTTGCTAAACCCGACTTGTAACGTAACTAACGTTAGTAATGTAGAAATTCCTGTAGAGCCACGGACTGTCAAAGAAGCATTAAGTTGTGAAGATAAAGAGTTATGGCAGAAAGCCATGCAGGAAGAAATATACTCTTTTATTATTCATAAAGCTTGGGAGCTTACTGATAAGCCGGTTGACAAAAACATAGTCAAGAATAAATGGATTTTTACCTTGAAACGAGACTCTGAAGGATATATTACACGTTATAAGGCGAGATTGGTTGCAAAAGGTTTTACTCAAAAGTATGGTGAAGATTTTCATGAAGCTTTTTCACCGGTCGTTCGTTACTGCTCTATTAGATTGTTATTAGCTTTGGCTGTGGAAATGAATCTTAAGATTGATCATTTCGATGTACAAACAGCATTCCTAAATGGTGATTGCATGAAGAAACATTTATGCATCAACCGGAAGGTTTTATTTTCCCTGGAAGGGAAAACAAAGTCTATAGGCTGCGGAAGGCTGTTTATGGGTTGAAGCAAGCATCGCGGTCCTGGTACAAAAAGGTAAAAGATGTATTACTTACTCTGGGATATGAACAATATAAACAAGAAGACTGCATCTTCATTAAGAGATCTGGTAAGTCTATTGTCTTTATTGCATTGTATGTCGATGATTTTTTCGTGTTTTACAATGACAATCAATCGCTTGGCATAAACGTTAAAATCATCTCTGTTAAAACATTACAAATTAAAAGACTTAGGGCCGATCAGAAACATGTTGGGCATAAAAGTAGAACGTGATGCAACTACTATCAAACTTAGTCAGGAAAATCGTATCGACAAGTTGTTAGATCGTTTTGGCATGACAGACTGCAAGTCTGTGAAGTCTCCCATGATGACTAATATTAGTTCTAATAGTGAGAGTTCTTGTAATGCTGCGAGTAACAATGACACCAATTTTCCATACCAAGAATTGATTGGTAGATGTATTTATGTGTAACTACGCGGCCTGATATATCGTTTGCTGTCGCATATCTAAGTAAATTTAATAGCAATTATACGGAATTCCATTGGAATCAAGCTAAGCGTATTTTGAGATATCTTAAAGGAACTAAGCAAAAGGCTTTTATTTTTAAGAAGTCCAATGTAAACCCTATCTTGGAAGGATATTCGGATGCAGACTGGGCTTCAGATTCTGATCGAAAGTCGTACACAAGATATGTGTTTAAGTACGGTGGTAATTCGATTTCTTGGGGTAGTTATAAGCAGTCATGCATTTCCTTGTCATCCACCGAGGCGAAGTACATTAGCTTAAGTGAAGCTAGTAGAGAGGTGGTGTTCTTACAAGCCTTAATAAGGGAACTGTTGACGATATCTACTTGCGAGATTGTGTTGTATTGTGATAATCAGTCTGCTATGCAACTTGCTGTTAATAAGGTACAACACAAAAGAAGCAAGCATATCGAAATCAGGTACCATTATGTAAGAGACATGATTGATAGGTTAAATGTTAAAATTATGTACCTTCCGACAAATGCAATGATAGCAGATGTGTTTACCAAACCGCTGGGTTGTCTTAAGCATGGGGAGTTCACTTGGCACTTAGGTGTAGCATAAGTACTTAGGCCTACGTTATGGGGGGGCTGTTGAAATAAGGCTGGCCGTAACGCTGGCCGTTTTTTATAAAGAATGACACTGTATTTGTTTTCATTTAAACTTGTCTGTCAATAAAATAATGTAGAAGATGACACTGGTATTTTTCCATATATATGCAGTAAATATGTAAATAATTTTATAAAAGTTACTCGAAAACTGTTACAGATATTAACATAGTTTCTTAGAGAAAAATAAAGTACTAAAGATGTATAATCTCCCATTTACGGGTTGGGCCGTCGTCCCTTTCTACCCTGTATAACGGATACACCTTAAATATAATCAAGTGAGTAGTCTCGAGTTTAAGTACCCGTAAGTGGCCAGGCTTTAAAATGAAAAATCATAGGACTCGCAAGGTTTATGTTAAAATGGTAACTTTTCTCATTTTTTGTTTTCTATAAACATATTTTCGGAATAATAAATGTTGAGAATTATAATGCTTGTTCTCTACTTTTCACTGTACAATTTGACAAATATCATATTATATTGTAAGAAATACTAAAGCTACATATTTTCCGGCTATTACCAGTTGTCCGCACCCCTTTGTCCGCACTGCGGACCACTAATTCGGCACTAGAATGCGGACAATTGGGAATCCCCATATTTTTTTAGTTCAAAAGAAAAGAATAAGCTATTTAGTATTTATTGGTCGAATCAATTAGCATTATAATACCTAACATTTGGCACGATTTTTATTGGATCGATTTCCAATGGTTGTTGAAATAATTAACAAAATAATATAAGACCAGCCTGTTTTATAAAGCTACAAATTACAGGTTACAAGTTTCCATTTGACACAACTTCGACCAATGACGACCAGCCATTTGAGCAGTGTTGCCAGTTTAGACCTGTAAAACTGTAGCTTTATAAAACAGGCCCCTGGTGCCATCCTTATGTCTTCATAAATACTTTGACTGCCAATTTCAAAGAGCGATGACTTGAAGTTTAGTGGTCACAGTAACTATTTTTCAAATTGGCATCTACTTTGAGATATAAACAATATTATACAATGAAATGTTGTCAGGAGTGATGGTTAATATTAAGGGCCCGTTTGGTAGTGCAGACGTGCGCTGCCCAGCACAGGAACCACGCCGCTGCCAGCACGAGGTACAGTCCGCCCAGTACGCCGTACACCGAGCCAGTCGACAAGCCCAGCGCCTGGTTCAGGATCACGGTCAGCAGAGACTGCAGCACCGTCCCGATAAATGTGTTGATGCCAAAAATTAACCCAAAGCAACTCTCGTCACTCAGTTGACTTGCAATTTTGGCGCTAAAACAAAATATGAAAGGCTGTTAAAAATGGCTCTTGTTACTGACAGTACAATTGTTGGGTATTTAGTGACATCAACCTAGCAAATCTTCAACAAAGGCAGCCGCTTGGCACAGGTATACCAAGTGATCATCTGAGCTGATTTTGCCCGGTAGCCATGTGGTACCACCCTGCAGGTAGGAGGGGGAGGGTGGGGGAAATGACATCTACCGCGCCGCACTCTTACGTCAATATCTCCATAAGTTTAGCAAATAGGTCGTGTTGGATATCGTTTTCGTATAATTCAAGGACGAGGAATTCATTTCAGTAACCGGATTTTCACTCGTTCAGAGAAAAAAAAAGAGATCCGTGCTAAAGTAGAAAAATAGGAAATAAAAATTCTTACAAAATCTATGCCTACCATTAAACTACGAGATTATGCTTTATAAAAAGAATATGATTGAATAGCCCTATTTATATAGAATATATAAACATAAACTTTCCTCATACATTTTACTTATGTGTCAAAAAAATCATTTGCTCCGCGCGGCGGAGCTGAGAACGGGAGAAGTTCGTATTTTGGATAGGATTTGTCACTTATTGTGTAATAATTACTATGATTAGTATTTGGTGCTTCTATATCTAGAGATATTTTTCTTCAAGAAATTTCGAGAGATAAGTCATAATATTTAAATAAATGTCAAAATCACTGAGTTAACCACAATATTCTAGTCTAACATGTTAGCTCGAATTGATATCCTATAATTTTCCTTTAAAAGAGAGTTTTGGTTAGGTTAGGTTAGTTTTGGAGAGGTATTATAATAATAAAGAAGTAAATAACAAAATTTATTAACATTTTCCGCTGCAGCCACACAGTTCGCAGCACCTTATTTCTCTTTTCAAACAATTGCACCTCCATGCAAGCAGCGGCTGCTGGCGGTAGGGTGGTCCACACAGGCTCCCATATGCCATTATTTTTGGCCCAACCCCAGTCAGCGGGACATAGCAGGTTTTGTAGTGGTTTTAAAAGCCCACATGGCCCCATACATGTCCTCCCTGATAGGCCGCTCGTAAAATATGGTTGCGAAGGGTGTCTTTGGTTGGTGGTAAATTCTCCAGCTGTCTGTCCTTTTTTGTAAATAGCACTTTTCTACACTGATTGATATCAGTGCATGTGCAAGATCTAAAATGAACTGAATGTTACACGACATGCATGCCCACAATAACCTAAATCTCTTCAAATCACAAATAAAAAAGCCAAACAAACTTACTTGTCATATACCTAGAGCAATGACAAATTTTTCCAATATTGGAAATGCCTGCTCTAAATGTCCTTCTTTAGCCTGCTTTAAATTCCCTCTGTTGCATTGGGATAAGCGCGCCAAGCTTCGAAAGCACTTTTTTCCCCTTACTAGCAAAAGACGAAACGGTATCACATCCGGTAAAGGCGTGGAACAGTGGCAATGCTTCCGCCTTTTCTGGTCCTAAGTAAAACAAAATAAACTTATATGTATCTGAATTACTTTCAATTAGTAAAGTGCAAATAATATTTATTTGGGTTACCTAATGAAGCTGCAATAGCATGGCGTGGCAGGAACTGGTGATTTTTTCCCGTGCCAATATGAGCCCACAGTTCCTCAAGCTGTGACAATTGTGATACACATGAAATCGCAAGGACAACAACATCGGTATCCACTGTACGCACCATGATTTTTGTGTGTCCTTGGGCTGCAGCATCACCAATGTGGACCATTTTGCGCGTGTCTACCTCCTCATGGTCGCATGGTTCCAAGGCTTGCTTGTCTCTGGCGCTGTTGCTAAGAACTGTGGGTCCATCAGTCACATAAAATTCTTTGCCAGTTGTTAATTCTGTATTTTCGTACTGGAGAGCTAGGAAATGGAAAAAATGCTCCTTATTGGAGTTATCCATCAGAAAATTTGCCCAACCCTTCGGAATTTAAGTACTGGAGGTGACACGTGTTCTTTGTCCGGTACCACGTTTTTCTCTAGTCTCATTTTTGAGACTGTCGGTGTCATACCTGTCCCAAATCAGATCTAATCGTGAGACAGTAGCAACTTCTCTGTGCACGAAAGGTATGAAGACTGTGTCAGCATCATTCTGGAAAGTATTGTCGGGTCGTGGACTTAACATGTGGACCACGGCAGGTCCGTCTAAGACTAACTGACACTGGGGGCGAGCTCGGGTCTGTAACTGAGTCACAAATGTTTATGAGGCATTTCAAAACGTCCGGTTTGGTTTTTGATCGTATTTTTCCCATTACAGACAATGATGAGGGGGAAGCTTGGTTTTCATGAGCAAAAAATGTATCGAGGTCCCCTGTCCTGTGCTCGCATGTAGCTATTGTTTGTTTATTCATATAAATTGTAATTAAATATTTAATTAAATTCTTTTCATTCAGCGCATGAGAAAATAAAATAATGTAGTGTATGTTGGTGTCTTATCTACATGACCCGTTACTTTAGCTCATGACGCGATTTGGCTTTCTAATATTTCTTTGTTCGCCCTACTCATATTCAAAATTAACCGAAAAGGGCGAAAGGTTATAAATAGACCACGCTCATTTCATTCGGCCTCTTGACCGCCTCAACAACTACGGAAAAATCTCGCATCTAAACTATTTAATAACTAAGTATATAAAATCAGTGCTATTCCCCAAATCGGGTAAGTTCAGGGCAACGAATTAACTAACTCTCCTTATTTCTATTTTTCTGTGTACTGTAAACTGTTATGGTGTTTTATATTTTGTGTGTTCTTCTAGATTCTTCTAAATTGTTCTTCTAACCTTTTTATTTCGAATAACCGACCGTTACTTCATAACGGTCGTTCATAATCTTTAGTAAATTGTTTTTTGGCTTAGCTTCTTTCTTTTTATATTGTGGTGTTTTATATTTTGTGTGTTCTTCTAGATTCTTCCAAATTGTTATTCTAACCTTTTTATTTCGAATAATCGACCGTTACTTCATAACAGTCGTTCAAAATCTTTAGTAAATTGTTTTTTGGCTTAGCTTCTTTCTTTTTATATTGTAACTCTGTTCCGATAGTTCTTGCCGCCGCCAATAATTAAATTAATAGGTATTCCCTCGGGGCTCATCCCTCAACGACAACTGGCAAGGAATATCACAATGATGGACACCAGGCTCATACAGCCAATGCTTGGGATTTCCACGGTCCACGGTTTGGAGTATACCACGGCTAGGAGTAACAGTACCGCTTGGAGCACCGCTTGAGCACTGCTTGAAGCACAACACGGTTCGGTTTCTACACCCTCACTACTCCTCTACTTGGCCGGAGCGGCCTCTACCTTCGGTGACCAGGATCGTCGAGTGGGTTCCGGTGCTACACAACGGGTGCTACCCCCGACGCCAGGATCCTGTCATCGCTCCCCGTCGGGCTGCCGAGTTTCTTCACTGCTGCTCCACGTCACTAACTGCGAGGTCTGCGAGCGAAGTGCTAGCTAGCTTCGCAGAACCAGACCTACTACCCTCTTCTGATCACACTACCGGAATTATTTTTCAATAAATTAATTTAAACTTCTCTTGAGTTTTTACTTGCCACCCGGTAGGACGTGACAATAGTTTCCTATTCGTTTATTTTATCTTTTGAGTTTGATTAAGAATCAATTCTTAATAAAAACATAATAAAACCATTGATAATTATTAATTAATTTTTCAGGATTTTATTAGATACTATTTGCCAACAATGCTTATACACGTACTTCAAATTATTAGTGTGCGTGTGGATTGAGTGAGCACCCTTCTGAAAAAAAGGCAAAATGCTATTCATTTAGTAAAAGTTCTAAAACAATTGTAAAACTAATCCCTGTATTTGTAAAACCATTAATAAAAAAATAGAACACTAACATGCGCTCACTCAGTTCTCACATTGTACCAACGAAATCAGTGAATGTATTCATTTAACATATATAATATTTATATACTATTATTTAGTAAAACCTATGCTAACTTACCTTTATAATTTGTAGATCACCTAGTAACGTATTCAAGGTTTTACAAATAATTTCTTATGCTCACTCAATCCACACACTTTTGAAAACCCGATTTCTGATGAAAAAACTGAAGATTTAAACTGCTATATATGTGTGTATAGTTAAGTAAAATTAATATCGGACTTTGTGAAATACAAAACGAACCACTTACTAACGTGGCAGGTTCTTGGATAATAAATTTTTGTGAGTGCTCACTCAGTCCACATATTATAAGTAAGTTAAAAATGTAAATATCTTAAGATTTGTAGAACCACAGAAACTATAAATTAGTTCAACTTTTAGTAAAAAAAATTACTAAATATCCACCATCTAATATTTTATATTCGTTGTCTGTTTATAATTACATTCTATTGTAATTTTTCTAATGTAAATATATCAATTAGGTTGACCACACTTCTATATTATGGTCATATCCAAAATAAAGAAATTTCTTATTTTAAGGCTAAGGAAATTACCCGATACAGCCACACATTAATTAAATTGTTATATATTTATGAGATTTATCTTAATTTAATTGCGAGTATTGCGAAAAGTGTACCTATAATATAATATATAATAACAACTGTCTAAATACAATTTTGTGACTAGTACGGGCATACATATTCGTAAAAAAACAATTAATGCAAATATTTATAACTAGGCATTAAGGGCGTGATCATAGTCCAACGTCACATGTCGGAAATTAAAAAAAAAAAGATAATTAAGAAAAAATGCGTGGCGGGAAACGAATGATTCGTCAAAACTAACTAAATTAGTTGTGTTGCGGTGGATTCTTATTCGCTCGATCTTAAATATAGTTAGTTTAATTGGAATTATTTAATATTATTCATAAGCAATGAATCTTTTATCGGTGTTATTAGTTTTCCTGATGACTATATCGTAAGTACATAATATCTACAATGACATGTTTACTCATCTCGTTTAATACTCCAGAAACTTCACATAAAGTTTATATTACTTTAACCAATAATACGGATCATAAATGCATTTCAAAAACTGTTTTTTGTCTCTGCCATACCTACCTATACAAATTTAGAAATAGAAATGTGATGAAATAGACTTAGAGCTCGTTCCCACTATGTCGTATGTCGGATTCCGATTTTAATCGGGTGTCGGCGCCTCTGTTCACACTAGTCGGCTTTCGGCCACTACGGCAGCCACGCGCGGGAGGAACAAGGGGTGCGGGCGGGGCGGGGTCGGCCCCGACTTCCGACCAATGTGAACAGCGTCATTCTTACTCAAAGGCGAGCGAGTTCCGACACGATTCTGGACCGACATACGACATAGTGGGAACGAGCTCTTAAATGTTGACTTGTGATCGTCGAGAGGTTGCCTTTCCCGATCGATCGCTAGTGTGAACAGCCAATTATATTTTATATTTAGATACGTTATGCTCATACTAAACGCATTAAAAACCCGTCGCCAATTACTGACAGTTGCTACGTTGCCATATTTCTACAGACAAAGACGGCAATCCGCAGCGAACGCTATTGTTAGAAAGAGATAAATAGTTGTTTCAAATTGCGTACCCGAATGACGCAGCGTGCCTAGATACAGGTGCCGGCCGCCATACCCGTCTTTATCGCACTCATGCGATATCTAATTGTGTATCTCATGTTTCACAGGTGACAGTGACGCCGCTAGTGTAAATTAAATAAAGTATGGCGATGTAAACTAAAAATGTAAAAAATATTTACGGTACTTACAAATTAAATGAGACATCCTTTCATCGTTTTATAGTTACAGTATAATTTCAGCAGCCTCGAAAAACAAAAGACGGCATTTTTTATGAAATATATCTGTTACTTTTCGGTAATAAAACTTCATTGTCTTCGACGCGTGCGTGTAGTGATGTGCCATGGGAATATTCCCGGGAATGGGAATTTTCCTATGGGGAATATTCCTTTATTCCCAGGAATATTCCCAAAACAGGGGAATATTGCAATACAGATTGGGCAAATTGTTTTTTTATTAAACTTAGTTAATAATGAAGTACTCAGCAGAATTAAATGACTTTTGCTAAAATCCTCGTGTTATACCAACTAGATACACGTAATTCATGTTTTATATCATAAAATTTAAGCTTTTCAATCCAATCCAACTCAAATCCAAGTTTTTCTAATTCTGATTTAGGTCTCAGCGATACTCATCGACAACATCAGAATGAGAAATGCACATAGCTCTGACGATACTGATGACAGTGCCTAATTGCATTAGACTTTACAGAACTAAGTTAATCAAATATATACAAATATAGATGTAAAACTTATAGGCAGATATTTAAAAAAAAAACAACATTATTCATATGCACTATTTTAGATACTTTCAGATTGTATAGTATTCATGTTAAAGTTAACTATTTAGTTTTATTTTATACACTGTGATAAGTAGGTAATGATGATTTTGTAACACTTTGCTATACTTTATTTAGTTTGTTCTTAACGACAATAGTGAGCTTTTAATTATTTGATATTGTTTGTGATTTGTAATGCAACTGTGATGATTATATGTAACGGTTTTATTAATTTAAGGATAATGTTCCTAATTTACATCTACTCTTGCCTCTATCTTTTCTCTATTTTACGGAGCTTCTTGGAAGCAAGGGAAATTTTCCTTGTAGATAATATAATGGATACGTTATTTCTTTATACTGATTGTGCATTTTTTTAAATTTAAATCTTTATGAATATTTAACATGTGTTAAGGTTTTTTTTTATAATTGTCTTTTTTTTAACGATGCAGTACGAATGCATAAAAAAATGTCAGATTCGTCCTAGTATTTATATCGTAATTCGTAATAAGTACTGCACCGGTACAAAAACCAAAGTACATTATTTACTGTGATTTTTAATGAAACTGCGATGATTTGTATAGTTATTGCTAATAAAAAAAATACTTTTCAAAAAATGTTTTATTCAACTTTCCTAGCAATTATGGGAATATTCCTGGGAACATTGAGAATATACCCCGGGATTACTGGGAATGTTCCCGGGAACATTGGGAATTTACTTTCGCAAGTGAGTTACACAATTTAATGTCTCGGTAAATAGCTGAATGAATAACGTTTTCATATAATCCTCAATCACACAATATTTGAACCTATTTCAAAATTCCCCAATGTTCCCTTTGTGTGGGAATATTCCTGGGAACACTACGTGCGTGCCAGCGGCCGCGGCGCGACTGAACGGTAGTAAGGCAATTTGCCTTCACTTTTGCGCGCAGGTGACGTATCTTAATATAAAAAATCATTGTGAACAGCATCATTTTGATCTTTCAGTGGTTCGACGAGATGAAAATTCGTTTTGTGAATACTAGTAATGCCAAGTTGTCTTTTTAACCCCCGACGCAAAAAAGAGGGGTGTTATAAGTTTGACGTGCAAGTGTGTGTGTGTCTGTCTGTGACACCGTAGCTCTTAAACGGATAAACCGATTTGGATGCAGTTTTTTTATTTGAAAGCAGGTCTTATAGCGGTGGTTCTTAGACATGTTTTATCAAAATCGGTTCAGCGGTTTTTGAAATATTGAGCTTTTAGGTGGTAAAAAGCCCCCGATATAACGGCGACACTAACTTTCAGAGCTGATATCTCTTAAGCGGCCTAACCAATTTTCATGAAATCTTGCTAAAAACTATCCCAATTGATGTAGCTTAATAAAAAAAAAAACTTGCGTCCAAATCCGTTCATCCGTTTGGGAGCTACGATGCCACAAACAGACAGAGACAGATGCTACATAGACATAGAGACACACGTTATGAACTTTTAACACTCCTCTTTATAAGTATTTATTAATTATTAACCCCCTGTAGCAAAAAGAGGGGTGTTGTAAGTTTGACCGCTATTTATGTGTGTGTATATGTGTGTATCTGTCTGTGAGTGGCACCATAGCTCTTAAAAGGCTGAACTGAATTGTATGCGGTTTTTAACCCCCGACGCAAAAAAGAGGGGTGTTATAAGTTTGAGCGCTATGCCATGTGTTTCTTTGTGTGTGTCTGTCTGTGGCACCGTAGCTATTACACGGGTGAACCGATTTGGATGCGGTTTTTTCATTTGAATACAGGTTTTTAGCTGTGGTTCTTAGCTAGGTTTCTCTGAAAGAAAGGGGTCGCCATTATATCGGGGGTTTTTATCTATCTAATGGTTATATCACTTATGTACAAATTATATTACAGAGTCGTAATCAGCAGAGATCGTAAACCAAAAATTGACTTCGAAAACCAGAAAAAAATATTTCTTCAACATGCTGAACAATTACAAAATCGCAACATTAAATATAATGATCCTCTTTTTACTGAGATGTCTAAAAAACTGGAACATAAAATGTCTCCGATGGCATTGTACCAATCATTTAATCGTCATCGAAGTGTGATATTTGCCCTGAACGACAAAATTATAAATTATACTGAAAGTTCAAATGAGGAATCAAAATCATTAGGCAGTACATCTCCAGCATCACAGAATTCACAGACGACGTCGGGAAGAGAAAACTACTATTTTATAATAAAGTAATCGCAAGTGTCAAATATTGTCTTTCTATCTCTATATTTATGACTGGAACAAAATTAAGCCTTTAAGTGTCTATAGAAGGAGGAGCGGTACTACAGGTGTCTTTAAGTATAAGACATTGCCAAAATTCAAGCGGAGCAATTTAATCAAGGAAAAGTTATGGATTCATTCGAAATTGCCATGCACGTGGACCCTTAAGAAATGCAAAATTCGTAATGATTCAATTAATTTAGTAGGTAAATGTTCCCAATGCAATGCTAAAATTCGTACATATAATTCAAGAAAGACAGAAAAAATAATGACTTTTCACTGTATAGTCGATAAATTTGATAAGACGTTTAAACATAACGCTGTAAAAAAATCTAAACTTACACCTTTCAGAAGAAGAAAAATAGCTAAAAGACTACCTATGTCATAAATCTGCTCTTAAAGTACACAATGAGTTGGCATCAGCTCTCATTACTGGTACTGAACGTATAGCTCCACCTGTACTGCCTTTTATTTCTTGTTTAAGAAATATTAAGTCAGAAGCTAGACATGAATCCAATATTGTCTTTGTTTATAATGGCTAAAATATCAGCTCGAGATAATATTAACATAATTCGAGAATTCAATATCTTTCCAGATTTTAGTTTATATTTTTGGAGTAATGATTAAATTCAGTATTACAATGATTATCAAACTAAATTTAACATAGCTACAATCATGTTACTAAATGTAATGTAACCTTTGATTTTAGCCATGTAGATTCAATTTCTATTGTTAAGGTATTTAAATCGCTCAGTTTAAAAAAAACTGAGGATTTATGGGGAGCGTCAGTTAAAGTGATCCATCATGTCATAGATATAATTGCACCTCACTTAGCTTTAATCTACAATAATTGCATTTCAGAGGGGGTTTTTCCAAATCTTATGAAATATAGTAAAGTCATACCACTTTTTAAATCGGGCGACATGTGTGATTTAACGAATTTCCGTCCCATTTCTATTCTACCGGTTTTAAGTAAAGTTTTTGAGAAGTTAATGTTAAAAGATATGTTAGGTCACTTCAATAGAAATAAACTGCTTAACAGTAATCAGTTCGGCTTCACCAGAGGACGATCCACAACTGATGCAGCATCTGTACTCATTAAATATATATACAATATTTGGGAGAAATCCTGTGATGCAATAGGAATTTTTTGTGACCTTTCCAAAGCTTTCGATTGCGTAGATCATGCGACTCTTATATTAAAATTAGAACATTATGGTCTGTCAAATAATTCTCTAAATCTTATGTCTTCATATCTTAGCGATAGAACACAAACGGTTGTTGTAAACCAAACACAGTCCATTGGAGCAACTGTTAAATTAGGTGTGCCTCAGGGCTCTATATTAGGTCCTTTCTTATTTCTGGTCTATATAAATGACTTACCACCCACGGTAGATAACCTTTGTGACAGTGGCGTGCCTAGGGTTTCAGGATAGGGCAAGCCGAGATATATGATTTTGTAGTTTTTAAAGTTATTGTGGATAAATGTCTCAATTCGCTTTTTACCAAAATTACTAAAATCGTTCGTGTCTTTTTGGAAATAAAATTCATATGTCTTTTAATCGTGCCAGCTAAGTTATTTGATTTTTCATAATCAGATAGGTACCTATATTCCAAACTTTGTGTCGTTCGATAATAATATACCTACAACAGCAGCAATAAGTATTGTGTTTATTACACTGATCTAGGTATTAAACATTAAACCGTCTTTTACTTATGCGAGAAATGAGAAATAGGTACTGAAAATCGGATATTTTATCAGCAAAGTTTAAAGAGTTTACCTTTTACTCGCCAAGCAAAATTTGTGCACACTTTAAATAATCACAATCACAAGATTCACAAGGGAATACTTCCTCCATTGCCAATCCAATTGAACAACACAACAAACAAAATACTTAGTGACCGCAGTTGACTCAAACAAAACAATTCACAACAAACAAAACAAGTAAAATTACTGAAGTAAGCAAGCAAATAAATAGAAGTGAAGTCGGCCGTCAACGCGGCTCAACACGCGCATGCGCGAATTTCGCATTTTACTCGACTCGCGTACAACTTCAGACGCATGCAGGGCTTAAAATCTCGTACTATTTGCTATATGAACCTATAAATAGTTATATCTCATTATAAGGCAGTTCTAATGCGTAAGAAAGAGATATACCGGTTAAGATAGAAGCCCGCCTGCAAGCCACCGCGTGCGAGCGGGATGACTAGCCGTGACTCAAGCGAGTTCGGGTCGTCGAAGCGCGCAGCAGTGCTGCCCGCCGTGCGGCGGCGGAGCGCGATCAAATTCGGTACTACACTGCTGTTGCATTATTTGAAAAATTTAATGAGAGCGCGAATTGAAATAGTTCGTGATCGTGACCTTTGATTTTTGATCGTTGTTATATTTGTAAGGCAAGCCCGGCTTTTGGGCTTGTATGGCAGTACCGCCACTGCTTTGTGATATTGTGCTATTTGCTGATGATACTTCATTAATTTTCAAGGTGGACCGAAAATCCGTCGATTACAGTAGGGTAAACGCCACGCTGGTTAAAGTACTTAATTGGTTTACTATTAACAATTTGCTACTTAACGCTAAGAAAACTAAATGTGTTAGGTTCGTTTTGCCTAATGTTAGACCGGTAAAATCTAGTATATTTCTAAATGATGAGTGTTTGGAGATGGTGGACAAGGCGCTTTTCTTAGGGATAACTATAGACAAAAACTTGCAATGGAGTCCCCATATAGCAGTACTAGCAGGTAAATTAAGTTCGGCAGCTTATGCTGTTAGGAAAATCAGGCAACTTACCAATGTTGAGACAGCTCGCTTAGTTTATTATAGTTATTTTCATAGTGTTATGTCGTACGGTATTCTGGTTTGGGGAAAAGCTGCTGACATACAGACTATATTCGTGTTACAAAAAAGAGCCATTCGTTCCATATATAACCTAAACTCCCGTGATTCCTTAAGATTACTATTTAAAGAAATTAGTATTTTGACAGTAGCGTCACAATTTATTTATGAGAATATTATTTATGTCATTAAAAATCAAGACTCTTTTGTTAAGAATTGTGATATACATAATTTGAATACAAGAAATAAAAATAAAATTGCTATTAAAAAATGTCGTGTCCGTAAGGTATATAAATCATTTGTTGGTCAATGCATTCATTTCTATAATAAATTACCTGACGAAGTTTTAAAGTTATCATTTCCAGCACTTAAAAATTACTTGAAAAAGTCGTTGATGTCGAAAGCTTATTATAGGGTCGAGGACTATCTAACAGATAAAAATGCTTGGCCTAAATTAAACACCTAAATAACTTAGTAATAGCTTAGTCAGGAAAATATCTAAACATTGTAGGTATAATGATTGTCTAGGGGACACGGTTTCTGTAGGAGAATGTATCAAAACTATGTGGTTGTTTTGCACCGTCATGGGTAAGTATATGTATATATATAATTATTATTATTACTATTTAAGAGTTCATCTGAACATACTGAGTTTTGACACATTTTCCTGCTCAACTACGCATGATATATATATTTTAATGTTAAATTCATTGTTTTATATAATGCTAGGTTAAGTTCTATAATTGTATAAGTAATTTAAAAAAAAAACGACTGACTGTTGAGTTTCTTGCGGCGTTTCTTCTCAGCAGTGGTCTCTTGCGAAGCGCTGGTAGATTTTTGACGTGTAAAAGTGCCCGTGCGGCCTACTTACTGAATAAACATCTTTTATCTTTTTATCTTTTTATCTTTTATCACGATAGATGCAACTGGATCGTTTTTTCATAATATATATTTTCCAGATGGTACCAGTACAACAAAAATATTATTTTTATATGTAGGGTTATTAACAGGCAATGATAAACTTACATCTGTGCCCATTTTTCAAATGGAAGTTGTTGTCATATATAGATACACCGCCTACTGAAGTTATAACCGATGATTCATCAGCTTTAGTTTCTGCGTGTATTCAAGCTTTTGCATTATATTGCACTACAAAAAGCTACATAACACATTTATTTACAGTTATAGAGGGTAGTCATTTTGAAAAACCAAGAGCGTTTATCAGACTTGACACGAGTCACTTTATTAAAGTGTTACACAATTTAAGTTGCTTTAAAACAAACCTTGATTCTAAAGTAAAATATTTTTATATCCGCTGTATAGTTTGTTTAAAAAAGTGCGAAAATTACCAATTAGCAAAAAATATCATTCACGACGTTATAAAACTTTGCCTCGGCCAATATAATAATGAAATCAAGTCTAGATTAGAACAATTACGACTATTATTTGTTTCTGAAGATAAGGAGTTTGATGATGATGCCATTACTAAAGAAGATTTTGAATTCATAAATTAGTTTAACAATATGGTTGAAGATACGAAAAAACAAAATCCAGTTTTACATGACAACAAGAATGCATATTACTATCCTCATTTATTCCTAATTTCAGAAGAATTTTAATTTAGCTTCCTTTATGGTCAAATTTGTCGAGAAATTTCTTTGAATCTGAAAATATAGCCCCGTCCTCCTCAGGATGTGAAAGTTATTTTAAAACTTTAAAACATCTTGTATTTAAAACAAAATGTAATAGACACAGAATAGATGAGTTCTTTAAATTGTATACTGAATATTTAGAAGGGGAAATGAAGTCCGCATTATGCAATTTAGGTCAAGATATTACTAACAAAATGAAATCTAAAAATAAACCAAGGAAAAGGATTAGTAAAACTACACCATCAAAGATAAAAACAAAGAAGTAATCGGGCTGCTCACAGGCGTTATATTACTGAAGACTCCATTTTCTCGGATTTACCTTCCTATGTCGAGAACTGGAAAGGAGAAGCTAAAATTAGTAAACCAACACCAAACATAAATGCAAAATGTACAAAAAATGGAAATTTAAGACCTTCAGTAAATATCAACTCAAAAAATGTAAAAACTTTAAATACCTGTGCATTTGATTCTGTGATGTACTTAATGGGTGCTGAATATATCGAAAATGAACATTTTAGAAACATTGTAGACGCTTTCGATGAAAAAGAAGTAATTCCACAGTATATTAAACGTAGAGGGAGAATAGAATAGAGTCTGAGAGAAGTCTGAGATGCGTTTATAGGTACATAATTACGTATGTATAAACGAGATGCACTTACTTTTACCTGTCCCTCTGGCGCGTATACAAACCCTGACAGCGACACCCTGACAAAATTGTGGCAAACAAACCCTGACAGCGGATGCGAGTCGTATGAGTTTTTAGTGGTTTTTAGCTGTTTTCGGTTTTTTTTTGCAAAATACAAGGGTGAAGTTTACGTCTAATGTGCTAAAGAACAATTTCGTGAGGATGAATTGCAGTATTTTAGGCTGTAAAAGCCGGAGTGGGCAGAAATATGAGCACATAACCTTTCATACGTAAGTGGATACATTATACTCTTAGGGTCGAGTGGTTAGAACCTCGCCACAAGGTTATGTTATATATTGATATGTATGCTAGTCTGTAAGGTATTTGTAAATATGGGCCTTGTAGTCTGAAATAAAGTTATTCTATTCTATTCTATTCTATTCTATTATACTATTATTGTGGTCTTATAAATCCTGATTGACTATGTAAATACCTAATTATTTAAAATAACGTCTCCTAGTTACATTTTAACATAAAAAAGGATCGGTTTTGTGTTCAAATATATCGTATTTTTCTTCCGCTAACCGTCCGATTTATGTTGATAACGATAATACATATTAATCCGTGTGATTGCTGACA
This sequence comes from Acleris literana, assembly GCA_946894065.1. NCBI lineage: Eukaryota > Metazoa > Arthropoda > Insecta > Lepidoptera > Tortricidae > Acleris > Acleris literana. Next base: position 39,180,552 of record OX335668.1, on the reverse strand, counting down.
TTTAAATTTAGTCGTATAAAACCAATTTCGTGTTGTCATCCATCTAAAATGCATTTTACCCAACAAACGGGGAAATATATATAATTATGATATTATTGGGTATTTTGTTATACTAATAAAACAAGTTTTGTTGATTTGACATAGTATTTTTTTTACGAATTATCTCTTATAATCCCTGAAATTTACCTTCTTACGTTCGCAAAATTTTAGAACATTTTTTAATATTTTTCAGATACCCATCTGATACTGAAGCAAGGAAGCTTTGGATTATAGCTACATGTAGCATAAATTGGCAACCAACAAAGTTTTCTCGTATCTGCTCAGAACACTTCGAAGCACATTGTTAATATAATATAGACTGTACCTTCTGTAACAAATATTTATATAAATAAACATTTGCACAAACATGCAAGTGGCATTTTAATCGTAGGCATTTCAGACCTAAAAACATATATAGAATTCTATAATTATTGTAACTTTCGATATTCAAATAAAATGTATGTAACATTAGGAGGTTAGGTGGTTGCGAATGTGATTTAAAACAGTAAGCAACGCCGTATGAAAATTATAGTGTATTATGTTCTAGAACCAATGTTACAAGCACGAGGATTATATTTCCGAATCTCAATTGACCGGTTGTTGAAGTCAGGTAATAAGTAGCTATTGGGGAAATTTAGCTAATTGTTGGCAACTCAGAATTGATTGCATATATACCACACTTATATGTATAGATACTATCTCCATCTCAAAGGTATACGCGCGGGCCAAGTCTATTCTATACTCTGTTTACGATATTAAATGTCTGAGTCGTACAAATTATAATGATGATGAAGTATATAACTTAAGAGCAAAAATCATTACACAGCTCATCGAAAAGCCAACAAAAATAGAATCAAAAATTTACAACTATAATGTCGCATGTAACGTTACTTACATTTATGAACATTTTCTTTTGGAATACTTTACTAGCACAGTTTTTATAAAAATATGTACTAACCAATCGTGCCCATCAAACATATTAAAAAAAAAATCTTCTTGCCCTTAAACATCGATATTATTAATATTTTTGATATTAGTATGTTAGAAGAATCTATTTCTATAGTGGAAGGTGGATCAAAATGTGCGTCATGTGAAGGAATAGCAACCAGTAATTATGTAATATCCAGAGGTCGGAATAGGTAGTGCTTATTAACCTAAACTTGACTCATGTTCATTCATGCGCGAGTGAGATGGGAATACGTTATTGAATGAAGATGCAACAAGTTTAGGTTAATAAGCACTACCTATTCCGACCTCTGGTAATATCAAATTTGAACTCTTTTTATTTAAATGACACCAATGCAGTAGCACTAAATATAGTGCCTCGTACTTTATATAAAAATAATAAAATATACAAAATCATCGGCGCGGTTGAATTTGTAGCACCTTTACATTCCACTGGTATAGGTCGTTACAAAGCTCATCATTTAGTAGACGACAACTTTTTTGCTACGTCGATAATTGTACTAAAATCACAGAAAGTACTAACCAAGACATTCTGTTACACCTTTTAAGCTATGTTTTAATTGACACTTAACAGTGCAGTTATTTTGATAGTTACATATCTTTACTAACCCGTTAATAATATTTTTGTAAATTTCTTTAACCTCCTTTTTGCTTTGCCGTAGTCGAGTAAATAATATTATTATTCTATTGCCTACTTCAATAAAGAAGACTGATTAAGTAAACAATTTTGTTTTCTTTTAAAATGTCTTGTATTTTGGATATGACCATAATATAGAAGTGTGGTCACCCTAATTGATTATTTACATTAGAAAAATTACAACTGAATATCTTTATAAACAGACAACGAATATAAAATATTAGATGGTGGATATTTAGTAAATTTTTTTACTAAAAGTTGAACTAATTTATAGTTTCTGTGGTTCTACAAATCTTAAGATATTTACATTTTTAACTTACTTATAATATGTGGACTGAGTGAGCACTCACAAAAATTTATTATCCAAGACCTGCCACGTTAGTAAGTGGTTCGTTTTGTATTTTACAAGGTCCGATATTAATTTTACTTAACTATACACACATATAGCAGTTTAAATCTTCAGTTTTTTCATCAGAAATCGGGTTTTCGAAAGTGTGTGGATTGAGTGAGCATAAGAATTATTTGTAAAACCTAAAATACGTTACTAGGTGATCTACAAATTATAAAGATAAGTTAGCATAGGTTTTACTAAATATTAGTATATAAATATTATATGTTAAATGAATACATTCACTGATTTCGTTGGTACAATGTGAGAACTGAGTGAGCGCATGTTAAAGTATTTTATTTTTTATTTATGGTTTTACAAATACAGGGATTAGTTTTACAATTGTTTTAGAACTTTTACTAAATGAACAGCATTTTGCCTTTTTTTTCAGAAGGGTGCTCGCTCAATCCACACGCACACAAATTATTATATTTGATAATTAACGGCACTCTTATATAGTCAATTCGCTTAGATAGTGTCGCTACACTCACAACGTACTTGCGGTTATTGTCATACATAAAATACGAATATAATTCCATGTAAACTACCAAATTCTCTTGCGGGTGTTACCGCCGCAAGTGAGTTTGGCAGTTTACTTCGAATTCGTATTTTATAACAACAACCGCAAGTATGTGTGATTGTAGCGACACTATCTAAGCGAATGAACTATAAATATATCGCACTGCGTTCCCTAAACGGTGGGATGCGGACATTTTTTGCTGACTCTACAGAAAAATTGCTTATTTTCTTTTATTGTGGATTCATTAAACAGCACTTGTGAATCATGTGATAATAATGCATAAAATGTTTAGATCTATCAACCGAGCGTCAATAGTAAATAAGTAGGTATATATTTGTCAAAATAATTGATAGATAGTAGGTACAGATGTAGTGAAATATCCTTTCACATCGTATTTTCTCGGAAATGTTCGTATTTGTCACGCTACTTCAGTCTGACTCAGTACCCATCAAGACAACGTGGAGGAAAGTCGCATCGCGAGAGTGATAATCGATATAGAGTGGTTAATACCAGAGTTTTTTTTTTGTTAATTAAGATTAAGTTTGTTTTCAGTTCTCTTTAATAGTCATGCCGAAAGCATTAAGACCTGGGAAACGTTAAGATCGAGAAGACTGTGAAATTATTTTCAACATATTTATATTTCTTCTTGTTTACCTACACCTAATTTCAATATATTTGATCGTGGTGGTTTTAACATCTCGGTGTTATATACTTCAAACTCGTGGTTTGACATTTGACACTGATAACTAAAGTACTCTATTTATTTAATTCAAACATGTCACTTAATAATTCAATAATTCATAGACACGTCGGCATAATTCGGAAGTAGACGTGAGTTCAGAGTTTTCACGATGTGAAAGGATTATTCACTAGATCTGTATCCCGTGTGGTTGCCGGGTTTCAGAATTACTTATCAACAAACTAGCTTCCACCCGCGATTAGGAGTAACAAACTAACACACACACACACACACACACACACACACACACACACACACACACACACACACAATGGCTGGACGGAATTAGATGAAATTTGGAATGGCTTAAACACAGGATTAAAGCATAGGCTACTTTTCATTCCGGAAAATTTAAGTTCCCGAGGGAATAACGATAATCGATATCTACGCGGACGTAGTCGCGGGCAGAAGCTATGAAATTGTGTGTGTATATTTCAATGGGTTCCTGAACGGTTTGAAAATACAATTAGACCCGGAAGGTGGCGCTCCTATCGGTATGTCACCCATTACCTAACTCCTTCTAAACGGCTAGACCGATTTGAATGAAATTTTGTGTGTATATTTCAATGGGTTCCTAGATAGTTTGAAAACACAATTTGACCTGGTAGTAGGACTCACCGTAGATTCGGAAGTAATTAAGAATCAGAAAAATAAAAAAATGTATGTTAAATTTAAAATATCCTATTTAATGTGGCGCTGCTTTTCCGGGCAGGACGATGTCTATAATATTAGTAGGATTTTTAGAGTTGTGGGTAATTCTTTAGCTCTGCCTACACCACTCTGGGAATGAAAGCGTGAGTTTATGTATGTATGTAGGTAAGGTCTGTTCATTCTTACTTGTCTTATATAGTAAACAACTTTCTAACCTCAAAATGAACCTTTTCTGGCTAAAACAGCTGTTTTATCATAAATAAAGTAAACTGAGTAACCATTTTGGACATAACTTGGCCAACGTATTGTCTGTGATTGCTTTATTTTGTTTAAAATAGCTGTTTTAGCCAAAAAAGTTTCATCTTGAGGTTAGAAAGTTGTTTACTATATAAGACAAGTAAGAATGAACAGACCTTAGTAGGTATATTTGACATAAGGAAAATTTTGCGATAGGTATAGTAACAGCAACTTTAGTTATGTTGAATTTTATTTTTATTTTATATAACCCCGTTAACTGCACACCAGCGCCATTTTTCGTTCAGGTAACTCAACTGATGGCCTTGTGTTGCATTGCACCTTATAATCGGGGAGCCCGAGGCGGGATTTCGGGATTTACTCGAGTGCGGCAGATTAACATAACCTTGTACCCTGTTGAGTACCTCCAGCATATGAGCACTATATCCTGGAACGTGCGCCCAGGATCACCGATCAGAATAGTAAAAAATATATCGATAGCTAGAAATATTCGAGCGCGTCAGGTTAAGGTAGGGTAGGTTTATTACATGCAAAAGAGTATATATTTCAATAATCTGACGATTTGAGCGTGACGCAGGGGGGTGGGAAGGTTACAATTTTGCAAAAAAAAGTGACCTTGACTTTCTCGAGCGCGGTCGTTTTTTTATCTTCAAGGAAATAACTCAAAGATGATGGAAAAAATATATTCTGACGATTTCCATAAGCCACGCGTAGGTGGCTTTATGTGTACAGTATTCCCAGCTTGTTAATAGCTTTTGGCTGGCTATTGCTATCACGCTTGCACTCGCGACTGACAGTATATTTGTCACTCGTGTGTCATAGAAAAACGAAGATTACCGATCGCTATTAAGAAAATGGTTGCACTGTACAACGTTGTAGCTAAACTACTGCAGTAAGAGACCGTTCACACGGAGACATCCAATTCTTTGCAGGAACTGTTTTTTGTAGGATCCGATTTATTGGCAATGCGATTTCAATGCCCGAGTTCACACAAGCGTACGGTTCCAGAATCCGGCAATTAAATGGATCCTGCAAAATGTGTCATCCGATTTTGGGACTACAAATCGGTCCGGTCGTCCGTAATATGCCTTATCCGATCTAGTGGCCACAGTATTTCTATACTTGCATTCACACAAGCTCGGAACATTAATCCCGCAAAACACCAGATCCGATAAATCGGAAGCGGGTGGGTGTGGGCGAGTGCCCGCCCCTAGTGTGTTCACACGGACTCCGGTTTTAAGCCGGATACGCACTAGCGAGCTGTAACTGTAACTTTAGCAGTTACAGTAACGAGTTTCTAGTGGAGATCAGGCTCGCGAACCGTGTACACATCATGATTTTACATGCAACAGTAACAGTTACGGTTCGCTACACTCTTTTTTGCCTAAGATGAGTGCTGTGACAGCTCATATAAACACTTATTACATTTTTTTCTTTAACATTACATAAAAAATACACTGATACACACCTAGCGACGCCATTCAGGAACTTAAATAATTAATCGCCTATTTTCAAATAGGTACCTCCCAAGTGAGTATAGTATTATGTGATTGAAATTACGAAATACCGCTGTCACAGGACTCATATTAGGTGAAAAAGAGTGTAGTGAGTACCCGGCTTTACAGGACCGGAGAATCCTACAAAAGCGGGCGGCCACGTAAATACACTATCCGGTTTTGCAGGATCCGATAGTTAGTAGATCCTACAAAACCGAACGTCGTGTGAACGGGCCCTAACCTTGTCGATTGAAAGTACGAGGTAGTTTGCGTCAAATCCGGTAGTTCTGATTTTTTGCTGACTTGTTTATGATGTTGGCACAATGAATAATAAAAGTTTGTGACCTCAAGCGCCGAACACAACTTTGTCAAAATAAAACACACCGCGTAAATTTAGGACTTTTTCAGATTTTGGCGATTACAACCCTTAAGAACTAGTTTTTGATAGAACCTTATCAGGACATTTTAAAATAAAACTAAATTTGCTACAATATGAGACTAAAAGGGGAGAAGTTTGTACATGAGCAGTTGAATAGAAAATGATTAATGAGATGTAATGTGTAATTAGTAAATGCAAGGACAAATTAATTTGCACCTGATGGTAAGTCCGCAAGGAGTGAAATCGAGCAGAGTCTCAAGTAGGAGGTAACCTAACCGAGATTGAAGCTGGTTTTCGTCGCAGCCCTGGCGAATAGTTGATACCGCGCTCGTCAAGGTGGTTACCTAAATAAATTGCAAAGTGCGAAAAAATGATGGATTTTGAAAAGCTTTAGGAAACTATTGGGTCTACAGAGACAATTTCTACTTTATCAAAAACAAGTCAGCTATAATCAGACCTACCGGATTTGACGCGAACTCGATATGATGTCTAAAGTTACTGGAGTAAACCGTCTGATTAAGAATACCCCTCCAAATAATCCCAGATTATGGGTCAGCCAGCACATCTTAGACATCAAGCTGAACCGTCTGTATAAAAATCAGACAAGCCCGAGATTCTCAAAAAAATAATTATTTTGTTCTTTTCGAAAAGTCGCCAAGAGTTTTCGCACATTCGGATCGTCAGTCTTTGCAATGGGAGGTTCTTTCGGCTTCACTTAACATCCCCTCTGAAAAACTGTCGCGCACTAATATATTTTCCCATTTTGAACCCTTCCGTATGGTCACCCCCATCGTGCAAACCGGCAGATTAACATGCCTCCGTTATCAGAGACACGTGGGAGTTAAATACTATCAATATCTGACACGCTGGAGTATTGCCGTTTGACTGTTTAATTTTTAACATTTTTGAAAACCTGTTGACGCTTCCCCCAGCGCTGAATGGAGATACATCATGTGACGTTTTTTTTCTTTCTACCATCTAATCTTCAAAATCTAACACGTCCCCACGACGCTCGAGTAACTCCTCATTTAGCCCCTTGGGCTTCCTTGCTATTAATCAACAGCATTAACTGCACCCTAGCGTCATCTTTTGCCGGGGAGACTCAAATTGTAATGCAACGATAATTTATTATTTGTACTGTAATTAATTAGTACGAGGGGTACTGACCTGGCCAACGTAATAGTGAAGTGATAGAGCGTGCCCAAGATGATGTAGCACACGTATGATACAAAGATGTTAGGGATGAAGGCGCCGAGGATGGCAGCAGCACCCTGGAGGGTGGCAGCAACGGCCGGTAGCTCCGCGCGCGCCCACGACGACGCTGCGAACGCACCTAGCGCTCCTAACAATGTCTGCGCCGCTTCCACAGCCCCATTGTATGCTACCTATATTGTAATAAACACATCGATCAAATTACTCTTGGATCGAAACTTTACCGAACGCACCTTAACTATCAAATTAGCCTATAATTACAGAGTTTGGATTCGAATAGTACTATAGCACAAAACATGGTGCGTTACAATGAACACTAAATTCACCTGCAAAATAATGACTTGAAGGAGGGGCAGAAAAAATCTTGTTCAACCAACCGGTTTACCGCCCTCGTGATTCTGAATATCCTTCCAGAGCACCTGCACGTAAGTCTGTGCGTGCGTGAAGAGCGCCAGTGCGCTGGCGTACAGCGCTGACCACGCCAGCACCCGAGGGCGGGAGTATGCGGCGCCCGCGTGCCGAGCTATCAAGCTGCTAGCCTCTGACGCGTTCGCGCGAAGTGATTGCTGCGCAAACAAACCGCTTTGTTGTGTTAGATGGAATGCCTCTGTGCTAGTTATTTCACCGGTTATGTTGTCAACATACCATAAGTAGGTTTTAAAATATTAATTGCAGAAGTTTGCAACTCTCCTCTTATATTGTTTTTGGGAATAAATCTGAAAATGACTACTTATAATCTGACAAATTATTAAAAAAAAAAAAAAAAAATAGTTTACAAAAACGCAAAAAATAATTTCATTTAAAATGGTAATAAATATCCCACCAAAAACATTCTGTAAAAAACTAGCCACGTCTCGATGGAGCTGCTTGTTTATCTCTAAAAAGTAATGAAATCTAGACAAAGTCGTGCCAAGTCTAAGGTTCCTTATTGCGATTTCTTTATTATTATAGTTAATTTTTTGTGACTTGGCCGTTGAAGGGTACACAAGGGTACAAAACCAGGTGCTCCATGACACCATTGCACCAATCGGTCGCCAGAACCGCTACCCATTGACGATGGAAAATTGCCACTTGGAAAACGATGATTCAATAACCAGTCAATTGTAGGCTTGATAAAGCTGCGTATTTCAATAATACTTATGTATAGGCGAGCCTGAAACAAAGAGTATAAAAAATCATTTCCAGTACAGACGGACTTCTAATCATTGATAGAAGTCCGTCTGTACGTCTATTTTAAGTAAGATCGGTGCAATATGCTGACTTCTGCTGTCTTCTTTTTGGAGCGTCAAATCGACCACCGATCTAACGGCCAACGGCGGATTGGTCAACGGCCAAGTCACACAACATTAACTATAATAATAAAGAAATCGCAGTAAGGAACCTTAGACTTGGCACGACTTTGTCTAGATTTCATTACTTTTTAGAGATAAACAAGCAGCTCCATCGAGACTTGGCTAGTTTTTTACAGAATGTTTTTGGTGGGATTTCACTTCTTTTTGTAGAAACGTGGGCTTATTGATGTATTTTATTAGATATTCTTATTTGACACAGTTTTTTTTCTTTTTAGGAGTAGTTTTTTTATTATATTTTTTTTGTCTAGTCTTATCCATAGTTTTCCTTTAATTTTATTTATATGCGTATTAAAAGCAAAAGGGGAGGCATTCGCCCAGCAGTGGGACGCTATAGGCTAGATTAAATTAGAAGATGTGTCCCACTACGCTGGATTTTTGCAATGACAGTCGATTTTTTTATGTACCAATAGTAGAAGGGGGCATTACCATATCTCTAATACAGCTGAGACCAGCTGAGGGTTCTTCAGACCTTCGATTTTTGACATCAAATGAAGCGGCCCATCAAGTTGAATATTTTTTGTAAAGGCGGTGTGTCGATCTCTAATAGTTTGGTTGGGCTCTTGTGTTTTCTAATCAGGGTCACCAGGTACTCCAGATCTTCGATTATCCAAGTTTTTATAGTTTTCCCTTTATGTGGCCATTAAACCCTAACTCTGTACCAAATTTCAGCTCTCTGAGTTTATGGGAAGTACTAGTTCTATTCTGATGATCATGAGTGAGTGAGTGAGTGAGTGTCATATGTGCGAAACTTTGCTTTCGCTTAACTTCGGAACTAAATGACCTACAGACTTGAAATTTTGGATATTAAGTATGTGATTATAGCTTACTGGATGACGAAAATTTCTGCGTTCTGGTCCATCCAGAAGTTCCAGGGAGAATCCAGAGGTTCTCAAATAGGGGCCTGAAAATGCGGCGAAATGGTTCCATTAAAGGATGGTACGGCAGTGTTTGTTTGCTTCGCGCTCGACTTGGCGGGGGCACTACCGTGCCCCCCGTTATCGTGGGACGCCGACTTCAGTTTGCCTGACCTATTACCATTTTAAGTGAAATATTTTTTTGCGCTATTTAAATAATAAAAAATCAATGGTTCTGATCTCACATTCACGAATTGGCCGGCTATACAAACATTTCGAAAGGACGACATGGTTTACGATTTACGAACTTTGTATTTTCTCATGAAAAATAATTGACTTGAAGTTAGAAGGTTTACTTACTAAAGAATAAATACCTAACTGGGTATATTAGCTATATTAGAACAAGCCGAATCGGCGCGCGCGTGGTCCGTCAGGCGGCTCTTAGCCGACTTATACGGCGAAAAGTACCTCTGTCGCAACACTCGCGCTGAAAAATTAACATTTAAAATCTAGGCAAGCATATTGTGCAATCAATTTTTCGATAAGGCAACCTTATAAGGTTGGATTGTAAATAAAATAAGCTTTCACTTGAAATAAAATTCGATTAAATAACTGATGCGGATATATTAATAACGCTTACTCACCTGTTTATACCTGGCAACTCCAAAGTCGCAAGCTTTATTTTTTCAATTCCTTGGGGTATATTCTCTCAAATAATGTACAATTTTTATAAATAACCAATACGGGAAATTCATTCAATACATTTTATTATAAATTTAATTATTTAACCTTATGCTGAGCTAATTTATCTCGGCAACCTATTTGCGATGTATCAATGTATGTTATCTTTATCTAAATAGCATATATTTTTTATCATTACCTATTAGGGTAAAAGTGGGATAGTGTCCTGTCGTAGATTTTGAAAATGTCAATTATTTCCGAAAATATAATAATAAACCAACAGATTATTTTATTGGTCTTGAAAACCATGTCTATTTGTTACTACGTGGTTAAGAGCAATTTAGTAAAAATTTAACATTGATATTAAAAAAATAATTATATTCAGAGTACTCGTTGTGAGGATACATGCCTATTTTATGGGTTAGATGCCCCGATGCTTTTATCAGTATGAGGATAGTTGCCCTTTGGGATTAATTAAGGCAAAGTATAATTAATATGTTTTATTTTGATCTCTTTCAATGGCACATACGTTTTTGGTTAAAGTTATTACAATAAAGTCACTTTTTAAATTATCAATGGCCCATTACATTACACAGCACTTTGGTTTTTATCACTATAACTTAAAATCAAGTTTAAATTAAGTTTCCTTAAATTTATTCGATTTCTTTGACCACACTTTGTTGCAATTGTCATCAATGTATAATCCTCATGGAACCAATGCTTGCACATTATACATTGTATTTAATCATCACTTGATTTAGTATTAAGCCTTAAGGGCATCTATACTCACAAGGCATCGAGGCATATATCCTTTTCGATAGTGATATTTAAAAAATAATAATGTTATTAGTAAAATTTTAAAACCTATACCAGTAGGTAGTATTCGAACCTTATACTAGCAAATAACAATGTAAATTATCAATGTTCATCTTACAATTAAAAATTACACGCTTCCAGAAATCCGATAATTTCGTAATTCGCCGTGTCCGTGTGCAAAATCATCGAACATTTTTTTTTACTTACGCACCCTCCTTCGCACGGGGCTGCCACTTGCATATTGACTGCTAGGGGGGGGCGACCTTTACTTAAAAATATTCCTTGAGTCTGTGTTATGTTTGTAAGTCTTGATTTAAAACTTACAAACATAACACAGACTTTTATCCTCTTGGGCAACTATTCCACTTTTACTCTACTTAACTGATGGAGGTAAGATCTGTTCATTCTTACTTGTCTTATAAGTATAGTAAACAACTTTCTAACCTAAAAATGAATCTTTTTTGGCTAAAACAGCTCTTTTACCGTAAATAAAGTAAACTGAGTAAACATTTTGGTCATAACTTGGCCAATGTATTGTCTGTGATTGCTTTATTTTGTTTAAAATAGCTGTTTTAGCCGAAAAAGGTTCATTTTGAGGTTAGAAAGTTGTTTACTAAGAAGTAAGAAAAATGAACAGACCTTATATAATTCTAATACCGGATCTCGCACTATTGTTTTTGCTTTGGTATCTCGTTTTGTATCCAGTCGTCATCTGATTCGTGTAGTATGCAGTCCCTCCCGCAACTCTTCATTTTTTATTATAATAAATAAATATTGGGGGAAAATGATAAACTCTACGCTTGTACTATCGATAAAGGACAACAAAAACTTACTTATATAGAAATACATATACATACTTAAATACATAGAAAACATCCAAGGCTCAGGAACAAATATCCGCGCTCATCACCATCGTCATATAACAGATAAAATATGTTTTAAGAGGATTGTGAGGCTGAGAATTTCCATACAAAATACGAATTCGTTTTTCTCCCCTTAAACCTAGTCCGATTCTTACGATTTTTGAATACCTACCTATGTTGTAGATATTATGAAAACTAAGACGTTTTCCTTTCCAAGAAAATATTTTTTCGGAAAAAAAAAAAAAAAAGAATAACGGAAACTTACAAACCTTGCTTTTAATATCAACTACTTACAAATATTCAAAAATCGACGTGAAAGTAAGAAGAATAAAGTGACATTTCGACCTTATGCACTTTTTCACGAGAATATTTGACACTGATTTTATTTCTGAAAGAATAAATTACTCTTTACGTTTACGTTTCTGTGAGATATTATTTCTTACGGTATCCCGCCATTTTCCATAAATTCATTTGTACTAATTTCATTTGCCATAATGGTCACTGGCTATAATATCATATACCACATTTTTTGAGTGCCATGATACTGAAGTGTTTTCAACCTCCGTAATTAATATAAGATACCATAATAACACTTTCCATAATATTTACTTTCTGTAATGTCCGTAATTCGGGGAAACAGCAGGGAACCATTACTTACTCCGAAGCAAGAGGAAAAGTAAGCCGAGGTTTAAACCGTAAACGATAACATACCACGGGTATCATCATCAATCAGCTACTAGCCGAGTCATTGTCAATATTGTGTACTTACAAAAGCATGCGGGATAACCAGGACAGCATTATCGACGGAACAGAGCATTTTCTAACTCTTTACAGAGGGCTCAGACAAGATGCACTACGCTAACTAAGGTTTCTATTCGATTAGTTTTTAAACCAATCGCGTCACTGGAAGATGACGTGATACGAAAAGTCACGTGGTCTACCAGTGACGCGATTGGTTTAAAAACTAATCGAATAGAAACGTTAGTTAGCGTAGAGCATCTTGTCTGAGCCCTCAGAACGCCCTACTCTTACTACCGGCACCAGAAGAGCAGTTTGGCGTTTATCATGAAAACTGAAGGTACAAGAACAACTGTAAGATCATACACATCTCCAAAAAAGTAAGCGATGCTACCCAGAGATTACTCAGTGTCATTTAAACAATTGTGTTCATTCTTTGGATTTAATAAACACGTTGCTCCTTATGTTGTTCTTAGTAATTTTATTTACGTAGTTTACGTTTTTAAAAGCTGTTTTTTTAAACATTTTATAAACGTGGGCTTATTTAAGTGTTTAATAATTAATTCTTATCATTATCAAGTACAAGGTGTAATTACTTTAACGTAATCTTTGAAGAACACAAACGTCTCCTTTTATTGACGTGTGTGTGAGAAACGTTCGCATTCGTGCCACGTGCAACTAAGTGCTCCGACTAGAGCCGTGAGGTGTTTGTACATTGCTGGTGCAATTAACTTTGTTAGAGAATATACATTTTATTTTTAATTTAATTTAACTGAAACCACTTGGACCCGTTTACTGATATGTAAGTTAAAAGACCTATATTTGAATTTATTGTTTCTGCTACAGGACACATCCTGTATTTTACCTGTATTTTAACTTAAACTTCCGTGATTCCTTAAGATTACTATTTAAAGAAATTAGTATTTTGACAGTAACGGTTTCTGTAAGAGAACATATCGAAACGTATTTTTTAATGTGGTTGTCGTGCACCGTCATAAGTAAAATATTTTTTATTATTATAAGTTCTTGTTAAAATTCAGAGTTTTGAAACTTTATTCTGATAAAAAAAAATTTTATATTAAATCTGAATTTAAGTACATTCTCCGGTGTTGCAGGGTGAAAAGTAACCTAAGTTAAAAAATATGTATAAAAAAATACCTCAGCTGGTGGCAAATTCTTTTCCTTAGTCGGCTGCAGGTTTTGCTGCATGTTGCTTATGACGGATAACCTGCGGTGAAAGTAGATCCCGAACGCCACCGGTGGCAGCCAGTATGTCCATAGAGTTGCGAGTACTTGAGCTAGGACACAAAACAAATAATACCTTTACTACAAGCGTAACTAGGTACTATAAACCGCAAATATTTTAGTCTGTTTTCTGTTTGGAAATGTGTTAGGTACCTACACTTTTGAGTAGAGCATTGTCAATTGACTTGAGCGAACTGAGTCAAATTCGCCCGGTAGCCAGTCATATCTGGGCGTATTCACTAAAAAGTGTAGGTACCCTTAAATTAGGACTGAAATTAAGGAACTTTAACTTTGTCAGTTTTGTGACGAAAATTAGCCATACATTGCGGCCGTCAATATACAGGATGGAAAGTTGAGATAGGGCATTAAGGGCAGCTACCAGATCCCTTGCTGCCACGCGAAAATGATCTTAGGAGACCTTTCCCAACTTTTTAAGTGATGACAATCGACATTCACAGATTTTTGATAAAATGTACGCTCAGCGAGAAAATCGTCAGAATTGAGTTTTTTTTTTTAATGCCAATCGATCCCAATCCCATAAAGGATAAAAACAAGATTATAACAAAATTCTACACCATCCCTTAGGGGTAGTCTTTCCAAAATTGCAAAAAGTTACTTTTTTTAAAATGGCTTCTGCCCGCGACTTCTTCCGCGTAGATTGCGATAATGTGTTTATCCGGGCTTAATCCGGGGTACACCTAAGCTATCCTCCATTTCAAACTTCATCCGAATCCATCCATTCGTTGCAGCGTGAAGAAGTAACAAACTAACACACAAACTTTTGCATTTATAATATTTAATGATCGGCGACCGGTAGCATTTTATGTCACTTTAACGTCAAACGTAATGACTAATAAAGATAAGTCTCATTAGTAGGATTAGTGGATAATAGAACAGCTTTCGCTCCCTCGGGAACGGTCCAATTTTCCGGGATAAAAACTATCCTATGTCCTATACCAGGGCCTAAACTATAGGTGTGCCAAGTTTCATCTCAATCCGTTCAGTGGTTTAAGTATGGATTTTTTTCCTTTGCTAAACTTTAAATAGACTCCATATTCATTGAAACTTTTTTTTGGCAACAAATCCTTTGACTATTCCCCAAATGTTTTCAATTGGATTGAATTGGGGTCCTCAGTTTGGGGATGATATGGTGGTAAGCGAAGTGCCGTATGTCCGTGTTGACTTAAAAATGTATCAATTGTGTATTCCACGAATTTTTGTTTATTTTTGAGTACAAGATCCTATAGTTGTGTCTTATACATAGTAGGGGAATGCTCAATATTTCGTTTAGTTAGTCAATCCATCATGACTTGCTTTCGCGAGTTCGAATTCGGTGCCGGATTTTGAAGCGAAGTATGGTAACATGCATTATCCAAAACGACAACACTGTTTGGTTTTAGGTTTGGTATTAATTGAGTTTTAATCCATTTGGAATAATTGTTGAAATTCATGTTATCATAATAGTCACCTGTTTTTTTATGGGCTTCATACATTAATAATGCGTTAGGAACGAATCCCTCCATTCCGCCTGCATGGACTATCACGAGACGTTTTCCCTTTGAAACTAGCTGCTTCATACCGGAAGTACTTCCATCAGACCATGATTTTTGTGTGGAGTGTGATGTGTCAATGTATGTCTCGTCAGTGAATACGATCAGCCGCCCTTGTGCACGGTATTCGTTAATTTTGCACAGAAAATTGATACGTAAAAAGCGAATTTCATGTTTTTCCATCAGGAGCCTCCTATTGTCTTCAGTTTTCTGCCATTAGAACCCCAATAAAGACACGTGTTTCTTTAATGTAGTAATGCTACCTCGATAATCAATATCATTTAACGTCGGTGTCTCTTTATTAGTGATATGAAAATTAAGAATTGTTCTCCTTATCACCTCTCGATTGAATTCGTCAACAATAATGCGTGATTTTCGGTTAGATTTCTTTATGGGTGTTTAAAATTTTTGATTTGAATGCATACTTTTATAGTACATTACTGCAAAGACCAGTAAGTGAGCCATCCTGGACGAGTAGGAGTTAGAAGGCCGAGCCGCTAGGCGAGGCCTTTTATACATACGAGTCCAGGATGGCTCTTAATGGTCGAAGCATGTATAGTGCTTTTCTCAAAAATAGAACAAGTAGAATGATTAAAAAAAAAAGTTGTAAAATATTGATGACCACATGTACATAACCCTCAGGGCGCTAGTCCGACTCGCGCTTAGCCGTTTTTTTAATTAATTTAAACGATTCAATATATGTTAGACCGGTCGCGATGTACTAGGCGCGCATAAAACGGACATGGTGCGTGTGACGTTCATGTAAATAATAGAAATCGCGCAATGTCTGCTCCTGAACGAGAACTGCTTTGGGTTTATGATGCCCTGGTACTTTTGTGGGGTAATTGTTTTACGCGCACTTTTTTATTTATTAACTTTTTCTAGTATCAAACTGCCAACTAGAGCTGATTATTCAGCTTTTCATGTAGTTATAAAACTTATAAATAAAAAGCAATTCAAATTGTTTTTTTTTTAAATAATGGTGCTCTTTGCGGAAATCCTAATGGAGTCAAAATGGTTTTCACTTTCATATATTTTTTGTGCCATGCGACATGTGACCTTTTCTTGCTTACCTCTATAGTCTTTTTGAAGGCTGTCCACAGGTCTGTACCGATAGTTCCAAATTCAAATAACATGATATGTAATGGAATTTCATACTTACTTACTGGACACTTTTTCATTCCGAATTCAAAACCTCTCTACTTACTGGACACTTTTGATCATTGACTGGTAATTCTTAACTTTCTGGTGACTTTTTAAGGATGTAATGGCGACTTTACGAATCATTTTTGAGAAAAATTCTTTTAATGTGTTGAGAACCAGTTTTTCCGGTACACCAGATATTTCAATGATCAATTGTTTTGGTGTGGATAACAATTTGAGTATTTATCGCAAACCTCTTGGAAGGTTTGTACAAATTACACAAAACTCTTTTCGTTTGAATATGCAGTGGTGGTCCTCTACCAATTTCAAGAAATAGTGCCATATTAATTTGCCAAGCTGAATTCAAAATCGATGTTTTACAATTTACTTCTGTGGTAAACTGTTAGTACTATTGTTTATTCATTAACGACGCAAAAAATACGAAGACAATTACTCGACAATGAGATCTATTTATATCTTATCATGACAATAGAATCATAAGTGAACAGGAATAATCAAAGTTGAAAAATTAGCAAATAATGAGTTTGCAAACCATACGATGTATTACAAATTTCAAAAATGGAATGTCTATTCGCACACATTACTCACACATACATACGGTGACTTAAAGTTTTTCACCTATAATGGTGAAAGAGGGCAGTGAATTAATTTTTTATGCCAATTTCGTTGTTTTAAAGGTTAGAGCCATGAAATCAAAGCTGTTTATGTGGACCGCTTACTTAAAATTCACGTTCTAGACTTTTTGTTAAAAACCCTGAAAGGTGATGTAAACTATATCTGTACTTTTAACAGAAGTTCTAACTCTCCGCAGACGAAGTCGCGGGCGGAAAGCTAGTTATACTAAGTTATCATTACTTTTGGATTAGTAATGCATCCTATAACGCGGTACAGTCAAGTGCAAAAATATGTATCGACAGAATCCTCTCATAAATATGTTACGAAGATCCTATTACACTGGAATAATGCATTGGGACATATTTTTGAGATATATTTTTGCGTACTCCCATATGTTTACACTTTACTGTATTAAAAACAAACGTTTATTAATAAGGCTATAAAAAACCAGATGAGTAATAGGCATTTTTTCCTTCTATTTATCACCATTCTTAACTACACAATGGCTTTACTAATGGTTGGCAGTTAAAAGTGATCTGTGATTGAGTGGAGGTATGAGTTGGGTTTACCGGAGAGTGTGATGTAGTTAAGTTGCCGGTAGTCCATCAGCTCGAAGTGTGTGAGGAGCTGCGCTGTGATGCCGGACAAAAAGCGGCCCGTCAGCGCCGCCGCGCGAGCGTAAGATGATACGAGCGGGTACTTCGTCGCGTCCACCTGCCATCAACAAACCAACTTTAATGATTGCTATTCTAACAAGACTTCCCATATAGCCATTTTTGGTCGCAGACTTTTCAAAGCAGTAACAAGTCACAATCGCTTCGTAACTGTTTCGGCACATTGCGACTGTGTAAGGGTTTGGTTTCTAAGTGTAGTAACAGTTGATACACAATGCTACGACTAAATAACTAGTAACAATGTTTAGTCGCTGCGTCCACAAATAACGAAAACATTTGTGTCACACATTTTTATACACTTTGCGTTTAGTTTGTGACTAGTGTACAAACTAGGAAATAATGTGTAGTAACCGTGTGGTAACTCTGTAACCAAGTTATAAACAATAAACGCGAAGTGTAGTAATGTTACGTTAATGTTTTGGAACTTTGTAACGGTAAATGACGGTGTCCGTGAAACTTTGAGTCACTGTAAATAAAAAAATACATGGAACCATTTTACGATTTCAGTAACTTTGTTACTACTTTAAGTTTCACGTCGACACATGTCGACACAAACTAGTAACTGTGTGACCACTTGTGACTGCAATGTTTGTCCGTCATAATAACATATTTGTATCATAATTAATAAGTTTTATGGTTTATTCTTGCTTTTATATTTATTGTTATTGCTCAAATATATTATTCCGTCTATGAAAGCTTCAGAGATCTTTAAATTATAGACTTATTTAATAATGCAATAATACGCAGTACATTCGTGTGTTTCGCTAAATTCGCTAAATACTGATTTTATGATGGCGCGTTGATGAATTTCAACCAATATGATCAAATGACACTATGAAATTATTTTCCCATTGAAATTTGAACACAATCATAATGAATTAACAGTAAAACGAAATATTTACGTTGTCAAACTTTTTTATGATGGCGTCTCTTCTTATATATTTTTTTAAATCACTATGAACACGATATCAGACACTCCCACGAATTTCATTTAAAAGAGTGAATGAACGAATGATTTCTAACGAACTGGTTTCAAAATGGGAACATTGTTACTACACAGCGACGGAACAGTGAAACCAAAAGTTACTCTTCCCCAATTTTAGTCGCGGCGACGTAACAAATACGAAGCAGCGACCAAACATGTTACTAGAATCAGTCAGTGTCTCCACATAAGTTTCGACAATTTTCGTAACGGCTACCAAAAATGGCTATATGGGTTAACTCTCATGATTTCTTAAGGCTGCAAAGCAAAGATGTCAAAATATGTAATTTGGATTGCATTTCTTTGACTTCGTTGTTTATGGCACCATAATTAATTATGATTGTGAACACCGATCGTTTTTAATCTATCTATCTTAGAGATTAGGATCTGCGAGATTGTAAACTGTCGATAAATTGTGAATTGCATATTACATCTTACAAAATATGATCAAACAAACTTCTTGAGGTTCGATCGATATTTTATGACTTGCTTCATTATCAAATATATAATTTGTGTGAACATATTGTAAGTATATTTTATCTTTTGGCAAAATTTAGGACGCTTTTTTAGGATCTTTTTTTAATATAAATGGCTTGTATTGACTAAAACTATGGATTCCCACCTCGGTCCGTGGTAGCCATTTTAATTATTACCTACTTCATTACTTTCAGAGAACCTCTTCACTTATGTAGTACTGTTTGATAATGGCCTGCGCAAACCGGCGGACGGCAGGGGAGAGCATCGAAGAGGATTTCCTCCGCCGCAGCGCACACTGATGAGGGAAAATCCCTCACGATACCGCGAGCGTCCGCCAGCGCGGGGTCGGCGCCCGGGACTGCAGAGTGCGCCCCTGTTTGTGCTCCGGCCCAGCGCAAACTGGCGGGCGGATTATTTTACGCGGGCTCCGAGATGTGATTGAGGAGCGCGTAGATGCTACTGCGGCGGGAGGCGCCGGTATGCGAAGGCATTCACCGGTATGCGCCGGAGTCCGCCAATGTGCGGTCCGGGATACCCCGGGATACCGCGGGATGCCGCGGCATTGCAGCGCACGCTGTCAGGCGCTTGCGGTATCAAAAGGGATTTCCTTCATCAGTGTGCGCTGGCGACGTAAAATCCTTCTCGATGCTCTCCCCCGCCGGCCGCCGGTTTGAGCTAAGCCTTCCTCTCCTAAGGCCGCGCTGCCCCGGCGCACACTGGCGGACACCGGCGCATGCCGGCGCCTACCGCCGCATGCCGGCGTCTACCGCCGCGGTATCCTCTAAGTTGCTCTTCAATGCCGCGGAGCCAAATCCGCTGCGATGCTCCGAGGTCGATCTCAAAGCAGTGCAATTTATACCTTACTAGCTTTCGCCCGCGACTCCGTCCGCGTAGAAGTCGTTTATCGCTGCTCCCCCGGGAACTATCCAATTTTCCGGGATAAAAACTATCTTATGTCCTATTCCAGGACCTAACCAATATGTGTGCCTAGTTTCATCTCGATCCGTTTAGCGCTGAAAGCGTGAAAGACGGACAAACACACTTTCACATTTATAATATTAGTATGGATTCCGATTGAAATAGCAAAAAATATACATTGATAAATTTAATATCCTCTGCCGTCCCGTCCGCCGGTTTGCGTAGGCCATAAGTAACCGTTTTCTAAATGTGTTGATATCACTGACCGCAAATATTTGATATCAATCGAGCATTTTGTCTATCACACCTTTTCCTTCGGAATATACGGGGCAAAATTAAATGACAGCTATCGATTGCCTACACCGATTAACTCAATTATCGATGCTTTTCCCATTTACTAGTGATCGCTCCAAGTTTTGTTTGTAAAAATTTTTTTTTATTGAAAGTATGCAAATGAAACGAAATAGCAACATAATTCTGGTTATTCTTTATTTTAAAAGGATTTTTGAACCTTCATTCGTCATAAAAAAAAAAATCTCTGGTGTATTTCAGAATTACTGTCCAATTTACTATTGTTAAAGTAAACGATTAGAATTTGTTCCAAATTTTCGTGCGTTAAAGTTTTGCGTTTCGACTGATGAATCCATTTCAGGCGGCTAAAAGACTTTTCTATTTCTATGGAAGTAGTAGGGGCAAAACAAAAAAAAACATATACTCAGAAACAATGCTGGGGCGATCACTAGTTTATGGGAAACACATCGATAATAGAGTTTATCGATATACTCGTAGGCGATCCCTAGCTGTCATTAAATATTGCCCCGTATATTCCGAGGTATTTTATTTTGATTTATTTTTACTTTTTTTGAGACATGTGAACGTATTGTTACGCCGATGGGATAAGGCGTCTAATTTTCAATCGTGGATTATGATGCTTTAGAAGCGTTTTCAGCAGGCTATCAAAATTTCGACCAATTTGCCGTTGTTTTCAGGCGCCTGAAACATGTTTTCAGTCCGTTTCAGGCCACCCTTTATCAGATTACGCCATAACCTGAACACCATTTTCAGGCGTTTTCAGGACCCCTTTGAAGTACATTGCAGTATATGGCAATTGTCCACTAACCTCCTTACTAACAAACGTTGAGTAAAGGTGGTATAGCTATATATCTGTCAAATTCAAATGTCACAATGACAGATAAGGACAAAGCATTGTATAGATATCCCACCGTTACTCAACGTTTATTAGTAAGGGGGTAAGAGTGAAAGAGATAGCATGATAAGAAAGAGACAGCGATACTGAGAAACTTCGACAAGCTTGTGAAAGAGATAACACGATTTTAAATGATACAGCAATACGCAGAACATTCCAGACCCGTGAGCCAAGGACGTCGCGATTGTAAACAAAAACAGGGTAGCAAGGGGTAGCAACGAATAGTCGCGTTAAGGAATGATCGGACACGGGACGGGAACTATAAAAGGTGGACCGCGAATGCGGGTAGAGGCAGTCTTTACTTGGAAAGCGAAGAGTGCGAACAAGAGCAACCCGAGCGATAATCTTTTTCCGCCAGCATTGTTCTATTATTTCTAATTTTCTTGAATCGAAAACCCACCTGGCGAAGTATTTTTCTTAATATAAAATCACAGCCTAAATTAATTGCTTCTATCAGTTTGAACTTTAGGGTCTGAATTGTAGGAACTAGTTTATATATCAAATATAAACAAATATATCTGAACCCGAAACGAAAATCTATACCTGACTGTCTACTGTGCCCCCCGATTTACATGAAAGAACACACGTCCTGTGTTCCCCAGAGGATCCAATCAATAAAACCTTTGAAGAACTATTTGCTATTTTAGATACCTTCATCGACCCTAAACCTAGGGTATGGGTTTCTCAATATACATTCATATCTCGTTTACAACAAGAGGATGAAACGGTCGCTATCTATGCATCGGAACTAAGAAATTTTCATTAAATTAAACTGAATTAAAATGCCTGCACTGCAAGAAACCCACGCTTGATTCATTTTTATCTGCAGCATAATTTATACGTAGATGGCGTAATCCGCACTAAAATTTTACAAGAAACGGAAAAAACATTATTTTCAAATTTAGTACATACGGCTACGTCAATGGAAATGGGAAAACACGAAACACATCCACATCTATTCGTAAATAAGCACTGGATAACGTCAACAAAGTGACAAAGGAACACGATAAACCGACGCAGTTGCTTAAAAAGTGGTAAATACTTTTCGTAGCTGTATAGCGTAAGGTAAAATGGATTTTTCGAACTAGGGCTTTATATTTTTTCTATCTGCAATCTTGCGGAACGTTGGATATTTCGCCCTAGAGCGTTTTTACTTTTCCATATTTAGGGTTCCGTACCTCAAAAGGAAAAACGTAACCCTTATAGGATCATTTTGTTGTCCGTCTGTCTGTCCGTCCGTCTATCTGTCCGTCAAGATCCTTTATCTCGGGAACGTGTGTAGGTATCGAGTTGAAATTATATATTAGGGTCTACAGTCCCTTGAAGTTGTGAAAAAATCAGTTAACGTAAAAAAATGATACGGCAGTTTTTGCCGCATAAAACTTATATTTCGACATTCTCAAGGGAATCAAAATTTATACGGTATTTTCCGTTGAAATAGATCTATGAAATTTAGCAAGTAATACCGTGTTCAACTACAAGTATAGGAGAAATCTGAAATCTATACATTTTCAATTAAATCATAAAAAAACAGGGCTTTTATGGAAGGAACGGCGGTCCAAATTATGAATTGAGTTAACCGTGTCGTGTGCGGAACCCTCGGTGGACGAGTCCGACTCGCACTTGTCCGGTTTTTTTAAATATACTTTTGTTTCAAGCCGTGCATACAACCCAAAAGTTTGCATCTTCAAACATTTAATCAATATTTTGATTATACATACATACACACGTCATTTAGCATTGAAAAATTATACATATACGTAATATAATTTAAAATTACATACACACATACACAAATACACATATACACACATACACACATACACAGATACAAACATACACATGCCCAGATATACACACATAGTTCAGGAATTATGAAGTGGCCGTCTGTAATCTTCACTAAGATCTTTTTGTTAATATCAAACATAAGGTAATCGTAAAACTGCCCTCGTTCTTCAAACAGCACAGTGGGTAGAAAGGTTTTACTACTTGAGGCAAAGCAAAAAAGATCGCTAAGAGACGGCCAAATCATATTTCCTGACCTATACACACAGATACACACATACGCAGATACAATCATACACAGATACACCCTTACACAGATACATAAATACAAACATACGCAGATACAGACCCCCATTCCTTAATAACAAATATTAAAAAGTAAACTTTTCCTCATCTTCACCGACGGACTGGCTAAATGTGGAATATTGTATACACATAGCTGCTTTAAATAACCTTAATTAGCCCGAACAGTGCGTTTACGGGGAATAAAGGGTATATCAGCCACGAAGCCACGCTCAATAAACAATAAACTGCTTTAAGCTACATACCTTGGCATACATATACGTATAATACGCAATTTCGGTGGCCATATATAACCCAAATAAGAACTGGGACACTTTAAGCCATTCTGTACTCGATGTCCAAAGTAGTATAGAGTAAATAGAGATTCCACTGAATCCTGCAACAATAAAAATAAGTACGGGTGTTATTATTGTACAAACGTTTACGGCAGTCATAATCAATTCAGTTTATCCAACAGTACAGTTGGTCAAAAATGAGTATGCCACCCTTACCTATGTTTGACTTCATTAGAACGATACTTCAAAAATAACAAGGTCAATAAGAAATCAACGTCGACTGTCAACTCGATAGGATAATATTAGGTCCACATTGACAGAAAACTCTTTTGGCCGACCGTAGGTACCTACACGTAAAACCTCACAAACTCGTAGATACAAATTAGACCGCCGCATTGGGGACATATATAGTGATGAGAACCTATACCGACAGGAGCCAAATATCCATTTCTTACGTGTCAAAAGTTATGGGGACCGAAACATCAGGAAATTTGCAAAAAAAAAACCTATCATCTAAGTTGCAAGTGTACTATAACATCATACTGGTACCACCAATAGGGTATTTGCCTGTGGTAACAATAAAGAAAGATACTTTGTATATAGCTATTTTTAATGACGAGAATGATTATTATATTTTTTATTTAATTAATAATGTCATATTTTTTTTATTAGCTTTATAATAAAGTAATGATTTTTAACCTATATTCAAACACCAATCACATTGCTTGACGTCATCTTACTTCTTTTTTTTTCTTAATTAATGGCTTTCACTCCGGTTAAGGTGTATTTCGCCAATGTCGAGTTATTTATAGACACTCCCATGGACTTATTAAGACCCATACATGTACAGGCCGATCGTTTCAGGCCGAACTGCGTCAGTTCCGCCTGACCGGATCGAGTGGCCATATATGTAAAGACCGATGTGTTCAGGCCGAACTGCGTCAGTTCCGCCTGACCGGATCAAGTGGCCATACATGTAAAGACCGATGTGTTCAAGCCAAACTGCGTCAGTTCCACCTGACCGGATTGAGTGGCCATACATGTCGAGGCCGATCGGTTCCGGCCGACCTGCGTCAGTTCTGCCTAACCGGATCGAGTGGCCATACATGATCAGTTTTTCCAACGGCCAATCGTTCAGGCAGACGGATGCGATTTGCCTTCAGACCAAATTACTCATACACGATGCTATATTGCATCCGGTCAGTTAGACCTGAAGGTAAAACTGATCATGTATGGAGTTCTGTCCGGTCAGGCAAATCGTTCAGGCGGACGGATGCGATTTGCCTTCAGGCCAAATTACACATACACGATGTTTTTTTGCATCCGGTCATGGAGTTCTGTCCGATCAGGAAATCCTTTCAGGCGGACGGATGCGATTTGCCTTCAGGCCAAATTACACATACACGATGCTATTTTGCATCCGGTCAGTTAGACCTGAAGGCAAAGGGATCATGTATGGAGGCCTTTAGAGAAATAAGTCCATGGATATCACACGCGAGGACAATTGATCGGTAAAAGAGAATTTTCTCTAATGGACTAAACAGAAGCACATGGTGTTAGCTCCACGCGCTTCTGTCAAGTCCACCATCTTACTTCGTGCCACTTTATCACTGTCACTGTCATCAACTCAAGACTGACTAGAGTGACATTGTGACAAGCATTCATTCTTTTATACATTTGCTGTAAACAACGAATTGAACTCGAGTCTACTTTCGAAAAAACTTACATATTTCAAACAAACTGCGTTAGTAAATTCATTCAAAATTGAATTAGACAAGGATCCAGCAATATTGAGCACATTTATTAAAGCAGACAGTGTCAATTTGCCGAAAATCGACACGATAATGGTGGCAACTTTCTTCGTGGTTTCTTTCTTAGTTTTGTGCGTGTTCGTTTTGTATTATTTACACAATCAGACACTACACAATACTGGTAATAAGATTTTAAACTCATATTGATATTTTATACCATATCATATAATACTACATTGATAGTAAACACAAATATAACTAATATACACAAAGTCACAAACACTTAAATTGTCCGTCCGTTGCAATGAATGACATTTGACAGAGAAGTAGTATGACGTCATAATACAGATCATACAGCAAGATGTCGTTTTAGCAGTAAAGAGTTATGACTAATATTTAATTAATATTTTATTAATGTTACCGGGTCAATATCCGTGCGAGGTTTGTTTTACTAACATAAAAGTGCTCACTAATTAAATATAGCCACTTTTTAAAAAGTAGGCAAATACCCTATTGTTAGACGGCTTCCGCTCAATCGTTATCGCGTGCATTAAGTAACTTTCAGCTTCAGCATTCGCGTTTTTCCGCGAACTCTTTATTTCAACTACTTAATAAAATTTCTTGATCCGGCTTTTATATAATACTAGCGGCCCGCCAGCGGCTTCGACCCGCTGTAAATTTCCAACTTTTTTTTCAATTTGTTTCTTATACACAAACCTTGTCCTGACAATAACAAGCACAACAAAAAAGAAATCAGCCAAATCGGTTCAGCCGTTTTCAAGTTATAGCGTGACCAGGAGAAATAGGGGTACATTTTTATATATCTATTATATAAAATCGAAAAACCAGAACGGGATAAAAAATGAAGGAAGAACAGAGATGGTGCCTTACAAATTTTAAGAACTTTGTTGACACGTTTCTCGAAAACAACGCACGTAACCTAAGAATAAACTATTGAAATCTATTTTCTAGACATGAGAATAGAACAAGAGCATAAAATTTACCGGTTTCGCTACGTATTTTTTCTACAATCGTTTATAGGGCAGAGTTCACCAACAATTAAACCGACGATTAGCGGTTTAACGGGTGTCAAATGTATTGATTAACAGCTGATTAAGACTTTTTAATTGTTGGTGAACTATAGAGTCGAGAGTATAAGTCGGCAATGGAAAATAGTGGCAAATTAAAAAAAAAAGGGATTGGCAACCCATTTTTAGCAAAACGAAAACCTGTCACGTAAAAATCTGTTTTGCTAGAAAGAGATTGGAACAAATCTTTGTTGGCTTATATCTTGGTTATTTGTATAGCTATTCAAAAAATGATTTTTCTCACCTGTTTGTTACATGAATCAGCTTTCATTGAAGCTGTAAAAAAAAAATGCATATTCCCTATTGTCGAAACACCAAAGGATTGGTATAGCCTTGGCTCTTTCTGGGGTGCTACCGAAAAAAAAGTTTTTTTTTTAATGACCCTAAAAACGAAACTGCTCCCAGAGATAGGTAGGTTAGGGTTATTTTTTTTTATGACCATAAAATCGAAACTGCTCCCAGAGATAGGTAGGTTAGGGTTAATTTTTTTTATGTCCCTAAAAACGAAACTGCTCCCAGAGATAGGTAGGTTAGGAATATTTTTTTTTATGACCCTAAAAACGAAACTGCTCACAGAGATAGGTAGGTTAGGGTTATTTTTTTTTATGACCCGTAAAACGAAACTGCTCCCATGCCAATCAATACATTTGACGAAAACATAATTTACATCTTAAAAGAATCCCAGGTAATATCATTGTCAAATCATTAGTTGGGAAATGATATCAGTAGGAAACGTTGAGTTGGGAAATGAAAATTTGCCCAAATAAAAATATGGGATACGTAGTTTGGGGAGTTAAGAATTTGCTAAATAATTTTCGTCGAATCATTAGTAAACCGAAAGTAGTACATGTGGGCCCGGTCTTTGTAAACGTCTATTACCCGTGTCCAAACTTCACGCTCTTTATTAGGTTTTTAACCGACTTCAAAAAAAGGAGGAGGTTCTCAATTCGTCGGGATATATTTTTTTTTATATGTATGTTTCCCGATTACTCGAAGACCACTGGACCGATTTGAAAAATTTTTTCGTTGTTTGAATGAGTATACTTTCTAGTTGGTCCCATTGTCAACACGTCAGGATTTGATGATGGAATCTTGGAGAAATCAAGAGAACTCCTCAAATATTATAGGCACACCTATAGCGATTTTGGTATTTTTCACTGTAACTCGTACATTTGCTTTTGAAAAGTACTATATGGTGAAGTGGAACTGATGATGAAGACCACAGATGGCCACCGGAACTACTTAACGGTACCTATTTCAAGGGTGGCGATAAGATATTTCGATTACGGTAATTGAGCGACTATGACGAAGCACATTTAAGTATGACTATGACATTCCCGCGGCGTTGTCTGCGGCGAGCTTGAAATTTTCTATAGTTTCTCATTAATATTTAGAAGTGGAGCTACGTAACAGCATAAATAGGATCACTAAAAAGTATAAAATAAAAGTTTAAAAAAACAAAAACCCGCTTTCAAAAATGCAAAAAATAACTTCTTTTAAAATGGTAGGTCAGTCCAACTGAAGTCGGCGTCCCACAATATTTTAAACCAAAAGCCGAATGCAGTTGGACTGACCTACCATTTTAAAAGAAGTTATTTTTTGCATTTTTGAAGGCGGGTTTTATAGCTTCGGCAGTCCGACGAGAGTTATTTATTATGTTCTTTGTGGAAGGAACAGTGTCTCTTCTCTGTGGCTTTTTAAACAAAACACATTCGCCTATTTTGTCTTTTGGACGCTCTTTGCTCTGCTCAATTCAAGTCTGCTGTGATGCCTAGAATTGTAAGTATAACACAACATATTCTTAATTTTTCTTTTTATTTATAAGTTTTAATAGTGTTTAATTTTTGTTTAGATCGAAAGTCACGGATTTGGGAAACATTGCCATAGTTGCGGGGAATGGATGCCTCGACGGGCTCCTCGTAAAGAATGTAAGATGACGTAAATATTGTAGTCCTAAATATTTAGTCATAGGCTCATAGATACCTATATTTAAATTGAAATATCTTTAATAACAATATTGTAATATTTATATTTTTGTGCAATACAGATTCTTTTATGGTTTGCGTTCGTTGGCTAAAAGAAAAAAAAAAAAAGCTAAAAAATTATCTAAACTTGCCAAAACAAGTTTTAGTTCACAAGACTCTCAAGAGGAATTGCTTGCATTTTTCTCAGATTCTTTTTTCGAATCTTCTGCTATTGAAACCTCTGGTATTTATTTCTTCTCAAGTTAGATTTTGTACAATATTCATAGTTTAATACTTTATTTTATTGTAACATTATAGTCAAAAATCTAGCTCAATATTTGTGATTTTTGTTACTAAAAGTTGGGATTGTTTGGTTATTATTTTTATATATAAACAACATAAGCACCCAACGTGTCTTCTGGACAGCCCGGAAAAGATAATAAGTACTGGCCGCATAGAGGGGAAGAGGAGTAGAGGGTGCCACATTACAGGCTTGCATGCACCGAGCCCAAGACCGCACAGCATGGAGAGTGATGCTCAGTGCGAGTGTCATCATGTCCCTTAACCATGATAGATAATGAAGTAACAGACAAACATTTTCAAATATTTGAATTTTTACAGATAACGCAGACAAATCGCTGAATGTTGGTGGGGCTATAATTGAAAGTGCAGAGCACAAAGGTTAGTAATAATTTTCACGGCGCAGACAAACCTGAGAGAGCTGCTGGTGCTGAACATGCAGAGGACGACAGTTACTATTTCATACCTATATGTCATTTTTTACCCGTTGCTCTCATCTAAGAGAGAAGGCCTGTGCCTGGCAGTAGGATGTACTGATGATGATGATTGAATCAAATTTTAGGTTACATTAGGTACATTATTATGAAATTCATAACTAACTTATAACATCCCGATTAACACAGAGTGCGAGTGTCATCACGTCCCTTAGTTATGATAATGAAGTAATGAACAAACCTTTTCTAATATTTAATTTTTTCCAGATGACGCATATAAACCTGAGAGAGCTGCTGGTGCTCAACACGCAGAGCACGACGGTTAGTATTTCATAGGTATATGTTTTTTTTACCCATTGCTCTCATTTAAGAGAGGAGGCCTGTGTCGGGCAGTAGGACGTACAGGCTGATGATGATGATTGAAGCAACTTCTAGGTTACTTTACATTATTATGAAATTCATAACTGTCTTATAACTTCCCGATTAACACACAGCGCGAATGTAATCACATCCCTTAGCCATCATAATCAAATAACGAACAAACCTTTTCTAATATTTTATTTTTTACAGATGACGCAGACAAACCTGGGAGAGCTGCTGGTGCTGAACATGCAGATAACGACGGTTAGTATTTCATATAAGGTTTCCTTTTTTGTTGAAAACAAGCGTATGCTCCGCCTGATGGTAAGCGGACACAGTACCCTATAGAAGTAGGTATTTCATGCTTTATTTAATTGCACTTTATACTATGTTCATTAATTTTTGTACCCATTGATCTCATCTAAAAGAGGAGGCCTGTGCCCAGCAGCAAGACTTATAGGCTGATGATGATGATTGAGGCAACTTCTAGGTTGCATAACATTATTATGAAATTCACTAGCTTCTGCCTGCGACTTCGTCCCCGTGGAATAGTTACTTTCGGCTAACGCTAACTTTAACCAACGACTTTATTTATGTAGAAGGTTGAAACATTCTTCATTGGTGCTCCGCTCCTATTGGTCTTAGCGTGATGATATATAGCCTATAGCCTTCCTGAATAAATGGGCTATCTAACACTGAAAGAATTTTTCAAATCGGACCAGTAGTTCCTGAGATTAGCGCGTTCAAGCAAACAAACAAACAAACTCTTCAGCTTTGTTGTACCTATTAATTCACACATTCCAACTACTCCTTTCGGGTTTTTTGGTTATAAGTAATTTTATATTGTGTCCTCCAGATTCAAGTACATTAACTGTCAGGGCTGTTTCCAATTAATAGTGTTTATATTTTTACAGATTTGAAAATGTAGCCGTCGTCCCAGCCTCGCGCGACAGGATTCAAGATCATGGGTTCGAATAAAGTATTTTGTTTCATTTTAAAAGAGCGTTAGTTAGTTAATAACAAAATGCCAAGATCTCTTAGATCGATAAACAAGAGCAAACGAACGCACAAAGCTCGGGCCCGGTCTGTCATTGTCAGCAATACATACGTAAGCAAATTTAAAGCTCGAGTACCTAAAAATACTAATAATTGTGTACTTGAGTTCTATTTGGGATCTATGGATATCAAATGTAGAATGTGCAATTCACTCAATTTTAATTTAGAATTGGGAAGGGACAACGCTGGCACTTATTGCTGTCATAAAGGTAAAATTAAATTGAACCGTCCTTCATATCCAGATGAATTAAAAAATCTTTTAAGTGGCAATGACCCTGTTGCAAAAAACCTTAAGTCTAATATAAGATCCTATAATAGCTCACTGGCATTCGCATCTATGGGAGCACAGCTTGCTCCGGTGTCAGTTAAAGGGCCCTATTGTTTTAAAATCCATGGACAAGTATACCACATTACATCGAAATATCATCAGAACCCAACTATGCACAGTTGTATATTTTAGATGTACATGACGCAGTCGCTGTGCGAATGAAAAATTCAAATAACAGTGACTGTCTGACATCAACTTTGACAACTCTGACCGAATTTTTCTCACAACATAATGTTTTGGCAAACAGTTATAAAATTATACACGAGGTTGAAAAACTATATATATCAAGAGGTAATCCGGTGATACCGCTGACACTCATTTTCAAAACATTACCAGGTAGTGATCAGAGACGATATAATATTTCAGCATCGAATGAGGTTGCATTTGTTTTTGATGATGATGATGGTGCTCTAAAATAAAACTTCTAAAATAAAACATGACATTAAGAATTTTCGTGACATGGACATAAGGGAAAATCACCAAAATTCAGATTAAAATTATGAATATCTCAGAAAATAATAATTGGCAGTCGGGGTACTCGCATGACCTAATTTGATCGAAATGAGCTCTACTATGCCTGCTTAAAAGGATTGTATCGAATATCCTGCCACCCTGTGTATAGCCTATGGGTAGGTAAAATGCCTCTAGCAGACTGGCACGGCCTAATTTAAGCAGAGTAAAGAGTATTTACTGAGTTTATGAGTTTATTTATGTTGACATTTTAATAAAAGAATGATTTTTTTATTAAATTTTATATGAATATAATGATACACTATGTTTTATTTCCTTATTGTTACGTTGCTAATAAGATCGTTACGTGGCTTATTGTCTAACACACTCGCAATCACAACGGGCTTCAAAGTGGAGCAATTCTTTTCATTTTGTATGCAGACAAGAGTTCGATTTTCAAAATTAAAACGATCGTGATTGCGAGTGCGTTAGGCAATAAGCCCTCAGGGCTCATGAAAATTATATAATTGTGACAAATACATTCGTATAATTCATTCACGCGGGTGGAGCCGCGGGCACGTCTAGTAATAGATAATAGCAAAAATGTTTAATCGTTTGTCATCGATCGTAGGTTTTTAATAGCAAATTTTCTCGACATCTTGTGTTTATAAACGATCATGGGACACGAAAAGGAACGATAGGTAAGGGAAACGTAAACAATGTGTGCAGTAAAATAAATTCTTTTGCTTACGCGTTATGGCGGCTTGCAAGAACTTGCAATAAACATGTTGCTATACAGGCGTATCACGGCTGCGTGTCCTGCTTGCTCAGATATGGTATTCTTCTATGGGGAAACTCGCAATATGTGAAACGAGTTCTAATATCGCAAAAGCAGTGCATCAGAGCAATATGCAACGTAAGTGTAATGAGTTCATGTCGTCCTTTGTTTAAGGAATTTCGATTGCTCCATCCATGTATTTGTTTGCATTGTTACTGTTCGAGAAATGTCGTCCAGACTACTTCAAAACTTGTGGAGATACTTGTAAGCAGAGCACTATGTATCCGAACCGACTAGTAATACCCGCCGAACGTACTAGATTATATGGTAAGAGCACATACTGTATGGCCATAACTGTATACAACAAGTTACCTGAGAGACTAAAAAAACTGTCTCTAAATAAATTCAAACGAGTCCTCAAAATCTGGCTTATACAAAAATGCTTTTATTCGGTGGATGAGTAACTATCTAAACGACGGAGACAAAAACTAAACTATGTAGGTAGGTGAACTTTGGTTATGAAAATGTAGTGGGCATAGAAATGTCTTCGAAGCTCCCCTCTATTTATATTTAGACTTAGATTGACATGCTGTTAAATACTTTTTTTTTTAATTATTTTTTACCCTGTACACTTTATTTGAAATTTAATCAGTAAAACTATGAATTCTTTTGTAAAATTTTACGTGCTGCCCTGGCGGCCAAACATGTGATACCTAATTACTAACCTAAGACCTGTATGTATATACCATGTTTTATGTAAAATAAATGATTGATTGATTGATCATATCCTAATACGCATTTTTTTTCTTACGTACCTAGGTATTTACTTTTAGTTGCTCAATTCCTTACTAATAAATGTATATGAGAATATAACTCCTTGCTTTTGCCAGATTAATTTATTATTTTATTTTATTACTGAGTACCTGGAAGACCAAGCGTCGCTCGGGTTGAAAACTAAATTTCCCGAAGATGACAACTTGACAGATCGATTTTTCGCCCCCGTAAACCCCTGTATTTCAAATTTCATCGAAATCGTTGGACCCGTTTCCAAGATTCAGATTTTATATATATATATATATATATATATATATATATATATATACAAGAATTGATCGTTTAAAGGTATTAGATAACACATTTTAAATTAGCGTAAAAGTCTACGTTCTTTACGGTACGTTACCGGGAGGTAGCCCCAAGCGTAAAGTTCTTTGGGTCCTATAAATTTGAAGCAAACTACCAATATAGAAATCACACAGAAATAAAAATAAATAAATAAATAAAATAAAAATCATTTATTTAACAAAACAATTTGTTACATATAATATGCGGTTTATCCATCAGACTCCAAACTAGGCTGGGCCTGTATCTTGGCAGTCTGCGAGTGCGATTAACATGATTAACGACAGTAAATACAAGATAGGATATTATTACTTAGGTAGGTACTTATTATTATTACCAATGCTTAAAACTATACATGCGAGCATGCGTGCATGTGTGCATGTGTGTGTGTGCATGTGTGTGTGTGTGGGTGTGTGTGTGTGTGTGTGTGTGTGTGTCTGTGTGTGTGTGTGTGTGTGTGTCTGTGTGTGTGCGTGTGTGTGTTTGTGAGCGTACAACAACAACATTCAGCAAAAATTAGGATCCAGTATTAAATTAGATTAGATTAAGTTTTCGGTATCAGTGTACGATAGCGTGAGCAACCATTTATACATTACCCTTTTAACATTAATTGCGGATGAAAATACTATGTTCTGGTTATTGCAGACATTATTATATATGTTGGGATGAGAGTATACAGGACATTTCCTAGCCAACGCTGACCTAAGTGGCGGCAGGGGCACTTTAAAAATACGCTTGCTCAGGAGTTTCTCATAGTTTGCAGATTTTAGCAGAAATGCATGGGTTCGCAGGACCGCTTTCATGATGTAAAGCTGGCGCACTCTCAAAAGTTTACATTCGCGGGAAAGCACGTCAGTGGGATATCGAAACGGCTTTCTGAGCATTACCTTTATCACCGCTCTCTGTGCACGCTCCACCTCCGACATGTAACACTTAGCAGCACCGCCCCAGACGGCCACTCCGTACTGCAGGATAGACTGACATAAAGCATGATATACCAGGCGAAGCACATCTGGGGCAGCACAGTCACGAAGCCGCTTCATCAAATATTCTCGGTCTGTCTTTTGTAATAATGAAAATAAGACATTTTACGATATAATTAGTTAAATATAATAACATAAAGCAAAAAATATTCTAGAGTTTAAAACAATCATTGTCCTTATTCGGATTAGGCTTGTAAAGCTCACTTTCCCGAAATGTGCACTTTCTCTAAACGTGCACTTTTTCAGAAGGATCACTTTATCGGAATGTACGCTGTCTCTGGGCGTTTTCCAAAAAATATATTTGAGTCAAATATCCCTGTCCTTTGCCTTGTGAGTACTTTTCTCCCATTAATTACTTTACCAACAATTAAGTTAGTTTGTAAAACTCATGCAGCAACATACTTACTGACCACTCATGCTAAGAAATTACCTCAAACCTTACTCAAATATAAAATTTAAGTTCATAAACCGAAGAAACGACGCGGGGTTTTGGGTGTCCTGCGTACACTTCGCATACTTCGGAGTGAAATATTATTATACCTGTCTTCTTCTAGGGCCGGATTTGATTGCTATTTGAAAGAAAATATCTTCTTAATTTGGTTTTTAACTTTATTATTTAGTGTAAAGAGTTCAAAAAATGGGAAATTACATATTTTTGAATGTCCTTAAAAATTAGCGTGGTGGAAAATTCCGCATACGCGACGGTGTTTTTATCAAATTAAAAACAAAAACTACAAAATCAGTTGCGGTTTTTTTAATGGAATCATTACCGTCGTATAATAATTTCTGTTATTTAGGTTTTGGTAGGCAGTTACACCAGAAAACGTAAGAAGTTGGTTGTGCGTCACGCTGTGCCAAAAAGTAGTTTTCTTTACGAACTGTGTACTCTCAAGCTAAAAAGCCACTGTCTGACTAAAAGGTTATGAATTTCGACAGATTGATATGCGTATTTAATTTATCAAACGTAAGATTTGGTAAAACCTAAATGTTCTAGCTGTAATTTTGCTTAAATTAACAACCCGCATACCTACGTCACATCCATTACGATTCGTGTTGTATTAGAGGAACGAAAATCGTGACGTAATGGAATACAATGGCATGGTTTAGATGTCGGCGGCCTTAGAGTGCATGGACTGCTGCTTTCTAAGCCAACGATATATAAATAATGCAACTTTTTTTTAAATTGAACAGCAACAATAATAAAAAAAATATCATGATAATTGATGACGATGACATTTAAGTATTTTTGGTCTCAATAATGAATGAGTATTGCATAAAGGGGTTCGGGTAAAAGTGTTGTCATTTGTAAAATTCATACATTTTCAAGGTGAGCGGCCATTCGTAAGAGTGGTAAATTATGATAGAATTATTAAAAATAAACATATTTTGTTATGTAATGTACTACTTACTCTTAAGTGCATCGGAGCGGAGATATTTAAATATTCATACTTGGGGCGTACTTTTGTACTAAAAACTGAATACTTAAATCTTTAAAATCTCTGCTCCGATATTATTTAACGCCATAAATTATATATACCTATATCTATGTGTATTTAGAGGTCCTCTAAATAACTATGTATAAATGATCCGTGGCCGCTGAAAAAAAAAGTGACAAATTTCTTCAAACAAATTTACCCAATGCCCTTTAAGTTAAATGGCAGTTTGAATGTTGATGCTGTTTTTTTTGTTCATACTGTTTCCATACCTCCATAATTCGTCAAAACACCTGATTCTTCACAACAAGGACCTTTTCTTGCTATTTTTGTAAGACACGCCAGCAATTTAACCTGCGAGAAATGGCATAATGCATGGTTTGTTCTAATTGGATTTGTTTTACTTGCGCCTCTATTCTAGGCGGTAAAATCCAAATCGTATTTGACCTGTTATTGTATTGTCAACGTTTTGATAGCTCTTATTTCCTTTACAGTAATGGCGGCCGAGTTAAAAACAATTCCATTACAGGTTAAATACGATATAGTTTTTACCGCCTAGAACACCGGCCCTGTAGTGGAACAACCATGTTTGACGATACTGGGTGTCCCAAAAACCAACGCCAAAACTGAGAGGGCTGATAGAGCAGCTAAAAAGCTGTCGATGCGGATGTATGCGTGTGCGTGTGTGTGTTCAGCGATTTTTACTTGTTTCGGATATATTGATAATTTTAATCTGAATTTTTGTAATGTTCCCATTATGTCCATGTCACGAAAAATCATTAATTTCATGTTTTATTTCATAAGTTTTTCAGTGGTATCTTAAATAATTTGGATCATTACGAATCAGCGAAGTTTTTAAACCTACTTTGCCGGTTTTTTTTATCGAATGCCTTATTAATCACATAAAGTTGTTTTTTCCATACATAGTGAAAAACAAATACTGGGATACCTAGTATCGAGAAACAAACTTTATGTCATTACCTACTTAAAAAGTAGATTTATCAAAAAACAGCAAATGGTTTCACAAACTATGCTTATTCGTTATGATTCTAATTATATAACATACCACTGAAAAACTTATGAAATAAAACATGAAATTAATGATTTTTCGTGACGTGGACATAAGGGAAAATTACATAAACTCAGATTAAAATGATCAATATCTCCGAAACTACTAAAAACCGGTGAACATACACAGGGGTTAAAATCGATAGCTTTTTAGCTTCTCTATGGTTTTTGGGACAACCTGTATTTGATAAGGAGAAGAGAAGAAGTTGAGTAGCCACTGACAAGCTTAGATAATATTGTACTTAGGTTATTTTCACACATGTAAACCTTCCATTTAATTCCTAAACGTGACAAATGTTCCATTAACGTCATTTTGTCCTACTATGACTGTGATGGATTTTATTAAAGTTTACATTAATTATTAAGGATTTTGAGCACTGTTTAGGTCTCCATATTTATTTGTAATAATAAATGTAATTTGGGATAATTATAACTTTGATAACTGTATACTGATTATACCAAATTAAAAAGATTGATGTGTAATGATACATATCATAATGTAGCGTAAGGGAATATTTTCGTTAAAAAACTTTATAATGATGCAGTCTTGCAGATGTTTTGATTCTTTAGAAGATTACCTTTATGTTATGTGTCTGGGTTATTGCTATACTCAGATATCCTTTGTGATATATGCTTGATATTGATAATGATACCTGGGTTCTTGACATTCTGTTCTAGTCTCGATACTGCAGCACCGCCGGTAGCAACGAAGTACGCTGATATTCTCATATTAGACGAGTATGATATTTAATTGATATTGATGATAATTGATACACTGATTTGGTTTTATAAACGTTTATTTTGATGAACACGAGTGTGTCGCTTAATAGCTATATTCGAAGTGTCGCGAGTACAGGTAAAATGCATGATTAACATAAAATACAAATTGATGCGTTGGCGATTGTGCGGTCGGTAATACGAAGACCGTACCTACATTATGTTTTATTTAAAACAGACTGATTTGCAAACTACACGCCAAATTTTATTCAAAATGTACCTAGACTTTGTAGCGTAATGGAACACCACATTGGTTATGATAAGTTCAACACAAGTTATTAACAATACAAACATGTTATTATGAAAACACGTATTATTTTCATTGCAAGTGAAAATAGAAGATACATTTCAGTGAATTTATCTTAAGAAAAATATTTTTATTACCGGATGGATTTTTTTGGAAAACTCCCCTCTAAAAGTGCCCTTCCCAATGGGTACACTTTCTCAAAAAGTGCATTTTCTCAGATATAATAGAATGCATTCTCAGAAAATTCATTTTCTCAGAAGATGCACTTTACTCTCTGTCTCTACTATAAAAAATCTCAAATTTAAAAAATAATCAGCCACTATCATACCAGAGTCCTCAGCCACTAATAATTAAAAACAAAAAATACTCAAATACTTTAAAAAAAGTTTATTACTTTCAAAGTACACAATTATTACTAAAAGTTAATATCTTTGAACTTATACAATTGGTATACACCAAAAATAATAACTGCTTGTTTTAACTTTTTTATTCGAAAGAAAAGCCTTTTCTAAGGATCTAATTTGAAGTATTTCATGATTATGAGTGTTAAATATTGTTATTTAAAATAATTTATTAAATAAAATTAACCTCACCTATTTATGTGCAAAAAAGGCGGAGTAATTTAGAAAGACATTTTTTTATTATCTGTGATCTGTTTTTAAAGTCATGACATGATAGACGAACGTCATTCAAACATTATGTAGGAACTTAAACAAACAATCACAATACAATATATTTATTATTTTCGAGTATTATAAGCATTCTTCCATTGTTTATTACCTAAACTTAAATGTATACAGCACTTCCTGCATGACC
The DNA here is from genome assembly GCA_946894065.1 of Acleris literana. Classification (NCBI taxonomy): domain Eukaryota; kingdom Metazoa; phylum Arthropoda; class Insecta; order Lepidoptera; family Tortricidae; genus Acleris; species Acleris literana. The sequence goes on along the minus strand of OX335668.1, from coordinate 39,141,819 downwards.
CTTGTTTCTGGAGTAGATTCACTTAGTCCTAGTTGTTAAGGTTTGAAAGCTGCATTTTTGTGATGGAAGCAAGACACTTTGCACAGTGTTAGTAGGGATCAAAATAAGTGATTTTACCCGCAGCAGCAAAACTTTCACCCCTTAGGAACACAGATGGCGCCACCTCAATTTTTAATTTTTCAAAAAATTCTACAAACTAAACGGCTGCATCGATTTCAATAATTAGAGTGTCAATGAAAATAAAATTAAACGTTGTATTATAAAAAAAATATACTAGAAAACACAAAACTTAATTGCTACCAAAAACCCCGCCTTTTTGTTATTTTTTTTTACCGATTCACCAGTTTTTTATTTATTTACAAAAAAAAGTGCAGGAAAAGGGTATTATTTTATGAACCCACATGATTATGCTGTTAACAACACATTTAATAAAAAAACTACATGTCAATAGCTTTAATCTTTAGAGAGTATTTATGATTATATCCGACGGGGCGACAGGGTCATTGACCTCGAATCCGCGCGCCACCCCAATTTTATCCAGTAATTTGAAAAAAATTGTTACCTTGACAATATCAAAAGCTTATAATTGACGTCTGGATACTTCCAATCATGGTGTCTGCTAGTTAATGATCATATTTATTGACGAAATAGGTAAATTTGTTGTTGTTTTTTTGTTAGATCCCGTCAACAGATTTTCATGGCCGGCAAACTGACCTTCACTTGCGTCCATGTTTGCCCATACCCATTATCTGCTAAACTATAGCTCTTATGTCGTTCTTGTTTAAGAAGGAGTAAAAATTTAAGGCCAAAATTGTCGTTCTATCATAACATCTAATGCGTACCAATAGTGGATTCGTCTAGAAAGTAGTGGGCAAATTTACCTGCCAATATCCACTTGTTTTCATAGAAGCAGTTTGTAGTTGTTAGGTGTCAACTGCGGTATTAACAGCTTAATAAAAATGAGTAAACGTACATTGTCTGCACAGCTCTTTTTTATATAAATATCTCAGTCATAAATAGGTGGCACTTACACATCAGAGCCGACTTCCACACTGGTTTAATTCAGCAAACAAACAAAAACTTAGAAAACAAGTCTAATTATTGCACAGCTAAAATTATATTATTATCGTTAATAAAAATCTCTTACCAAACGTAAAAATATAGGTTTGTATGTAACTTCACTCAGTTTCTTGTCAGAGCTTGTCAAAGTGGACGTGTAATTTATATTCAGTAGTTCTGTTCTGTTCTCCTGCTTGATGGCAAAGTGAACGCGAAAAAGCGACGAAAAAAAAATAACGCAAAGAAAGAAAGAAGGAGTTTCTTTCTTACATCAGCTTTTTTTTCAAATACGTTTTACGTTTGTAAGAGATTTTTATTAACGAAAATAATATAATGTTAGCTGTGCAATAATTAGACTTGGTTTCTAAGTTTTGTTTGTTTGCTGAATTAAACCAGTGTGGAAGTCGGCTCTGATGTGTAACTTTAATAAGTTCCACGTATTTATGAATACTAGCTTTCCGCCCGCGACTTCGTCTGCGGAGAGTCAGAATTTATGTTAAAAGTACCTACAGACATAGTTTATAACCTTTAAAGAGCTTTTTTATGAAAAAAGTCCACAACTTGAATTTTAAGTAAACGGTCCACAAACACCTTTCATTTTATGACTCTAAAACAACAAAATTGCCAAACAAAATAAATTCACTGTTCCTCTTTCACTATTACTTTCTTTTTATCGACCCTAGATTCAATAGATTGATAATTTAGTCATCTCATCTATTTACTAAATTTGTATACAAATAATTAACCCACTTAGCAGAAGATTTTCGAAAAACACCTAAGCTGGATATTTCCTTTATGTTACAGTATTCAGTCGCAATACCCGTTTTCATATCTTGTAGGTATACAGGATGGAAAAAGCTAACGCTACATGGACGGCGACTACCTTAAATATTGGAGATAGCAAATTCTACGCAAAGGAGACTTACTTTTATTTTTGAAAACAATTATCACTGCTTTTATGGATTTTTGAACATTTGCCTGTCTTAACCGGGAATCGAACTGGTCGAATATGACAAAATAATAAAAATGGGGTTTTTATGGTCTTTATTTATTTAAAGGTGTGTATGTGTTATAGACATAAATTTTCACTATCTATGACCCTTTCGATCTGTATCGTAAAACACGACTTTATTGTTCGACCAGTTCGATTCCCGGTTAAAGAAGACGATTTTTTTCAAAAATGCATAATGCATATTTTGTGTTTAAAAAAATAAAAGTAAGTCTCCTTTGCTTAGAACTTGCTATTTTCAATGTTTAAGGTAGTTGCCGTCCATGTGGCGTTCGTTTTTTCCGCCCTGTGTACGTTTGAAAGTAACTTTATTTTTATTACAGTCGGTATCAGTAGTCTAAGATCCCATGTTCTTCCCTTTAGTTTTTTTTATTGATGATGGGTTTGTTTGTGACTATTTGTTTCTTTAAGGTTTAAAAAACACTGAAGCTTGCAATTTTTTAGATACTAACATTCATGTATCTGGAAAAAAAAACAACTTAAATACAAACTTTCACCCCGCTTTTCACAATGTTAAGGGCTTATTTTAACCTTTTGAACGCCATACGTCGAATACAAAATGTGCCACCCACACGCCAAACATGTTTGCTATGCTATGCAAATTACACCTTATTGCTACCAAATAAAGTCTCTTTTAATCTTGAACTCTTGTCGGCTGTAGCCAACGTGGCGTCAGAGGCACGACTTTTAGTTGACGGCCAGAGCCGACTGTGGCGTTGAAAAGGTTAAAACCTGATTTTATATTTAATTAATAATGGTGTTGATACCGAATTTCATGTATCTCTTGCCCAGTCATAATTCTTATTTATAGGTAAAAAAGTAACCTTAATACCAATAATGTCCACATTTCTCACATCAATAAAATAAATGTTTTAAAAAACAAAAAACCGCCTTCAAAAACGCAAAAAATAACTTCTTTAAAATTGTAGGCACCTAATAGGTTAGTCCAACTGATGTCGGCTTTGTTTTTTAAAACATTTATTTTATTTTATACTTTTTAGTGATCATAATACGCTGTTATGTAGTCCCACTTCTTAGTTGAAATGAAACTTTAAGTTATTTCAAGCGCGCCGCTCGCACCGCCGCGGGAAAGTCATAGTCATATTTCAATAACCTCCTTTTTTGAAGTTGGTTAACAAGTAAATATTCTTCGTTGTAGCCGCTCAACTATCTTAATCGAAATATCTTATCGCCACCCTTGAAATCGGTACCGTTAAGGAGTTCCGGTGGCCATCTGTGGTCTTCATCATCAGTTCCACTTCACCAAATGATACTTTCTGAATGCAAATGCTGGACTTGTTACTAAAAATACTAAAATCGCTATATGTTTGCCTACAATATTTGAGGAGTTCCCTCAATTCCTCACGGTTCCTCTCATCAGATTCAGATTTGGTGACGATGGGACCACCTCGAAAGTATACCCTATGAAACCAAAAAAATATTTTTGAAATCGGTCAACAATTGACGGAGTAATCGGTGAACATACATAAAAAAAAAAAATACATACAGTGGAACGTATAACCTCCTCCTTTTTTGAAGTCGGTTAAAAATGACCAAATTCCCACACAAACTTCTACCCCCATTTATCCCCTTTTCCGAAATTGCCGTATATTTTTTCATTTATATCGTGTACTACGACGTTCACTATTCTCATTTTAAAAACGGCTTAAATCTCAATTTTACCGCCTTTGGGGTAGTTTTTCAAAATCGCCCAACGCCTTTTTAGCGTTCCGTAACAAAAATGGCAAAACCTCTTATAGTTTCATCATGTCCGTCCGTCCGTATGCCACCCGCATTTTACTCGAAATCTACAGAGGTACATTGATGAAATTTGGAGTAGGAATAAGTGTCTTGTAGAAGCCGCTACTTAGTTTGGTAGTGAAATAACAAAAATAAATATTTCTAGGTCGGGCACTCTCTACAACATGAGACAGTAGACGAAAAAAAAAATTCGTCATAAATCATCGTGCGAAACATATTTCGACAGTTTATTTAAAACACAACTTTAACTTCTACCGCCCATTTACCACCGCCATTTGCAGGGATATTTTTTCCAAATAAGTAGCCCTGACACCTATGTACACGTTTCTCACTTAAAAAATAACCGAACTCGCTTATTTACCTACTTACTTCGATAGACGCTAAAATCGCAAGCAATTGTATTTTCTCTTAATAAACAGTAGCCTAAATATTAATTTTCACATTTCGCACTTCAAAAATGACCAATGTCCGAAACTTCTATTTGATCATAAAAATATTTGCAACCCCCTAACACCCCTCTAGGGGTTGATTTTAGTTATCGCTGAAATACTGCCCTCCTAAATAAAAAGGACGCATGAGCAATTTGTTAGTCAAAGTAAATTTAACCTTAATAATAAAGAAATAAGGTCACTAATACATGCGCAGTTCTATGAGACATACGCGCTTTTTTCTAAGGAGGGCAGAATACGTGTCTCATTATTTGAATTGCAGATAATTTCTTCCAAGTTTCAAGTAAAATAGACCATAAAAAAGATCCCCACACAAACTTTGCAACCCCTTTCCATGCCCCAAGTGGTTGAATTTTAGTAAACACTGAAATACGTGTTTCATTATTTTTATTGAAGAGCATTTCTACTAAGTTTCAAGTAAATTTGACTATGAAAATATTTTTTCCCATACAAACTTTGTAACCCCCTTTCATCCCTCTAGGGGTTGAATTACGAAAAATCCCATAGTGGATCTCTGCGTCACAAAAAGAAAGTACTGTCCAATTTTCATATTTCTAGCATTAGTAGTTTTGGCTGGGCGATGATGAATCAGTCAGGACAAGCCTCTTTATATATATAGAAGATAGAAGATAGAAGATAGATAGAAGATAGATAGAAGATAGATAGATAGATAGATAGATAGATAGATAGATGACTGAATTAAAAACGGTAATGCAATTCTAGGGTCAAAATGCCACCCTTGAAATGAAAAAGCATAACGAAACATTATTATTTTTAAAGAAAATCAAGATAATAGTAAAAAATCGGGCAAACTTGGACGGTTTCACAGTATTAGAAAGATTTTAAAAAACTAGGTACTAATATTTTAAAAACTACTTAACCGATACGGATTACCTTTGTTTCGGCGAAATATGTTTGCCAAATGTATCGTTTCCCAACCGTTTCATTTGCCAATCCGCTTTGTTTTCTCTAATCGTTATTATTTCAGGATTTTATAAACACTAACCTGACCTAACCTTTAGGGTTCTACATGATGGTACTGAAATAAATCCCGAAAAATGTATATAACATTGGGTTGGAAAATGAAAATGTTGGGAAACGATACATTTGGCAAACATATTTTTGCCAAACGGCAGGCTCCCAACCGATACACATTCATTGACGGGATCTAACAAAAAAACAACAACAAATTTACCGATTTCGTCAATAAATATGATTATTAACTAGCATGCACCATGATTGGAAGTATCCTAGACGTCAATTTTTAAGCTTTTGATATTGTCAATGTAACAATTTTTTTCAATTATTAGCCAAAATTGGGGTGGCGCGCGGATTCGAGGTCAATGAACCCGTCGCCCGGTCGCATATAATCATAAATATCTCTCTAAATATTAAAGATACAGACATGTAGTTTTTCATTAAATGTGTTATGAACAGCGTAATAATGTGAGTTAATAAAATAATACCCTTTTGTTGCACTTTTTAATGTAAATAAATAAAAAACTGGTGAATCGCTAAAAAAAATAAAAAAGCGGGGTTTTTGGTAGTAATTATGTTTTGTTTTTTTTCTGGTATAACGTTTTTGTATAATTTTCTTTCGATTGACACCCTAATCATTGAAATCGATGCAGCCGTTTTTGTAGAATTAAAAAAAAATTAAAAACTGAAGTGGCGCCATCTGTGTTCCTAAGGGGTGAAAGTTTTGCTGCTGCGGGGAAAAACGCTTATTTTGGTCCCTACTATGTATGTACAAAGCGGCTTGCTTCCATCACAAAATGCAGTTTTAGGCCAAAAATTCGCCATAACAACTATGACTAACTGAACAAAATCACATACAAATTATTGATGAGAGATTCCTTACTTCCAATCATGAGTTTCGATAATAAATATTGGTGCTGTCGTGCGTGGTGATCATCTTGGAAAACCTCATCACATAAATTATTGACATTTATCACACACAACTTAAAAGAGAAATGGTCTTATTAATATATTAACTTAATCGAATTACAGTCAATTTGTAAACAAACAAATTTTACATGACAACAGAGCTGTTGTAGGTGTCAGCTAGCTATCTAAATTGTATTAATAAGGTAAAATATTGGGGAGGTTTAATATGTTTTATATAACATCACAAACAAAGGTTGACATAGCACATTTCGGACCGCATTTAGGGGTCAAATGAAGGTCATTTCTTTATTGTAATATAATTACTCCACTGTTACATATACAGGGTGTTTTTTGGTCGGCAACTTCCAAAACAGGAGAGATAGTTTAATTAATGCTGAATCCGAATATCACATCAAAAAATTAACAAAACGTTAGGAGGTCAGAGAAATAGCATTTTAATTTTTTCCCATTATTTCACTTAATTGTGGTTACCATGCGCCGTGTTTACCGAAGACTTTAATGACGTAATCACCGTGCACCATGTTATTCTTCATCTTTCCCTTCATACTTGTTACGGGCTGAGGACCGTCAAAGATTACAAACACGGTTTAAGTTAGAAAATTGTAGATTATTGATGTTAAAAATTGTTCTGAAATGGCATTTAACTACAGAATAACGGTATGGATTACAAAACCGCAAGAGTTGTCGGCTTTAGTGCAGACTACAATGGTAGGCTAATTTTAGGCAATATTAGTAAAGTGTCAGCCCCAAAAACTGACCGCAGTACTATTTTTAGGCAATATTAGTAAACTTACAGCACCAAAAAAACTGAACGTAAAACTATTGTTAGGCAATATTAGTAAAGTGACAGCCCCAAAAACTGTCCGCAGTACTAATTTTATGCCGTTTTTTATTTAAAACCGTATATATTCGTCTATCAGTAAAGTGATAGATAAGATTTACAAAGAACATAATTTTATTATGGTAATAGGTATGCGAGCATTTAATGAAGGTACCTTCAATTCAAAACGGCTCGGCGCTGACGACAATGTGCTGACGACGAGGATGATGACGACGACGAAGCCGTATAGGTATAGGTATTCGTCTATCAGTAAAGTGATAACCCCAAAGGTTTCCCGCAGCACTCATTTACAACGAACATAATTATGGTAATAATTATGAGAGCATTTAAAGTATCTTCAATGCATAACGGCTCAGACGTATATATTCGTCTACTAGGTATCAGTAAAGTGATAACCCCAAAGGTTACCCGCAGCACTGGTTTAAACCGACATAATTATTTCGGTCAACGTCACAATGTTTTCTTCGAGCACGTAATAACTTGCGTTCTAGCTAGGGTATTACTGCACGACACCTTGCACTTTGTGACTATGCGCTGAAACTTGGAACATTTGATTCTTAGCTGGTCTTGAGTAGATTCAGACCGGGAGCCATCGAGAGCCATGGCGCATTTAGCAGAGGGAGGGGGGGCAGTTTGACGCTGCCGCGCTTTCATTGAAGCAACATTTCTCTAAAACTATACATATTAGGGCATGCGATATATAATTTTTAGATAAATTAAGGACGAGGAATCTATTTCTTGAACAAAAAAAATGCACTTTCTAACAAAAAAAATGAATAAAGTAGAAAAGACGTAAATACATAATTTGTTATTTTTTTATAATAACCTGTTGTGCTTAAAAATAATAACAGAAATCTAAGAACAAAAATGTAGTCTTAAAGCTACAGTTATGTAATTTTCAAAAATATATAGTTTATCATATACAGTGGTGGCCACATAATTAGGGACACTTGATTTTTCCCCATACTATTGCCTACAAATATGACTTTTCAATTTTGACCACTAATCAAAAAGTTCTCGACCAATTTTATTGCTAAATACATTTTACTTTACATAATTAACTAAGGTTTAAACTGATGTACAGTGAACTAATATTAAAAACGGACCTTATATTTTATAAGGATTTAAAAACTAAGTGCTGACGCGTCCATACAAAATTCTACAACTTTGTATGGGCGCCGAATATTTATTTTTTCAAATCCTTATAAAATGAAAGATCCGATCTCAACAGAGATAAATTGTACATACATTTAAACTTTACTTTATAAGTTAACAATAAGTGTAACTAAAAATATAATTGGTTAAGAACTTTTTGATTGGTTGTCGAAATTGAAAAGCCATATTTGTAGGCAATTGTATGGGAAAGAAACAAGTGTCCCTAATTATGTGACCACCACTGTATATCTGTTAACACATGGGAGACAAACAATAATATTAAGCGTGGGTCAGGGTGATCTCAATGCATGATCATCCGTGAAAGTAGGGTTTAGGTACTGTTTTAACACATGAAAGGTAACGCAATGCAAATTCATTGTATCAGCCACGGCACTGTTTTTTGCATTTGCACCCGACCATTTCTAGACATGCTTCTGCAGCAACAGGCAAGTCCATCCATGTACTTGTGTGTGTTTTCGACCTTCGTCTAACCCCAAGTAGACCGATAGAGCAGATTTTGAGCTGGTGCTAACACTGCTAACTGGCCCCAAACATGCACCCATTGATATATCGAGGGTATTCTGGCAAAACAGAATAAGTTCAAATTTAAAAAAAAAAGAGTTACATGCATAGACATACTCAGTTGTTTGTAGTTTTACTAGATGTGATATATCTACTACTAACTTTGAATGTATTTTAGGCATGATCGAAACTGATTTTAAAGTTAAAATTGAATTATGTGCTATATATAGACCCCCTAACCTAAGTAAATCATTATTCATTGCCGAGTTAAACCAACTACCTACTATCTATGAGTAAAATAAAAAATAACTATGTCATCTTAGGTGACATGGATATTAATATTAAAGATACAAATAAAACTGTAATACAATATTTAAATATGTTAAGTAGGAAAGGTTTGCATTAACCAGTATACCAGAATCGCAATGAATGACGGTTGCATAAGTAAGTCGTGCATAGACCATATATTTATACGTAGTTCTATGTTGCCTCCCGTGAGCGAGCGGCTGATAAGAACAGCTGTTGTAAACAATGCGCTTGCGGACCACTTTATAACCTGTTTTGCCCTAACTCACAGCGATCGCCAATGCGCACAACTTAAAACAATCTGTAAACTTGATCACAACAGGGTGCAAAATGAGTTGCTTGCCATTGACTGGAGCCAAGGTCTACTGTTTAGTAATCCGGAAGATGTACTTAATTTTATAATGAATCGTTTCAAAGAGGTGTATGATAAGTGTCAGTATGAAATTAAAATAAATGCTAGAAAAAGAAAATCATGTAAATGGGCAAACCATAAAGTAAAATATATGTGTAAAATGAGGGATAAATTATTTAAGATTTGGATGTATGAAACAAAACGAATGCTTTTATTAATAATTTGAAAAATAATAGCATTAAAAATGAGATTATCAACAATTTTAGAGATTCTAGGAGGGTATGGCAAATTATAAATGGCTTATGTGGTAGATTAACAAAGTCTATTGACGATGTTATAATAAAAAAAGCGTTCAACAAAATGAGCTTAAAAGAAATCTCAAATGCCTTTGCCAAGGGGTTTAAACATAATGCCAAAAACATAAGCACTAGTTGCAATAACCAACTATTAGATTGCGGCTCGTATACTACAAATTCAGGGCTATCAATTCGACTACCAAAACCCAAAGATGATGTAATTTTCTCCATAATTAAACAATTAAACGATAAAAAAGTCCTGGGAATGATGGAATACGTGCCTCTGACATAATAAAGTGCATAAACTCCAAAATTACGCCTATTATTACACATCTGACTAATTTATGTCTAAAAAAATCTAGGTATCCAGATAAATTAAAATAGGCACCATACGACCCATGTATGAAAAAGGCAGTCACAGTGACATTCATAATTATAGGACAATTACCATCCTATCCTGCATTGATAAAATAATTGAAACATATCTCAGCCAAGAAATAAGTACATACCTAAACAAAAACAACATTATACATAATAGGCAATATGGGTTTCAAAGAAAAAAAAACACTTCACAGCTACTATGTAAAGGGCATTGGGTAAATTTGTTTGAAGAATATTGTCATTATTTTTTTCAGCGGCCACGGATGATTTTTACGTAGTTATTTGGACGACCTCTAAATACACATATATATAATTTATGGCGTTAAATAATATCGGAGCGGAGATTTTAAAGATTTAAGTTTTTAGTACAAAAGTACGCCCAAGTATGAATATTTAAATATCTCCGCTCCGATGCACTTAAGAGTATTACATTCTATCATAATTTACCACTTTTACGAATGGTCGCTCACCTTGAAATGTATGAATTTTACAAATGACAACACTTTTACCCAAACCCCTTTACTAACGAGGTTAATAAATTCTTAAATGATAAAAAACATGTATTAGTTATTTTTATTGATTTCAGAAGGGCATTTGATACTTTGAAATATAATATCATGTTCGAAAAACTGATGCAGAATGGTATACAGGGTCCTATCCTAGATTTCTTCAAAAATTATCATCTCAATCGCTTCACAACTGTCAAAATAAACAATGAGCACAGTGACATGATCCCTACTGAACAAGGCACGGCCCAAGGTTCTATAATCGGGCCAACTGAGTACTTGTTGTACGTGAATGACATGTGCAAAATATTCGCGGTGGGCTCAGTGTACCAGTTTGCTGACGATACCTGTTTACTAATGGCTGACAGAGATATAAAGAAAGCTGAAATCCAAATACAAGGCAATTTCGACTTGTTATGTAAGTGGGCTCATGACGTAGGACTAGTAGTTAATTATTCCAAGACCAAACTAATGCACATACACTCTGCGCATCTTAAAACCACAACTGACATCAGGATACAAGCGCATACACATCAATGCCACAACCAATGTAGCATGTGCAATTGTGAGTACCTGGAATCAGTTAGTGAGCATACGTACCTTGGATTAATTATTGACAGTAAATTTAATTGAAAACCCCACATCAACCATGTTTGTAACAAGTTAAGGTTCATCTTGTCGAAATTAACATTGCTGAAATTCAAATTACCCTATTGTTCTCAGAATGTCATATCTTTTACTAGGACAGTCAGTTATTGACTATAGCTTAAGTAGTTACGGCAGAACTTTCAAAACGTATATCGATAATATTTATAGGCTACAGCTAAGTTTATTAAAGGAAATCGTGCCAAAGACAATAAGGAAAAAATTATGTTATAATGATGTCGAACTTTTAAAATATTGCAAAGTGATTAGTGTTTACAATAAAATTAATGTAATTAATGTATTAATGTAGCTAGTAGTGAAATTGATAAGTTAAACGATTTGAAATTAAATGTCAGACCTACACAGCTTAGAACATTATCGTACCTGTCAAGATATACCCTGCCTAAGTGTACAAACTACTATGACAAGCGTACTTGGGATTATATTTTACCAAAAATATTGAATGAGTTATCTCTAGACACATGTGAAAGAATATGTAAAAACCCGAACCGTTGCTTTAACATAATGAAAGCTTCTTACTTAAAAAAACTTCTAGCTCTTACCTCTATGATCATCTGATATCACTAATGAAATGATTATGATATTGTCATGACTGTCATGTAAGTCATGTCATGTAACACATTAAACCACTAAATTAATATGAAATGCGTGCATATGCTTTTCAAAAAATGTAATTAAACCACAGTGCCATTAAAATGTCTCAATAATGGGTGATGTAATTGGGTGACGATGAACTGGACGGACTGTAAGATAAGTAAGTAAATAGATGCCAGCATGAATATGATCACTGACGTTCATTAGTCGTCGTTACATGTTTAAACCAATAATAATACTAAATAAAACAGTTTTCACAAGACAACAGTTCGTATCTACGATTAATACCGACAATAACACTAGTTTGGATATCGATATACGGCAGCGCTGAACAATGTGTGAATTTTATTCAAAATTTATTAGAGTTATCCAATTGACGTAACTCCTCCTTTATATGGTTTGCAGGGCAATAAGTGCTATAAACTACGTTTAGTTTATATATTTGCTCGTATAACATTTACACGCTGTATAACTAGCATTATGTCAGTCAGTGTTGACATAAAAACTGGCTGGTGCACGTTTTATAAAAGTAAAAATTACAATTTACAGGTTACAAGTTTCCAGTTGACGCAACCGACCAATGACGACCAGCCATTTGTGCAGTGTTGCCAGTTTAGACCTGTAAAATTGTAACTTGTAGTTTTATAAAACGTGCCCCTGGTGGGAGCTGCGCAGCTAGGTTGTACCTAATGTAAAGTTCACATTACATTACAGCTGATGAAATAATGGTTTTCGAGATTTTCGAGATGAAGCATCAATAAAAAATTAAATGTCAACAACATAATTATATTTTTGTTTTTATCATAGAGGAATTATTATAGATAAAGTAATGTATGCAACTGTACATAATTAAACCTTAAAACCATACAAATAGTGAACCTGCTCACGAAATGTTTGATGATATTCTACTTTGCTCTGATGGCAAAACTGCTGAAATTATTTTGAAGAAATTTGGAATAGACAGCTTTGAGCCCTGGTTTTTTTTTTTACTGTATACTTATTTTTAAAGAAGGAATATGTGATAAACAAATTCTATGCAGTAGCAGGCAAATGCTTATCATATTTAAAGCAAAGAATGTTTTTTTACAGGAGTCCAAAAAGAAAGTGAGCAGGTACAAGAACAACCTAATCAGACGCAAGTTTCGCGTTACAAATGCAGCAAAAAGAAAAAACTGTATTAAAAAGTATGGACTGTATAATTTGCTTAAGTTTAATTTTCCTTATCTGTCATAGTAACATTTGAATTAAACAGTAAGTGACAAAGTGTGTGAATAAATAACAGGGTTATATTTGTCATATTTGTCCCTGTAAAGCGATCGAGCAGAAGTTATTTGTTAATATTTAATTCATTCAGCGATTTTCATTTGTTTTAAATCGATTAGTATTCAGTGTAAAGTGTGAGAATAACTTATTTCCAGAGGTCGGAATAGGCAGTGCCTATTTGCCTAAACTTCGCGGGAGGACGTAACTAAGCAACCACCAAAAATAATGATTTATTTTTATTGAATGCGGGATTTCCGGTTTTTTTTTAATAATACATAAATGTGGAAATTGGTACTAAAACTCAATATCACATGTTAAAAACATTTATTGCATACAATTTTACATGATCAAAGGACATATTCTGATTTATTTCTAATGTAAATAAACTAACAAAGTATTTCGTAATATATAATATTTTATCTCATAATAGTAGTAATTATGATATTGATGATTTAGATTGAAACATGTTTTTGTTATTGATGATCATGTAAAATTGTATACAATAAATGTTTTTAACATGTGATATTGAGTTTTAGTATCAATTTCCACATTTATATATTATTAAAAAAATCCCGGAAATCCCGCATCCAATAAAAAGAAATCATTTTTTTGGTGGTTGAAACCACTCTTAGTTACGTCCTCCCGCGAAGTTTAGGCAAATAGGCACTGCCTATTCCGACCTCTGGTTATTTCACTTGGGATACACTAATTTTTGACAATGCATGATAATTTAAAAAACATTTCGAGAATAGGCTTCTCAATCGTTTGTGTAGATATTGTACTATAGAAATTAATTACACTCACAAATTTTCATTTAAAACGCAATTTTATTATGCACACCACCCTAATTTTTATATTATTTATCTAGTTGTCACTGGCTCCTCCTGCAGGCTGACGACTGTAGCGGCTGGAGATAGTCACATTCTCCGCAGGCCGTCGGGTGTTGACTGCGTTTTTCCAGCATCATCCTCATTAATCCCATGGTCGCCGGAGTGAGACGTATTGCGGGTAGGCTCTTCCTGCCCGGTGTTTGAACCGGGCTATCTCCTTGATCCCTAACGAGTTTTTAACAATCCAGTTTTTCTTCAGTTTGTTCGTTCTTTTTTTTTGTTACTTCGTTCAGTGAAAATGGTTCTTCTTCTTGGGGCTTGCCACTACTTATTCTTCAGTTTTATTTTTATTCTTCTAAATATAATAATAATAATAAAAAACACGCCTGGTATGTTGTTAAAAAGTGTTTGGCACAATGGCACATTAATTACAAAGTTAAGAATTTCTTTAGTACCTTACCTTTTTCCATTTAACACTAACTAATACTTAATGTAGTTTTTCACTTTTGAGTTCACTTTATAAAATGACCTGCTGGTGTTTTACACTTTGTTTCTTAAATTTTAGTCATAAAATTTATTACAGTGGGTTTTCTTTATTTTCCTTTCAACCTGCCAACAACAACAACCTACTTTCCTCATTATCCAAATAAGTTTCATCATTGATTCAACGCGAGTAAAATTTTAGTCTAATTGGTATTTTATGCTATTTAACTTATTTCGTCTTATTATAGGCGTTCCTGTATCGGTACCTACAAGAACATAAGGAATACAAATTGCTGCTAAACCAAATAAAGAAGTTGAAACAAGCAAGAACTTCTTTCAAACGAAGATATAACACGGCCAAAAAAATTACCAAAACAGCGGCATTTAACATTGTCACAAACAGAATGTCATCATCTGCCAAGACATTTTGCCAGATACAATTCTCACAGAGTGGGAAAAAGAAACAAGGCAGAAGATTCACACTGGAGGAGAAAATATTGGCCTTGTCTCTGTATAAACCATCTCCGAAATCGTACAGGATGGTAAGCAAGCTGTGTGTTTTGCCTAGCAGAAAAACCTCCAGTAGCGCTCTCATTAACTTTTTTTCTATTAAACTGAAGCATTTAATGCCCAAAATCGAAAACGGATAATGGCCACTATTATTAACAAACATGATTACACGATAAAAAGCTACGTTTTGTAGCTTATGAATTGTGTGATGAGTTGTGCTACAGTAGTAGGCCGATTAGAAGTAAACCATTACACATTGCACGACCATGAAGTTTCTGACTACTGACATTGTTGACGGCAGTAAAACAATGCTAAATTTATTTGTTGCGTGTGAAGGAATAGTAATAACAGCATTGTTTGACTGCTGTCAACATTATCCAACAGAAACTTCATGGTCGTGCAATGTGTCATGGTTTACTTCCTGTCGGCCTACTACTGTAGCACAAATCATCAAACAATTCATAAGCTACAAAACGTAGCTTTTTATCGTGTAATCATGTTTGTTAATAATAGTGGCCACTATTTTTTCCTTACCAGACTACTTCAGTACGTACACAATAAGAAGTTATATCATATAGCTTAACAAATGACTACTTATTAAGTTGAGCTAGTTATTATCCGTTTTCGTTAACTATGGTGATAGTTATTAATTATTATACTAATTTCTATTTTGAGAACATGTTTTTGTCTAATAGAAAATTCAAAATAGTAATGAGGGTGCCCCTGGAGGCTCGGCCGGCCATTAAGCAAATAACATGATAAAGAAAGTTGTTATTGTTGTTATAGGCAGTTAAATTTATAAGCTATTTGTGATTTACAGTGTCAACCAATATGATATTCTGCCTGGTAACCATGCATTTTTTTTTACTGCTTTATTCGTTGTTAAAATACCTCGTTTGATATGCATGTACAGATAATTCTAGTTTTAACGATGTAAAACAAATAGTAAGGTGAGTCGGGGCTATTGCATCTTCGGCGCTATTGTAACTTTTCATACTAAAACGTGTTCTACTTTTAAAATTAGTATGAAAAGTTACAATAGCCCCGTAGATGCAATAGCCCCGACACACCTTATTGTATTGTAAGCAAAAAATAGGAGAAAAGTTTTCGCCATAACTTTGTTCATTAAGTATCTTTCTGTTTTTAAATCCTAGATGAAATATTATGTTGAAAATAGTTTTGCATTTGGCATAATGCATTATGATTATTAAAACTATTGCAAATAATCCTCCTATAAATATAATCTCTCATCAGTAATTTTATTTACCAGTTACCCTATACGTATAACACACTCAATCTTAAATAATATGTAAAAAATAAACAATAAAAATAAAGCTGATTTTTCATTTATATCCAGCTGTAGTCCCAGTTGCGCAGTGCGAACTATTGGGAAAATAAATCCCACCCTTTCACCCTCAGTAGTACTCAGTACTGAGCGAGTCAGCACGTAGTTACTTAAAGCTTTGCATATCGATGGTGAAAAGCGAAAACTCTGTAATTCAAAATGAATGCTTTACAGCGTTTTCGTTCATCGATTTGCAAAAGGTCGGTGATAGTGCAATACTGCGTAACTAACAAATTCGATAAGTTGCAGAATGTACCTTTCTGGTTTATTTTGCACCTAATTTAATTTGTTACATACATACATACATTAAATCACGCCTGTTCCGCAGAGGGGTAGGCAGAGACCACTTCTTTCCACCTGCTCCGATCCTGACAAATTTCTTTCGCTTCTTCCACATTCATACATCGAGTCATGCATGCACGTCGGTTTCGGGTACTTAAGATCCGGCCCTTTTCCAGTATTTCTCAGATTTGATTCGAAAAATTACGCCTAGGGCGGCCCCTTCCGACCCTGCCACTCACTTTTGCTCTGTATATCTCTTTCATCCATTCTTTCTAAATGACCGAACCATCGAAGCATGCCCTTTTCACTACATCTTCTTTTAGTCCACATTTCTCTCTGACCTTTTCATTCCTTACTCTATCAGTCAGTTTCACACCACACATAATACGCAAAAAGCGCATTTCAACGGCGGTTACCTATCTGAACTCCGAAAAATGTTTGACCGAATTTTGGTTCGAAAAATATTTTTCGACAATTATGGTTTGGTTATTTTTACGTTTGCCCGAAACATCACTTCGAATATTTGCATTTAGTCATTACTTGTTGTGCTTTTTTACCGATTTGACAAATTATCTATTCCTTATTACTTACTGGTTTCGGCGTACAAACAGTTGTCCAATGTAATGATTTGTCAATTGATCTATTTACTATTTCTGATTTTACCTTAGTATCATTTGCCCATTGTAACGGCTCGGTTTATTAATTGTTTACCTATTTCTAAGTCGACTTTGTTCTGTTGACAGATGAAAAAAAATAACCTCGAAGGCCTAGGCGGGAGCAAAGCTCCCGCCTTGGCCTTCTAACCTAACCTATCCGAGTCGGTTCTGCCCTGATTCGTTTTGCTCGTTGCATTTTCGGAATAGTTAAAACTAATTACAAACATTTTCTGGTCTGCAATGAATATTTGACGTAACGTTGCGAAAACTATATGTAGTATTGATGAAGTGAAAAATGGGTTAAGAAACAAAATACGAAACGATCACTAGGGTAGTTGTAGCACTGGTGAAATGGAAAATAGGCTTTGAAATAAAATACGTAACAATACATAGGGCAAGTGACAACAAAGAGAAAAGTTGCTCGGACTAAAGATATGTTTACACTGTCAAGTGGTGAAATAAATAAAATACGAATCGTGCCATCGGAGAAGCGTTAAAAAACGAAACGTTTTCGGTCAAATGAAATTTGGTCAAAAAAAAATCGAGGTTGCGATAGGTTACCTTCAACTGCATTTATACGACTTTCATCCTTTTCCTGCCACACCCAACATTCACTACCATACATCAGAGTAGGGGTCAACACTCCATTGTGAACAGCCAGTCGCGCTTTTTGTGAACCGCCCCTTCTGGTCACAAAGGAGTACAGGGCCCCATTCATTTGATTTCCCGCATTCTCCCTCCTCTCGACATCCTTCTCACATTTACCATCTATATACGAGTATATATAAAAGGCAAACCTGACTGACTGACTTAGATATTAACGCACAGCCGAAACTACTGTACCTAGAAACATGAAATTTGGTACAGGGGTTCCTTTCATGACGTAAGTGAGCACTAAGAAAGGATTTTTGAAAATTCATCCTTTAAGGGGTTAAAATAGGGGGAGTAGCGGGAAACTAATTCTACGCGTAGGAAGTCGCGGGCGTCCTCTATCTTTTATAAACATACTACCCAGGCACACAAATTCACTCGCTTGCTCTACTAATTCACCATTTATATTTATCACGCACTCAGTCGTCCTTCTCTATTACCATGACCTTAGTCTTGGCAACATTTACTTTCATCCCTTTTGCTTAAATCCCTCATTCATCACTGTCACCATCTCCTGCAACTCAAGTACCGATGGAGCAAGTATAACTTGATCATCGGTATAAAAGAGGCATTTGATTAGCAACTCTTGCATACGCAAACCCGTATCATAATTTTTTCAAATCCGACAACTGTCCATGAATAGATTGAACAGCCATGGTGAGGCAACACAGCCCTGTCTAACACCTCTAGAGATATTAAACCCCAGTATGCCCCATTGATTTTGACACAGGCTCTGGAGCCCTCATAAAGGGAACTCAAAGCCTGCACCAGGTTGCTGCTCACTCCATACATAGACAGCACCGTCCAAAACTCCTTTCTATCTACCCTAACATAGGCCTTTTCCAGGTCTACAAAAGCACAGAAAACCTTTTGGTTGACAGCCAAAAACTTTTCTGTGATAGACTGTAGTGAAAAGACCTGATCCTTACATCCCATTCCCTTTCGAAATCAATACCCTTTCAATTAAAATCTTCGCGTATACTTTGGCGACAACACTAAGGAGGCTAATACCGCGGTTGTTTTTGCAGTCTTGCTGTGACCCCTTTCCTTTATACAGAGGGACGATAACGGCCTTGACCCAATCTTCCGGGACTCGGCGGCTACTCCAAAATGTATGGAAAAGGCGGTACAACAGACTACCACACCATCTCCTCTCCTCGGCATTTCTATCGACACTCTATCACAACCTTTTAATTTGTTAGTTCCGCGGTATTGCATTATCTCACTGACGAAATGCATCACGCGTCATTGAAAAGAATAACTATGTACATACCAAGTTTCGGTAGCTAGCAACTAGATGGCGCTTTTTTAAGCCTTGTCAAAAGAGCAGAGTTGCCAAACTATTTCCTAGTGTATATAGTAGTCTTTGGTCAAGCCGGCGCCGCCCGCTAGAACAGTCGCGCCCGCGCGTGGGACGTGAAAGAGATATGGCGAATGCCCCCACCACTCGAGGCAAGCGCCCCACCACGATGCCCCGGACCGACTCCGCTACCGAGCCCGCCCGAGAACAAAAGGCATTGGTACAAAAGCCCGAAAAACAAGCCGCAACAGCGGCGCCGGCAGCAAAACCCACGCCCACCCAAACAGAAGCCGCGCCGGCGGAAGAGCCGACGCATGACATTTGCCTAATGAACAACAAGGCCTACAAGAAGAGATTTAGTGTACTGGAGGAGCGCTATAATACCATATTAGGCATAAGATACCATAGACCGAACAAGAATAGAGAAGAGGTACAATACAGGGTCCACTGGCGTACAAGTCAACCCAAGACCGACCCGCAGCAGCGGGCCGCGCAGCTGCCGCCTAAAAGGGCACAATGCCCAGTGAAGGCCTCCTCACACCTTCTCGCTGACGCGAGGAGGAGTGTGAGAAGACCGGGATGAGTGCAGGCAGTCAAACTCAAGGTTCGACTCAGGAGTGAGCTCCCCAGCTCCCGGCAAATCTGTCAGTTTACTCGCCGCGGCATACATAATGCTTTTCTCAAACAATGCGAGGAAATTATACAAATACATGATTATAAGTATTTTTAAAAACCTTTGATAAACTCGGAAAGAATGTTTGTTTGCGTCATAGGAGTATTAGTTAAGATAGTTTCACGCACATTTTATACGCAGTAGAGAGCACGTTTGAAAAAACAATATGGACATGCACGGAAAGTGTTTTCATATGGTTTGTTTCATATGTTTCATATGTTTGGTTAAGAGGCATTTTCCGTCCATGTTTTTCAATCGGAAAACCGTTATTTCCGAGCATGTTTGAGAAAAGCTTTTTCATCTGAACACATTGTTATTGACTAAGTTTCGGGTATAGGCCATGCATTTTTGTCTGTTAGAATCTAACAGTTAGATAATCCTCGACCCTATAGTACGCTTCAGACATTAACTACTTTTTCAAGTAATTTTTAAGTACTGGAAAGGGTAACTTTAAAAATACGTCAGGTAAATTATTATAGAAATGAATGCATTGACCAACAAATGATTTATATACTTTTCATCACACTTGCCCGTAAACAGTATCTAAACATACAGGTTAACTTGGCCGTAATGCCCCATATAAAACCCTCGAGCTCTTTTTTCTCATGAAACCCTAGGTCGGTTAGTATTTTTTTTAAATATAATACTTGAAATCAAACTATCACAATACGACAGGACCCCAATTCTTGTGCCATTCGATAGGAAATTTCAGTTGCATACAATTTTCTAAAAATGTCGTATATAAACTATTGATCTCGACTGTCACTAGAATCGGACTCCTGAACACGTTTGACATTATCTGTGGTAAGTTACAGACAATGATGTAGTCTGCCGCTAATTTATAAATACTGATTATAAACTGTGTGATTCCAAAATAATAATTAAAAGGGTGTCTTTGTGCATATATTAAAATTTATATATCAATAAAAAAACGTGTCGTCGTCAGAAGAAATGGATAATGCGACTCCGCCGGACATCGCCAAAGCGGCTAAAATTATTAGTGAGAATCGTAAGTTAAAAATATGGTCTTTTGTCTGATAACATTTCATCAGTCTTCGTTCCTTACATACCGCCCTTAATACGCAATGTACTATTACGGACGCGGAATTTTCGAATGGCGATTTTATTTTTATTTCTAGTATTTAAATGATGTATATCAGAATTATTGGTGAAAGAATCTAAATTCTTAATAACATATTTAATATTCTCATAAATAAATTGAGACGCTACAGTTATGATATTAATTTCTTTAAAAAGTTCTCTTAAGGAGTCACGGGAACTTACGTTGTGCATAGAACGCACGCCCCTTTTTTGTAACACAAATATAGTTTGCATGTCAGCTGCCTTACCCCAAACCAGAATACCGTACAAAATGATACTATGGAAATAATTATAATAAACTAAGCGAGCTGTCTCAACATTGGTTAGTTGTCTGATTTTCCTAACCGTGTAAGCTGCCGAACTTAGTTTACCTGCCAGTAAAGCTATATGGGGACTGCATTGCAAATTTTTATCTATTGCTATGCCTAGGAAAACTGCCTTATCTACCATTTGCAAACACTCCTCGTTTAGAAAAATACTAGAATCTACCGGTTTAACATTAGGCAAAGCGAACCTAACACATTTAGTTTTATTAGCATTTAGTAGCAAATTGTTGCTATTAAACTAATTAAGTACTTTAACTAGTGTGGCGTTTATCCTGCTGTTCTACGGATTTTCTATCTACCTTTTAAATAAGCCAAAAATAAAAAATGACCTAAAATAGAGCCTTGAGGCACACCTATTTTCGACTTAAAGCTTTATTGGACCATCCATAATATTCTAATTTTAAAATAAGGGTTCTATGATCTACGTAATCCAAAGCTTTAGAAAGATTTATATATATATATTTAATGAGTACAGAAGCCGCATCAATTGTTGATCGAACTCTGGCAAATCCGAACTGGTTATTGCTAAGTAGTTGATTTCTATTAAAGTGACCTAACATATCATTCAGCATTAGTTTCTCAAAGACTTGAATCTGGTAGTATGGAAATGGGACGGAAGTTAGTTAAATCACTCATTTCGCCCGATTTAAAAAGAGGTATGACTTTACTATATTTCATGACATCTGGAAAGATCCCCTCTAATTTGCAATTATTGTAAATTAATGCTAGATGGGGTGCAATTACATTTATGATATGAAAGAGTACTCGTAACTGATGTGCCCGACAAATCCTCAATCTTTTTTAACCTAAGCGATTTAAATACCTTGACTATTGAATCTGAACTTATAGGACTGAATTCAAAGTTTATATTACATTTACTGACATAAGTGCAAAGTAATGATTGAGCCTCAAGCGCGGATGATTTCAGACATTTCGTAGAATTAATGGCTATGTTGGAAAAATTGCTAAGGCAACGTCGTGATTTGTTTGTCACCTGTGTTTAGGGTGACTTGATTATCACAAGTTTTTGATTTTCCCGTTTCTCTATTTATAATATTCCATACAGTTTTTACCTTATTGTCAGATGATTTGAGTTTAAGACTAAGAAAATCGGCCTTAGCAGTTAAACAAACTTGCTTGTAGACAGGGTTGGGCAGTATTTGAATTACTTGTAATTAAAATGCGTCATTGAACAAATACGTATACGGATAGCTTTCGTAAGCCGAGAAAACCTTCGATTCGATCGAGACCTGGGCTGTACTGCAGTCTCTCCAGCGCTGCCAAGTTGACTACCGATATATCGAAGTGTTGAAGTGTCTGTACGAAAACGCCACTATGTCCGTCCGACTACAGGACCAGAGCACGAAGCCTATTCCTCTGCAGCGGGGAGTCAGACAAGGAGATGTGATCTCTCCGTAACTGTTCACCGCTGCATTGGAGGATGCTTTTAAGTTCTGGACTGGAAAGGACGAGGCATCAACATAAATGGCGAGTACATCACTCACCTTCGATTCGCTGACGATATCGTAGTCATGGCTGCGACCATAGGACCTCAGTGCAATGCTCGCTAACCTCAGTGGAGTTTCCGACCGAGTTGGCTTGTGGATGAACATGGACAAGACGAAAGTCATGTCCAATGTCCATGTCGCGCCAACTCCCGTGATAGTCGGAGGCTCTGCGCTCGAAGTTGTTGACGACTATATTTACCTGGGACAAACGGTCCAGTTAGGTAGGTCCAACTTTGAGAAAGAGGTCACTCGTCGAATCCGACTCGGCTGGGCAGCGTTCGGGAAGCTTCGCAGCACCTTTTCGTCCAAATTACCGCAGTGTTTGAAGTCAAAAGTCTTTGACCAGTGTGTGTTGCCAGTGATGACTTACGGATCTGAGACGGGCGCTAACAATGGGCCTTATAAGGAAGCTCAATGTTACTCAGAGGGCTATGGAGAGGGCTATGCTCGGGGTTTCTCTGCGTGATAGAATCAGAAATGATGATATCTGCAGTAGAACTAAGGTTACCAACATAGCCCGAAGAATAGCCAAACTTAAGTGGCAATGGGCGGGGCACATTGCTCGCAGGACGGACGGCCGATGGGGTCAGAAGGTTCTTGAGTGGCGTCCGCGGACCGGGAGACTAGCTGTCGGTAGGCCTCCAACAAGATGGAGTGACGACCTTGTAAAGATCGCGGGAACGCGGTGGATGCGAAAAGCACAAGACCGGTCTGAGTGGAGAGCCTTGGGGGAGGCCTATGTTCAGCAGTGGACGTCTTTCGGCTGACATGATGACATGATGAGCTTTCGTAAGCAAAATGGCGACCGCGAAATATGTCGATCTTTAGAGATGGCATTATTGGCAACAATGCTCCTGTTACTGTACGTCAGATTGTCAATGTCAAGTATCAGGTCAATTGTCGTTTCCATTCTTTAACGGTATTTTTTGTCACGGTATGAATAAAGCTTCTGTGTATTGAATTAATTAATAAAGTTTTCACTCTGCTTTTTAGCTCATGCTGGGCTGGATTACTTCTTATTCTTAATTGTATTTTGTAATTTGTATTTCAAATAAAAAAAAGCTACAATACTGTATTTTAAATTTTATATTTCAAATACATTACTTAAAGATATTTTGTATTTAATATTTTAAATACTTGCGAGATAGTATTTTGTAATTTGTATTTCAATTAAAGCAAAGCACGTATTTTGCCCAGCCCTGCTTGTAGGTAATTACAATACAAATTTTCCTCATTCTCACAACCAAAAGATGATGACTCGGAATGATATGAGATGTTTTTATGTGTAAGCCATGAAGATGATAATTTAAATCGTGCCCGCGAACTGTATTGGCAACGTTTTATCCATTGGTCTAAAAGAGATTATGTAAAACACTCATTTTAATATCAATATAAGGAGAAAGTTATTCAACACATTCATTTTGACAATATTCACATACGGATGCCAAACTTGGACACTGACCAAGGGACAGTGTAAGAGATTGAAAGTAAGTTAGAGAGCCATGGAAAGAAACATACGTAGTACCAATTTCACCATACGATGTAACCCCTTACCAGACGATTAGAGCGTTGACAGCTGTCAAAATGTATGAACTAACAGTCGATTAACATTGGTTAAATTTAACATCGTATGGTGAAATCGGTAAGAATAGGCAAAATAAGGAATTCAGATTTGAGAGACAAGACAAAACTCGAGGATGTAGCGTACAAAGTTCAACATCTTAAATAGAAGTGACATACAATAAGAGGACCATTGGCAACTTGGCTTTAAATTGAAAGAGAGGTAGACAATTTAAAAGATGGGAGGACGAAATTGTAGATATGGCCGGCAGGAGATGGACCAGAGTGTTCACTGACAGGGAGGAGTTGAGAAGACTGGAGGAGGCCTTTGGCAGAATGCACATAGAAATATAATCACCATTACCCGCGGTTACTGTAGTTTTAAATATCTTTTTTTGTATATTTTCTGATTAAGAGGCTATAAATAAATCCTATCCTACTATCCTACTAATATCATAAATGCGAAAGTTTGTGGGTATGTTTGTTACTTCTTCACGCTGCAACGGTTGGACGGATTTGGATGAAATTTGGAATGGAGATAGCTTATACCCTAGATTAACACATAGGCTACTTTCATAAATAAATTAATATTCATAGCAGACCACCTTCTGAATAGTTATTGCTAGATATTATATATTATAAAACTTTAGTATCAACCCAAACTCAACAATCTAAATACAGATTTTGTTTAGTTTTTTTTTATAATTTGTATTTTCTGATTCTTATTTGTCACTACCGAGGATACTTGGTAAGAATGTAAACAGACTTTCTGTGTGGTTTGCTCTTTGGTTTTTATAAAGGAGAGTTGCACGTCAAGACTATTTTTTTTTATTAAGAATAATAATAAAGTCATTAATGGCCTGTTGTTTGATCGGTAGTTAAACTAACTAATGTGTCAACTTAAATTATTAGTTGCTAAAATTCGAAAAAGGAATCGAAAATTTGCGTTTGTTAGTCCTTTACCTCAAAAGCATAAATTCCTTGTAGCGATTCACCGAATCGCATTTCACCTCGAACGTATATTTAATTATCGCGTTGTGTCTCGATCGTTAACTTTTTTAATCGCTATAAGTTTTAGTCGCATTTCACCTCGATCGTGCATTTAACTATCGCGTTGTGTCTCAATCGTCATTTTTTTTAGTCGATATTAGTTTTTGTCGCATTTCACCTCGATCGTGCGATAAATTTTCGCTTTGTATCCTAATCGTCTAATTCAGTATTAGACAATATCTTTAATCGCAATGTACCTTTTTCGTATTTTTTTGTCTTTTTTAGCCAGGTTCAAGCTCCATATTTTCTCACAAATATTGCAATATATAATTATTGTATCTGAAATCAATGTCACTGTACTTCAATGTCGCAATGACAGAGGTATTATCTATTATTTATTAGTCATAAATATAATATTTCAATGAGTTTGATAGCACTTAAGACATGAAACTACAGGTACAAAACACGTTCCAAAAATTTGTTTACAGAATTTTAGTGCGATCATCAATTTAACGCGTCACATTAAATAGAGTCCCAAACAAACATCGATCGCGACGAAATGCGTCTAGGGTAAAATCCTATACGAAAAATGAAATGCTACAAATTAATTATACTTATGTAAAAAGCCACGCGAAAAATAGCTTCAAGTAAAAGATTCTATTGAAATTTTGTTCATTCGAGACGAAATGCGATTCGGTGAATCGCTACAAGGAATTTATGCTTTTGAGGTAAAGGACTAACAAACGAAAATTTGACACATTTCCTTGAGATTTTAACCATTACTTACGAGTAGTAACTTTTTGTTGACCGTTAGCTAGTTTAAATACCGATCACACAACAGGCCATAAGTCACGCTACCGTTTTCATAAATTGTCAATTGACTCTTTAAAAGAGACCATTAAACTGGGATTTCTGCTTTATGGGTATTTTTGTCACACATAATAGGTACATATATATACAATAATATGTATTGGCATTTGTTAGTCTCGGAAACTCGAGAGTGACTTGACCAATTAAAATGGAAAAAAAATAGTGTTGGAAATAAATGGACTAGTTTTGAATGCAAAAAAAATCTGGGCGACCCCAAGAAAGAATTGCTAATTTTCAATAAAAACATCAAGCATATATTTTTCTAATAAGCCAACTAACACAAAACTATAGAAACACAATACACTTACGAACAAAACAATTGCATCAGTGCTTTTTTTGATGTCCACCGATTATCTTTGTAAACCGACTTTTCTTTCTGAAATATTTAAATGAATTTATGTTTCTTGTCATCTAAGCATTACAAGAAGTAAACAAACATGGAAATTATCGAAACATTATTTTATTTAAATATATCAGAAAGAAAAGCCAGTTTACAAAGATAATCGGTGGACATGCAAAAATAAATAGTGATGCAATTGTTTTGCTCGTAAGTGTACATATAATAAAAATAAGTCCAAGGCCCTCAATACCAAACATAAATTTGTTTCTTTCAGCGTCAACACCCTTTGTCTTTGGGGAATGGGACTTTTGTCAAAGGGAACCTGGAAAATGCTAATAGAAACAACTTAACACCACAGAGCTGGCAGCTTCCTCAGGCGATGGGTAATCATTGCTATATAACGAGGAAATACTGCAGCACTGTACTTACGGTAGGGGTCGATTTTGTTATCTTATTTACTTTTAATCTCTTTTATAGTTTAGTTTTAAGTATGTTGTTTATTTTTAAATAGTTTCAGTTATGTTTTTAGTTTTAATTTGTTATAGTTAAAGATATAATTTACAATTAGATCTAAGAAAATAGAATAAGACCAAGACTTTAATTAAGCTTGTTTATTTTATAAAAACAGGATTAATTACAAAATAAATCAGTGCATATTAACATTTTTCATTTTTATTAATTAAAACCTTCACATTCTTTAATTACTAAGCAATTATCATTATCTTCATAGCATGAACCATTCAAAAATTAAAATATTAGAAAATTTCTCTTTATTTCCACCGTGTCCACGTCGTATTCAGAACGAACAGTTCGGATCAGTTTCATCCATCATCAGTTTTCAGAATATTCCAACATCTGGTAACATTGTGTGTACACTGCAAATTGTACAGTAAACATGATCTTAAATTTTTTCGAGTTTAGGATGTTCTGCGAGGAGTGGCTCCATTTTAACTCCACTTTGTTAGAGATTTCCCAGCGTGTGGAAGATTTAATATTCAATTTTAAAATTATCATCTACATTATTTAGCCTAAAATGTGAACTTAGAGGATTTGGTTCTGCATCATAGATATGTTAGCTTAAAACAAATTATATCAGCTATAATAATAATTTTTGAATTCAAGGTTTATCATAAAAACATATGGTTATTAATTTAGGATAATTGAAGTAACAAAAAGCAATGGTGTTATTCTTACGTAATATTTGAGTTATTAAACGAAAAGGATTAGACATTGTTACCTGACAAGATGATAACAGGCTTGAATCTCAGGAAATCTGTAATTAAAAATATCAGAACTAACAGTGTCATGTAGGAATAAGTTGCAACAGGATAAACATCACGAAACAGTTGCTCTGAGGTTACATTGCGCCACTCTCCACTTAAAAACTCTGTAACGAATGGCTCGGACGGCCTGATTTCGCGCAAAATTCCAAATGCGCACAAAATTAGACTTATTTTGACCCACTCTTGCATTTTTATTTGCGGGAAATATTAACAACAGCTTTAAATAAATTTATATTTCACTTAAAGATTAACTTTGATAAATCACTGCACGTATTTTCTTGGAAAAGAGCAAGTTTATATTTTGGTTTGGTCCGCGTAAAACTTCATTTCATAATCACAGATTATATGGGTATGTCTAAACTCTAAAGATAAGATATGATCATTCATGATATCATAATCTTTTATTTTTATTTTTGAGCTTTGGCTACAGGGCCATCAGCTTAAGCAGAAGTTAAAATATTACTATTTACTAATAATTTAAATTAAACAGTATTATTAACTAACATGAACAATTAAGCAATTATAATACCTACTAAAAACATTTACATAACAAAATAACATTTTGAAGTACCAATTCAACTTAATTCTAAATAAAAAAACTGGAAAGAAAACACTAAATTAATATATTTACAAAGGACCAAAAGTATTTTTACAAAATTAAATATGAAACTATACAATTTGTGATGCCTAAGCAATTTGGTTTGAAGCTGATACCTACCATGTATCTCTGTATAGTTTGTCTGATACATAGTATCTCTGTAGTAGGTATCTCTTTATAGTTTGTGGTTTGAAGTCTCTGCACCTTAATCTGTGCTTTCTTTACAAAGAGCGATAAGTAAATTAATGACATTGGCAAAATTACATATTAACTTGTAGACGCCATTACAATAAATAAATAATAATAAGTAATAATCTCTGCAAATTAAAATGCGGACAATTAAAAAATAAATGATCTAAGTCACATTTTTCACAAGTACAGTATTTACAGTTTGAATTAATGGACAAATTTAACCTATGGAGATGAGCTGGAAATAGGCCATGACCAATGCGCTGTCTGCACAGAATTTTGATGAATTCCTCACCCTTTTAAACATTTTCGAACCAGGCGGTAGTAGATGGATCAGGCTGGATTTCAGCAAGCCATTTACCTTTGACGTTTCTCGTACTGTGAAGAGACATTGACCAACGCCTCAGCATCAAATCTTTTAAAAAAGTATATAAATCAGTATAAGGGACTTTGAAATTACAATCCTCAACCAAGATTTCATTACCAAGAATACTGGAGTGCCCAGGAACCCAAAGAATTCTACACTGTTATTAGTTATTACAGCTGAGAAGATCATCAATATGACTCCGTAGCATATATATTAAGTAATTAACATTTAGCTTTAATCTGTTTGTTTGATAGAGCTTGAAGAGGTCTTGACAGAAGCGCGTGGAGCTAACCCCATGTGCTTCTGTTTAGTCCATTTGAGAAAATTCTCTTTTACCGAACAATTGTCTTCGCGTGTGATATCCATGGACTTATTGCTCTAATAAGTCCATGGGAGTGTCTATAAATAACTCGACATTGGCGAAATACACCTTAACAGGAGTGAAAGCCATTAATTAAGAATAAAAAAAAAGAGCTTGAAGAGAACTCATAGAATCGGATAAAAACTTTTTTACAAGACAATGTATTGCTTTTTATAAGGGCATGAATCACAGCCAAGACTTCAGCTGAGAAAATTGAAAAATAATTACTGCAAGAAAATACTTTGCCTGCTTTTATGAACAAGTCATAAAAAACTAGTACGAGAATTGGTTTTAGATCAATCAGTGTAAATTTTAATGAAATCAGTCTTATCATTTAAAAACTCATAAAAATCAAACTTAGACTTACAGGTCGATTCACGAGAGTTGGCACGAATGGATTGAATGAGTGAACGAAAGTATACAAGTGTGTAAAATAATAACAGATTTTAGGTTTGAAATTCGAACATCGGTTCAAAGGACGGCACTCACACAGTGACATGTGACATTACTTTTGCTCATTCCATTCGTGCCAACTTTAGTGAATGTACCTGTATATTATAGTACATTACTGCAAAGACCAGTAAGTGAGCCATCCTGGACGAGTAGGAGTTAGAACCTTTTATACATACAAGTCCAGGATGGCTCTTAATGGTCGAAGCATGTATAGTGGTTTTCTCAAAAATAGAATAAGTAGAATGATTAAAAAAAAAAGTTGTAAATATTGATGACCACATGTACATAACCCTCAGGGCGCTAGTCCGACTCGCGCTTAGCCGCTTTTTTAATTAATTTAAACGATTCACTATATGTTAGACCGGTCGCGATGTACTAGGCGCGCATAAAACGGACATGGTGCGTGTGACGTTCTTGTAAATAATAGAAATCGCGCGATGTCTGCTCTGAACGAGAACTGCTTTGGCTTTACGATGCCCTGGTACTTTTGTGGGGTAATTGTTTTACGCGCATTTTTTTATTTATTAACTTTATCTTCTAGTATCAAACTGCCAACTAGAGCTGATTATTCAGCTTTTCATGTAGTTATAAATAAAAAGCAATTCAAATTGTATTTTTTTAAATAATGGTGCTCTTTGCAGAAATCCTAATGGAGTCGGAATAGTTTTCACTTTCATATATTTTTTTGTGCCATATGACATGTGACCTTTTCTTACTTACCTCTGTAGTCTTTTTGAAGGCTGTCCACAGGTCTGTGCCGATAGTTCCAAATTCATATAATATGGTATGTTATGGATTTTCCATACTTACTTACTGGACACTTTTTGGTTTCCTAATTCAAAATCACTCTACTTACTGGAATCTTTTGAGAGTGCTCCAGGAACTTTAACCTACTGGCTCCTATTTGATAATGTTATGACAAGGTTACAAAGCTTTTTTGAGAAAAATTTAATAATTGTCACTGGAATATTTCTCAACATGAACTGAAAGCTGTTGGAAAAACAAGGTATCAAGTTATTCCAAAACACAACATCTTGAAATTCAAAGTTTAAGAAAGAAATTGATTTACTAATACTTGTATGAAAAGGCAGTGGAGTTAAATTATAAATAGGTAAAATAAAATCCTCAAGATATCGACTCACTAGTGGGTTATCACGACTGGTTAAGGAGAGGCAAAATTTGTCAGTTAAATACAGGTACATTCACTAAAGTTGGCACGAATGGAATGAACAAAAGTAATGTCACCTATCACTGTGTGAGTGCCGCCCTTTGAACCGATGTTCGAATTTCAAACCTAAAATCTGTTATTATTTTACACACTTGTATACTTTCGTTCACTCATTCAATCCATTCGTGCCAACTCTCGTGAATCGACCTGTACCTAACTTCTTATAAACAGAGGGGAACACCGGATTCTATTTCTAAAGAATTAATAGGGGAAGACATCATAGCTCCAGTAATAACTCGTAAGGCTCTATTCTGAATAACATCAAGCTTACGAAGCAAATAATTAGAAGCATTTGCATAGAAGATGCAACCATAATCAAACTGACTACGAACCATGGAGATATAAAGAGTTTTAAGCGTCTTTGGGTCAGAGCCCCAATTGACTCCAACCAAGGACTTTAAGATATTTAAACGAAGTTCGGCTTTTTGCATATATATCGCACTGCTAGATCAAAACAGTAGTAACTCAAAATACATCTGTATTTTAAAATCAACTTTAATACAACTTCTATGAGCTTGAAACAAAACTAGCAAGGATTTTGAATTGATACTGTTTTCATCTAGCAAAGCGAATATGTGGAGCCGAGGACTGTTCAGAATCTAGCATAATACCTAAGTATATCTCACAAGTACTAAAACGTAATAAGGCATTGTTATAAAATAATTTAGGACGGTATAGATAGGTATGACTAAAAAGCATAACAGAACTTTTTTGTACATTAATTTCTAGTTTAAGTTGGTTTTGAAATAAATTATATAAAGTTGTTAAACAATTATTCATTGTAACCTCACCTTCAGAGAGATTAATGAAATCTAAATAAATGACAAGGTCATCAGCATAAAAGGAATACTTAACAGAAGATGGACTATGTTTCATAAATTGAACAAGGCTGAAAATAAAAATTAAGTGTGAAATAACTGAACCCTGAGGTGTACCTTTGGTGGAAATATTAGGACCATACAACTTATTTTTTATCTTTAAAGACACTACACTTCGGTTATTTAAAAAGTTAAAAATCCAATAAAAAGCAGGACCAGGAATGGCAAGTTTATGTAAACTTTTTATTAAATAATCATGATTGATATTATAAAAAGCACAGTATCATTTATGGTTCCTCATATTATTACTGAATATATCTACTTAAGTACATTAATAAAAACTAACACAGTTGAGTCAAATTAAAGAGTGTGGACAACTGGGAATAGAAATTCCCAGTTATCCACACTGTGTACAACTGGGAATTTTCATTCCCAGTTGTCCACACCTATTTTCGAGGGTGAGGGATTCATTATTTAGATATTTTTTTTCCAGGTGTCCACAGTGTGGGAATAGGCCCGTAAAACGATAGTGCGTAGTCTTGCTGTAGCCCGTTTCACGAGCCTACAAGTTACAAATTACAAGTGGAACTCTCTTTCTAGCAAAAGGAGTTAGAAAGAGACTTCCGCTTGTAATTTGTAACTTGTAGCTTCGTGAAACGGGCCTCTGGACGTCAATAATTATTATTATTACCGTGAAGGACTTGCTTGCACGGACCGAATTTGCGTCCAACCAGCCCGCCACTACTTCTCTCACGACGTGCGGCTGGAGGGTGCGTAACCCTGACGTACGTCAGTTCAATCGTGCATCGTGCTTGCATGGTATTATAATGCGTAGACTTGACGTCCATCAATATATTTTTATAAATATTTTTCTTGACCGTGGATGTTAGGTCCTTCAGTCGACGTCCGTCAAATCCTCGCAGTGTTGCCAGATCTCCTGTTTTTACAGGGGAGTTACTGGTTTTGGGGTGTATCTACTGCTCTACTGTTTTTCCCAAAAAATCTACTGGATTTTAGAATTTCGCTTGTGTAATAAAAAAAACATATTATACACATAAGGTTCTTGAAGCGAGTGTAGGAGCCACAATTTCTGAATGAAACGGAATGAGCGAACTAAGAATTTGTGGTCTGTGACGGCATGATGGATACTTTGCACGATAGTGCGTACAGAGGCCCTACTTTGAAAATAGAAGTTTGTAGTTACGTTAGCTCCATCCCTGTCATTCGTCATTCGAGACTAAATCGAAAGAAAGAGATAGAGCTAACGTAACTACGAACTTCGATTTTCAAAGTAGGGCTTCAGCACCATCGGGCCTGACGGTCGTGCGCGGCTGTACGTCAAGAAGGATAATGCGTAGAGGGCATAACAAACATCCCAGGTTATACATGGTAGGTATTTTTACCCTTGCGAAAACAAAATTGAAATTCTGGAATCAGAGAGATGTGTTCAATAAACCATTCAAGTCGATTCTTTAACATAGTTTCAAACAGCTTAGCTAAACATGAAGTAAAAGAAATGTGTCGAAAAGCATCTGAACTATTGGAATCTTTATTGTATTTTAATATAGGAACTACAAACTGAATTTTCCAGATAGGAGGGATAACTTTTTGTAAACAAAGTTGATTGTAAATACCTACTTAAGCACTTAAGACCATAAGTTGATAATTCTTAAATCAGTCGGGTTTTGACACCACGGTGGCCTCAAATAAGACCCCGGTTTGATACGCTGATTTAAACCGAAATGCGCTGCTATATACCTCTTTGTCTAACTCATTATCAATCTGCGTTAAAATTTATGCGATAGATATACTTTTCAAGTGTGCTTCTCATTAAGTTCCTTCTATGTGAATGAATGTAGTGCGCGCAATGAAGAATGTCAGTAGGTACGCAAAATCGCTTGAAACTTTGTAGCAGTAAAGTTTATAAATAAACAAACATACTACTTTTTATTTTATTCAGAAAGACTCGGTAGTTTTGATTCTATGAACGTTTAAATTTTGGGTTAATAATATTAAAGCGCGCGGGGGCCATCTTGCTGGGGTGACGTCATCGCTTAACAGGGGTACGCGCCCTTATACGAAAAGTAAGTTTACAGGGCTATAACTTTTTAACCGTTATAAGTAGCCAGTTGTTTTTTTTACAGAATACGTGTCATAATAAAATCTATCGTTTAAAATTGTACAATGAACAATAAATCAAATCCCAAGAGGGGTCCCTATACAAGAAACATGAAAATAAATGTTGATTTAAACTAGGCACTTTTTAACATATTTGTAAGAGTTTTACTACAGTTTACTGTTTGGTCGTAAACTATATGTTTGTATGGAGTTTTGATTATTACCTAAACTCAATGTGACACCGAAATAAAAAGCTATTATACAAATACAACCCGTACTTGGCCTTCCA
Source organism: Acleris literana (assembly GCA_946894065.1). Lineage (NCBI taxonomy): Eukaryota > Metazoa > Arthropoda > Insecta > Lepidoptera > Tortricidae > Acleris > Acleris literana. The sequence goes on along the minus strand of OX335668.1, from coordinate 39,107,622 downwards.
AAGTTAAGCAACTACACGCGTAGTCTAAAACAGGATGGGCGACCGCTTAAAATATCTTGTTGATAAAATCAGTTTTGTCACATATTTGTAGCAGTTTTACTTGACATTGCTATTTAGTCGTAAACTACAAAAATTTGACTACAATTTAAGCTCAAAATAGCATCAAAATAAGAAGCCATTATAAGAAATAATCCATATAAAAATTCTAAAAAAATGATTTATTTTCATGTTTCTTTTATGGGGACCCCTCTTGGGATTTGATTTATTGTTCATTGTACAATTTTAAACGATAGATTTTATAATAACACGTATTCTGTGAAAAAATCAACTGGCTACTTATAACGGTTAAAAAGTTAATAGCCCTGTAAAATTACTTTTTCATATAAGGGCGCGTACCGCTGTTAAGCGATGACGTCATCATCCGTGAGCGCTAGCCGCCGGGTTTCGAGCGCCGCATACGAAGTTTAAAATTTAACGTATCGAAATTATTTTTTTACAGTTATTTTTAGTTTTTAATGAATAATTCGGTAAGCCAAAAATCTAAACTGGCCATAACCTGGTTGACATTCTCTACTGACACTTGACAGTTGTAATCATAGGCCCTACTTTGAAAATCAATGTTCGATCGAAGTTACGTTACCTCGATCCCTGTCACTCGTCATTCGAGACTAAAAATTGACAGAAAGATTTTCAAAGTAGGGCTTCAGTTGTATTGTAATTGACTCTCTGGCTTAATCTGTGCGCTTGTTATAATCGCACGGTGAGAACGAAAGTGACCTAATTCAAAATTTTGGTAAATTTAGTTAAATATGTAAAATGACTTAAAAAAGGATGTTCTTTTGCTTACTCAATCAAACACTGACGAAATTGGGCTAGAAAGGGAGAAACTGAGACTTTGGGTCTCTTTCATTTCAGCGCGCCCCGCCCCTCTCACCATTGCAATAATGACGAATTTAGTATTGCGTCAGAAGTGCGTGAAGATAATTTAAAAAAACAGGGACCTAATACTTAGTGCGTCGTTACATCGCGTGTAATAAATAAGGTAAGCTCTATGAATGGATTTAAGTCTTAAAGTGACCGATGTCCTTTTTGAGTCATTCCATCATTTAAATGTATACTGTTCGGTCTGACTTAAAACTAGTTGAGTCATTTTTACATTTTAAGCTGTGCCTAAACCAATGACTCTTTAGTCCTAAAGTGACCTAATTCAAAATAGGTCATTGGTAATCTATGTCAGTTCTAATGCTAAAGTGACTTATATTTGGAAGGTTTTTTTGGGAAGATATTAACTTTAGTACATTTAATATTTAAAACATTAAAAATAAATGGAATTGGTTAAGGAATGCATAAGGAATACAAAGAAGTTTTTTTTTTACTTAAGATCTTTATTTCGAGAAGTTATGATATAATTAAGGAGAAACTTCCTAAAACGTACACATATTTTGTTGATTTCCCAAAAAGTTTGATTTTCGTATTAGGTCACTTTCGTTCTCACCGATAATGCCGGCACCACACTTCGCTATTCGCTATTCGTTATGCGGCTGCGCCGTATTTGTTATGCCGGCACCACACTTCGCTATTCGCTATTCGTTATTCGGCTTATGCGCCTACATTCGACGAAGTGTGGAGGGTTTATTCGTCTATGTTTTCTTTATTCGCACGCATAACGCATAAGCGAGATAGCAAATATTGTAATGCCGGCACCACACTTCGCTATTCGCTATTCGTTATGCGGCTGCGCCGTATTTGTTATGCCGGCACCACACTTCGCTATTCGCTATTCGTTATTCGGCTTATGCGCCTACATTCGACGAAGTGTGGAGGGTTTATTCGTCTATGTTTTCTTTATTCGCACGCATAACGCATAAGCGCGATAGCAAATATTAACAAATACGGCGCAGCCGCATAACGAATAGCGAATAGCGAAGTGTGGTGCCGGCATTATAATAATAATAATAGTACCACTCACTGTCACTATAATTAATTTAATTAATAAGTTGGATTCATAGATTTCATATTAGGTTGTAATTACTAAGTACGCAATAATAAGAATCAGTTTGCTAATGTTCTATTCTAGGGAAGAACCATGAAAACCGCAATGAAAATCATTTAAAACATGTTGAAGTGCTCATCTTGTGATAAGGTCTACAAGTATGAGAGTGAAAGGAAGAGGCATCAGAAAAGCCATTTTCCTCAATTTGATTGTAAGGTGTGCCTTAAAAAGTTTAGCTTTCTGTAAGTACTTTAAGTCCCTTAATCATGGTAAATAATTAAATAGCAAACAGTTGTTATTAGAACCATCTCAAAGGCTGCAACAAAATTTAATATTGTACCTAGTTAGAAATAGAATAGAAGTATTTGCACATTGATAAAGCTGTGTTTCTAAAAGTAGTTTATGGCTTAACGACACCTGTGTATTGAATTAAATAAACTTTAGCTTTACCTATAAATAATGATCTTCAAAGACCCACTCATAAATAATATCTGGCTCCTTGGCATCCCTTCATATTCCTAGTGATGGATCAGAAACTAATTTTTGATCACCTTTTAGTGTATAATTTAATGTATAAAACCAATAACTTATGAGTCATGAACTTGGTATTTTTTCACTTATCATTCAGCCTATCAGTTGCATTATGTATTTTACTACAGCGCAGACAGTCTGCATCAAGTACAAATAGCATAACCCTAAATGCTGACCTCCCTTTACATGATATATAGGTTGTGGCGGGCTGTTTTCCGCAACTCGACGACTTAAATGTGCGCCTATTTTGCGTGAAAAATGATGTACATACAATAATTGTGTTAGAGTTCACTTGATAATACGCAGAGGTTGGAATTTTCGTGGCACTTTTCAATAATGCTAGTGACTTCTCGTTTATTGACTTCCGTTATATATAATAATATACCCCCGTGTATGTTCAGCGATTTTCATTTGTTTCAGAGTTACGAGCTTTTTTGTGAAATTTTCAGAAATGTCGGATTTCCGGTATAATTCCTTTGTGGTAGCTAAGCTATTCGACCTATGACTGTGTTTTTTTTTGGAAGTAGTCAGATAGCGGACCTTACAAATAACAATGCCATTTTGAGTCATGGCATACATTTTACAAGAAAAAATAAAATTCTCAATAATTTGAGCACATTGAAATTTTCCATGAACATTCATAGGTCAAATTTTTTAAATTATCACATAATTTTTTTTTTTGCAAAGTACTTTTCAAACTACCTTGGTTTATGGAGAATTAGCCCTGGAAATTTTTTTTTAGATAGTCTCACGGCAGCACCTTGAAAATAGTATGGAAAGGGAACAAGTAGTAAATAAAACTTTTTAAATATCCAAGTAAAGTATTTTAAAATGGAAAATGAAAACGGAAAGTGATATAAAAAAGGAGAATGTAAGATTAAAAAACCAAAATACCTTTAGTTTAACGCCTTTATTCCTTAATTGAAATAAATTAAAGTAAGTGTTCAAAATGTCCACCATTATTTGCTATACACGCTCTGCACCTTTTTAAAAAAATACTTTTAAGTTTGCGGAATGCCTCTATGTTTTGACTGATAGTTCTTTGGGCTTGTGTTAGTTTTACGCGTAAATCTTCAATTGAATTAAACTCGGATTTGTAAACTACCTCCTTGTAAAATCCCTAAATGAAAAAATCTACAGGATTGAGGTCCGGAGACCTTGGAGCCCAAGCTATCGGGCCTCTGCGACATATCCATCTCTGTGGAAATTCTTGATCGAGATATTGTCTCACAATTCGAGCAAAATGGCACGGTGCTCCATCACACTGGAATTACATTCTCCTGCGTGTTTCCAAATTAACATCATCTAACATGGAACTGAGGTTCTGTTGTAAAAACGATAAAAAAATATTTCCATTCATTCAACTTGGCAACTTATAAGGTCCCATCAGTTGTCCGTTAAATACTCCATTCCACAAGTTAATACTTTAGTTATTGTAATTAAGTAATTGGTGCTGGAAACTGTGACGTCGGACCTAATGAGGATTTTGGTACGACCAATAACTATGCATGTTAAAAATACCTGATCGAGTAAAACATGACTCGTCTGTCCACATTACATTGTTAAAAAAATCAGGATCAGCCTCATATCTGCTTATCATATCTTGACAAAAAGCAACTCGTCGTGCGTAATCAGCCGGTAATGAATCTTGCACCTTTTTGTAGTGGCAGGGATGCATGCCCTCTGAACGTAAAATTTTATGGACAGCTCCATGCGAAAGACCAATATTACGACCTTCGTGCTTGGATATTTTGATTTTGATTTTGATTTTTGCTTGTTGATGGATCGCGTTGCACTTCTTCTAAAACGTTGGATATTTGATCCGGGTCTATCGTTGGCACTCCTTCAGATTGAGCAATTCCATGTATACGACCTTCTAAATACGCGTAATGGACGCGTATGAAGACGCGATAGTCAGGATAAGAAAGGATTCGCTCTCCTCTTCGTGTAAGTTGTTCCTGGTACATCCTGGCAGCTGCACGATCGTTTCCTTGAGCTGCACCGTAGCAATAATGCATTTTTGCATATTCTAGTGTGGTATATATAACTGTTGGTGTTATTTAAACAAGATTTTAATTACGCAATGAAAGACAAAGAATTATTTTTTCAATTGTTTTCAATTATTATTTTTTTGCTAACCCCGTACTAATGGCCAGTAACATAAAAAAACAAAACTCTTAAATCAACCCATCATTCAATTTTTTTAAATAATAAAAAATGTATTTTGATGTACTAGTCGTATTTTAAAAATATTTTACTTGGATATTTAAAAAGTTTTTTTTACTACTTGTTCCCTTTCCATACTATTTTCAAGGTGATGCCGTGAGACTATCTAAAAAAAAAATACAGGGCTAATTCTCCATAAACGCAGGTAGTTTTTAAAGTACTTTGCAAAAAAAAACTTATGTGATAATTTAAAAATGTTGACCTGTGAATGTTCATGGAAAATTTCAATGTGCTCAAATTATTGAGAGTTTTAGGGGAGATGTGTACAATATGATCCCTCAAGGTAAAATGATTCCCCATCATATCCGAGTTACTGTTAGCGATATCTATCCAAATACTCATTAACCGTATTCCCCTTGACCCAGCCAGTTGTCTCTCCAAGGGTCATGGAGGTGAAAGCACAGAGCACGGATTTATTTTAAAAAAAATGAAGAAGTGATTGTCTAATCTATGGTACCCCTATTTTTAAAGTTTCTATACTTTCTGCATGTTGATTTTTATTGAAATTTGGTTTTATTGGCATATCCCATTGACGTTCATCTATAATTAAGCGATGTTATAGTACCACATGTTGAACTTGAAACTCATATTTTGATCGATGCCTTGAAATTTGATGATTGAGGTAAACTGATCCCTTTTCGTGCGTATAAAATGGTCCCTGGGATCAAATTACCCCATTAGGAAATGTCTATTGGTCACAAGTCCCACTTGCCATCAGGTGGCATGTGTGCTCGTTTGCCTTCTCCTTAACATAAAATAAATATTTTTAATTTTGCAAATCCTGCCGCGAGTTTAGAATCAATAAATCACTTTAAAACGTTTTTTTACAACTATTTAAAGTTTAATTTTGTTTATTAATTTAAAGAAATATCTCCTTGTCGCTCACGACTTAAAATTTTATGTGTAATAAACGCTTACATATTGTCGTAGTCTTAAGCAATCAATATGATTAAAGTAAACGCCTGGATGTTTTTTTATTAATGTTAAATATGACGGTATCCAGGGGATCATTTTATACATGCATGTGTTTAAAATGATCCCTTAGTAAACTTTTAGAAAACATGACGTAATTAAAAAAACACATACAAATCATAAAAAATAAGTATGCTGTTCCCTAGATATATAAATTCACTATCCTTAACAATTTAAATCTTGTGATTAGGTCTTGAACTCTGACCACAGTAAAGATTTTCCCTTCCCTTCTCCCTCAGGGATCATTATGTACACATCTCCCCTATTTTTTCTTGTAAAATGTATGATGCCATGACTCAAAATGGCATTGTTATTGGCTAGGTCCGCTATCTGACTACTTCAAAAAAAAACAGTCATAAGTCGAATAGTTTAGCTACCACAGAGGAATTATACCGGAAATCCGAAATTTTCGAAATTTTCACAAAAAAGCTCGACACTCTGAAACAAATGAAAATCGCTGAACATACATGGGGGTCAATTCGGTAGCCATTGAGGTCCCCTAACTTTAACCTTCGTTTGATCCACCCCTCCTGTGATCCTGTATAAAATATATAAATCTCTATCTACCTATGTGCTTATAATGTTAGAAAAGTTATGGATCCCATCATCAGACCTTAACTTATGAGGGGTGGAAAGTAATATATCTACCCCCTTACTAATAATCGTTGGGTAACGGTGGTATAGCTATACAATGTTTTGTCCTTATCTGTCAAATTCAAATGTCACAATGACAGGGTGAATAATTGAGCATTTATTATTTTGTTAGAAACGGTACGGTAACGGGTTGGTAGTTTTTGTGCTATTGCAACTCAAATAGTCTTATTCTCTAGTTTAGACGATACTCAAACTCGTCCTATATGAGCAGTGATCGGAATTAGGTGAGCTAAAATACCTATTCTTCGCAAGAGGACATAATATACAGGGTGTTACAAAAATACCCGTAAAGCCGAAAGGGGGTTAAATGGTCCCTTAGAACAAGTCCATTTACAATATTTGAGAGCCGTACTATCACTATATGACTTACCGCCAAAAAATAAAAACCATTATTTTTTTCATTCATGTGCTAACCCTATTTCAGTAAGATTAAAGAGTAAACTACGCAGAATGTTAAGTACATTTTTACCTAATTCGCGAAATAAACAAAATGAACAGAATTCGATTAGATACATATTACAAGTCGAGTTTTGGAAGATTTTAAACGAAGAAACCTAAACTAACACTTTTTCGTAATGAACGTCAAATTTACAGGAACGGCTCAAAGTGAGCTCCGCCTTGCTCAATGCACAACCTCGCTCGTCGGGATATGGCTAGTGTGGCATTTCGCACCATCGTTGGTGTTATTGACGCGAACACCGATCTTACACGCTGCTCCATCTCGAAAACCGTTGGGCAATCGGAGAAATAGACTCTGTCCTTCACATAACCCCATAAGAAGAAGTCCAAGGGTGTGATGTCCGGAGTACGAGCGGGCCATAGCACCGGTCCTCAACGTCCGATCCATCTTCGTGGAAAGCGAACGTTGAGATACTCTCGCACGTCGCGAGCAAAATGAGCCGGAGCTCCATTGTGTTGAAACACCATGTTCCTTTGGTTGTCAAAGTAATCCCTGTCGGCCACAGGAAAGTCGTCAATCGCCTCTTTGAATTCCGTTTGTAAAAACGTTAGGTAGTTGCCCCCGATCAGACGTGATGGCAAAATGACGGGACCAACGACATGCCCGTCATAAATGCCAGCCCACACATTCAGCCGCCACTGATGTTGGAATCTGCCCTGCCGTGAAGCGTGTGGATTCTCGCGAGCCCAAACGTGATCGTTATGCACATTTGAAAGTCCTGACCTCGTGAAAGTTGCCTCATCCGTCCACATAACATAGTTTACGAAATTAGGGTTCTCCTCTAACTGCCTCAGATACCACTCGCAGAAGTTCCTCCTGGGAGCAAAATCAGAGGGTATCAGCTTCTGTGTACGGCGATGGTGACGGTTGTCGTCAAGAAGAATTCGCCAAACTGCAACATGGTTCCTACCGAATCTTGCTCCGGCTCGTCTCGTACTCGTGGTTGGCTCTTCTTCAAAATGCTCTAACACTAACTCAGCCTGCCTGGCATCGACTGTGCTTGGACGTCCACTTCCAGAAGGCCGATGAAAGGAGCCTATGGAATGTAGGCGTCTTGACATGTTGAGAAAACACGGGTACGAAGGTAGCCGTCTCTGTTCAGCGGGTGGTCTTCCATCGATAAATCGATGCCGATACAGTTCGCGAGCACGATTTAAATTGCTATCTTCATGGCCTACGCATAACATCATATCGTATTCTGAGTTAGAAAACATCGTCATTTTGGAAAAAAATATGGAAAAACACGGAACAATTGTAGAATATCGATAAGAAGTTTTGAAATTGACAACATAATTTTTATTCCGTCTTGACGTTTTTTAAAGCCAGTACTTTAAGCATAATGACATCATAATATTGAACCTTTGTGGATGAAAAACAGAAAAACCATTAAAGTTGACAATTATTAAAATTGGTAGTTAGGCCTCTCTGTTAAATAGTCTATGCTAACTCCGGTTCCCTGACATGACAGCTTACTAGGTTTGACAATATTTTTGGCTCTGATAATTTATTATATTTTTTACGGGGTATTTTGTAACACGTTGTAGAGTGGTTACAACAGGGTAGAAAATTTTTTTTTTTCTTGAATACCGGTTATTCGATATTTACCCGGGAATGTATTTTACACAGTCTAGTTCGAATAGTACAAGTCTTGAGCTTAATGTAGTATGTTTTTTACAGGTATTTAAGATTATATTATTTTAGAACGGTCTTATATTTTATTTAATATTATGTTTTCTGTTGTTAGATTAAACAAAGGTTCTAGGTTTTGATTATTAGATAGTATGAATACAGTACCTACCATTTGACCGTTATGCAAAATGTTGTTATATCAATAAATAGTTATAAATCTTATGAAAATATATAATTTGTTGTTAGGTATATGTTTCGTTCATTTTACCGACTAAGTGTTGAATGAAATAAGAAGTAGCCTTAGGTATATCTTATGATGAGTATTAGATAATTTGTTGTAATATGTTCTATTAATTACCCCATATAGTCAAACAATCAGCTTCTTTTATGCTTGATGTTTATTTATTTGCTTTGATTTATCGTGTTTCAGTACAACAGTTATATTGTGCTACGTCTTTATTGAACCCTTGGTCATTGTGTAATTTATGTAGTTATCATTTGTATATCTCAGAACGCTGACCCAAGCAACCTGATCATGTATGTAGCGAGTTCAAACAAAATCCCCTGGATCCTATCAATGGATCCTAGTGGACGGAGGGACAAATCCCAACTCCGTCATCAGATTAGCTCCATATACAATAAAATTCCATTGAGGAAAGCCACTGCATCCGAAAACATGTGTAATTTATAAATCTTGATAATTAAAAACTTCTAACAAATCTCACAACTTCTATTTTTTCTATTCTAACAAATCCTTGTCAAACACAAACTTTCTAAGAACTCATTGTGCACTAACTTTGGGCATGATTAAGACTGCACCTAGTTGGTTTACGCATGAAACATACTACATACCATATTCACGATAACAATAAAACTGTAACTAATAGTAAAGATATTTTATTTTAGTTATAATTAGTAATTGTGCCTATTTACAATAAATATACACATTTTATGGTTTGAGGGTTTGGCGGCTGAAGCAGCGAATTTTTTTCTTCAAGCCCGCCATTAAGTTCTGCACAGTGGTTTCGGAGACTTTGCTGGCATGCTTTTTCCATTTCTTCTTAAAATCTTCCTCTGATATTGCTGGAGCACAGTTTTTACGTAATTCCGCTTTTACTAACGCCCAATACCGCTCAATGGGTCGTAGTTGGGGGCAGTTAGGGGGGTTCATTTCTTTCTGCACATATTGCACATTATTCAAAGTAAGAAACTCCTGTGTTGCTTTGGCATAATGTCAAGTAGCCAGATCGGGCCAAAACTACACATTCCCTTCATGTTTCCTTATAAATGGTAATAAAAACCCTTTTATACATTTTTGAACATAAATATCACCATTTATGGTCCCTTTCGTTATAAATGACCCCGTGCGTTTCCCACAGGAACATATTGCTTGCCAGATCAAATATTTTTCTCCGAATTTTTCCATAAAAATGTACTTATTTTTATCGCTAATATTCTCTTTATTCTCGGTAGTGAAGAATTGGTCACCTGGTAAAGTCGAAAATTCCTTTTTCACATATGTCTCATCGTCCAAAAGAACGCATGTTCCACTCAAATTGCACAGCAGTTTGTAAAGTTTTCGCGACCTTGTTACGGAGGTATTGTATTGTTTTACAGACTGTTTAGGGGCTTTTACTTTTTTGTAGGTTTTTAAATTCTGACGCACTTTTGCTCTTTGAACCATAGATGCACTTGTTTTAACTTTTTTTGCCACATCTCGCACAGACAGATTACAATTATTTTTGTAAGTGGACACTATTTTCTTTTCTAATTTTTTATTTGAGGGACCTGTCGGTCGTCCACTCCGAGCTTTGTCTTGGATTCTATACTCGTTTAAGTATCGGTTAACAATATTTCGAACTGTGGCACGATTCATATTTACTCTCTTTCCGACCGAGGCAAAAGTGGAATTAGGATTTTCCAGGTAAATTCGCAGAACATTTTCTCTTCGAATTATTTTATCGTCCTGCATTTTAAATAAAAGCGATATTTTTCCGGAGATAATTGTGTCGATTGACAGTTCAAAATGACAGAAACGAAGTCATAAAATAAAAAATAAAAAATCGATTACTGACCAGTACCATATCATGTGCAGAGTTTGTAAAAAAACTTTTCGGTACAGGCCTTATGTTGCGTGCGAGTTTTTCGAACTACATGCACTTGGTCTTGTTTTTGTTTTATCGGAATACCCTCCGACCGGCACACAACGCTCACAGTGTCCGCGGATTATTCCGTCGATATATGACTACGCTTGCACTTGCTAAACCTTGGCTTGTGTGTGTTATATTAAAAGTTATTATTCCGTAAAAATACTTCTACCCGAAGTATTGGTTTTGACAATTTTTACACCGTTTTTGGCCACTCTGTATTTTTACTAATTACTCCAGTAAAATTGGGGATTCAAAATACGGCTTAGTATGTGTTAAATCCGGTAGTTCCGGTATTTTTTGCAGTCTTGTTTATGATGTTAGCCTAATGAATCATCCAAATTTGTGACCTAGAGCGCCCAACGCAACTTTCTCAAAATAAAAAAACACCGCGAAGATTACGGTTTTTTTCCGATTTTGGCGATTATAACCCTAAAGGACTAGTTTTTGGAAGTACCTTTTCAGGATGTTTTTAAAGCAGACTAAATTTGCTATCATATGAGACTAGAATTGTCTATGCAGACCCAATAGTTTTTGAGATAAAGCTTTTCAAAATTCATATTTTTTTCGAATCTCGCATTTTTTTGCAATTGGGCGTTCTGTTTGGGTTAACATACTTGTGAAAGCAGCACCAAATTTTAGTATGTTGCTAGGTTGCTACACATGTTATTCTATCTTAAAAAATGAATGTTTAAAAAACAAAAATCCGCCTTCAAAAATGCAAGAAATAACTTCTTATAAAATGGTAGGTAGGTCAGTCCAACTGTATTCTGCTTTTGGTTTTAAATATTGTGGGACGCCGACTTCAGTTGAACTGACTTACCTACCATTTTATAAGAAGTTATTTCTTGCATTTTTGAAGGTTACCGTTAAGGACCGTTAAGGAGTTCCGGTGGCCATCTGTGGTCTTCATCATCAGTTCCACTTCACCAAACAGTACTTTTCAAAAGCAAATGCACGAGTTCCAGTGAAAAATACATAAATCGCTACAGGTGCGCCTATAATATTTGAGGAGTTCCCTTGATTTCTCCAAGATCACATTATCAGATCCTGTCGTGTTGACAATGGAACCAACTAAAAGTATACCCATTCGAACAACGAAATTTTTTTTCAAATCGGTCCTGTGGTCTCCGCGTATTCGGGGAACATACATAAAAAAAAAAATATCCCGACGAATTAAAAACCTCCTCCTTTTTTTGAAGTCGGTTAAAAACCGTCTGAACCCCATTTGTAAAGTGCCTGGATCCGGAGACGTCATCAAAATGGGGGCTGCTGTATTTAAAAAATTGCGAATTAATTCTGATTCTATAAAAGCTATATAACTATACATATGTGGGATATCAAATGAACGGGAATTGAATGATCTATAATTCTATAATATACAAAATCAACTGAGTAGTACAGTTACGGAAATATTTTAAAGTATATAAAATTTTAATCTCGGATAAATTCAAACTTTTTCATCCGGTCGAGTTCCGGTTTCATTTATTAGATAGGTAGCTAATAAATTTTTCGTTATGTCTGCAATACATCATTTTAGTATATAGTGTATACTTCCGAAGTTCCGAGGCTGTAAACGAAAATAGCGAGTTTCTATAGATTATATTTTTTTTACATAATTTAACATATTTCCGTAACTGTACCACTCAGCTACTGTTGTGCATAATAGCATTATAGAACATAATTCCCGTTCATTTGATACCTACACATGTATATAGGGTTCATATAATCTGAATTATTCGCAATTTTTAAAATACAGCGGCCGCCATTTTGATGACGTCATATCTCCGGATCAAGGCACTTTACAGATAGGGTCCCGACGGTTTTTAAGATAAAATAACATGTGTAGCAACATACTAAAATTTGGTGCCGGTATCAAGAAGTGAACTATGTTACCCCAAAAAGAACGCATAATTGCAAAAAATTGCGAAGTTCGAAAAATGATTAATTTTGAAAAGTTTATCTCAAAACTATTTGGTCTACAGAGACAACTCTAGTCTCATATGGTAGCAAATTTAGTTTGCTGTACCGTAAAATGGGGTTAGTTTGATTAATTTTAAAAATAAATCTTCTGTAACTCCCGCATTTAATCGTAAAATAAATTATTAAAAATATTGTATTGGCGACTACTCATTTGGAGTAACTTAAAGTAGTTAGAAGCAGACAACGGTAGACAGCTTGGTAGAAAATAATAATTACGTAGCTTAAAACCTCGATTCTTAAAATGGGGCTACTTTGATTTTCCCTGTGTTTACATCACAATATCAAAGTCACCCCTGAAGCATGTAAAAAAATTGTGGTTTTTTGTTTCGAAGGTTTTAAATTCAATTTGTCTGAAAATACTTGAACTACAAACATTTTGCGCTCGCTTATGAAACGTATCGCACTGCCAGATCAACACAGTATCATTTCAAAAAACTAGCTTGTTTCGTTTCAAGTTCATAGGAAATGTAATAGAGTCGATTTTAAAATGTAGTCGTATTTTGAGTTAATGCTGTATTGATCTGGCAGTGCGATATGATCGTAATGTCGCGAAAGAGCTTAATAATAACTCAAACATTGCACAAAATTGATGATTCAAAAAACTATCAAAGTCGCCTCGCGTTTCCAAAGTCACCCCATTTTACGGTACAAACGTTCGGACTGATCTGAATCTGAAAAATATCCGAAATTTTTGCGGTTTTTTTTAATTTTGACAAAGTTGCGTTCTGCGCTCGAGGTCACAAACTTGGATTATTCATTGAGCCAACAGCATAAAAAAGTCAGGAAAAAATCAGAACTCCCAGATTTGACGCAAACACATGTTGACTAAAGTTACTGGAGTAAATATGTAAAGCATTATTAAGTTAAAAAAATATTTTTATATTTTATCTACAGGGTGGAAAGTTGAGATGGGGCATTAAGGGCAGCTACCAGATCCCTTGCTGCCAAGGAAAATGATCTTAGGAGACCTTTCACAACTTTTTGAGTGATGACAATCGACATTCACAGATTTTTGATAAAATGTACAGTCAGCGAGAAAATCGTCAGAATTGAGTTTTTTTTTTTAATGCCAATCGATCCCATTCCCATAAAGGATTAAAACACTCTTTGACACCACCTGAGGTTAGAGTACTAGAACACCCGCAAATGAAAGAAAACTTTTTCCATACATTTAATAGGGTAATGACACTAATAACAGAGAAGAAAGGTCTTCGCATATTTTGAACAACTTTTCTAGTCGGGGTAACTCTTGTCGGATATTTTTTAATTTTTTAATTACGAACACTAACCAGAACGTTGCAGAGAAGAACAAAAATTGAAATAAAACATCAGATATCGTCACTGTTCTAAATTCAAAATTTAAATTTTCTTCGTACATTATTTTTTAATTATTAAGCTTTTTCACCCATGACGGCCATGGTTTTTTTATTTATAATAATACCGATTTTTCACACTGGGAAAATTAATGATCTTTAGCTTAAGAAAATTCCACTTTGCCTTTACCCTACTAAAATGTATGGAAAAAGTTTTCTTTGATTTGTGGGTGTTCTAGTACTCTAACCTCAGTTGGTCTCAAAGAGTGTTTTAATCCTTTATGGGAATGGGATCGATTGGCATTTAAAAAAAAAACTCAATTCTGACGATTTTCTCGCTGACTGTACATTTTATCGAAAATCTGTGAATGTCGATTGTCATCACTCAAAAAGCTGGAAAAGGTCTCCTAAGATCATTTTCGCGTGGCAGCAAGGGATCTGGTAGCTGCCCTTAATGCCCCATCTCAACTTTCCACCCTGTATATAATTCATAAAGTAGAATAAAATATAATAAACGTTAAACATAACAACAAAAACGCAAAGGAAAAAAATAATATTCAATTAGTATAACATTTATGTTAATGGGCGAATCTGCAGAACGCCCATTTTTTACGTTCCCGGAGATAACATTTACGGGGTAAATTATTCAGCCACCAAAAACCCCTTTTTAGGTGCTCAATGAAACAAGAAAAAAGCTACCTGAAACGTTTTCGGTTCAAACCTACTACAAAAAGTAGTTCTGGGAAAATGAGTAAAATTTGCCATTTTTTACTAGGGGCTAAACTAGTTAATCTTCTTACTATTTGAATTAAACTTTACCTGAAAATAATTATGAAATAAAGCCTACACAGTCATATTAAAGACCAAATTTACTTTACTTTTGTGTAAAAAAAATGTGAAGAAAATTGGTGCTAATTGGTTAAAATTCAAATCGAAAACCGTGTCAAAAAATATCGTCATTAGTGGCCACGGCCATTAAATGTCGAATTTTGGAAAACTGAACGCAATGAGCAATACGATACATGGCCTCCTGCGACCGTCCCACGCCGCTCAGGTGCCTAGCAAGCGTCTCAGGACCAACACGTGCTGCGTTACGGCTAGATAAGTGGCCAAAAAACTACTTTCAACTTTTGTCAATTTTGTCGTCATTGTCATTCGTAGCTATTTCTCGATAATTATGTGTAATATAATATATTATTAAGTTTGTATTTGCATTGAAGTAAACAAAGGTTTTGTTTTGGCAAAACAGGTATTTTGTTTTCATCTTCAAACATAAACCTGTTTCGACACGTTTTTTTACTATAGTCATTGTCGGTCATGTCATTGTTGGCGAAATTGAGAGGGACGACAATGATATCTGTGGGACCCTAATGATAACTCTCAAGCCAAGAATGATATTTGTGGCTTCCAATGATACTTTATTAGACAAATCTAGTATTTACCTATACTTTGAATTATAATCATTAATATTTTTATGGGTCACAATTCACATCATAGACCATGTTGCGGCTTATTAGAGTCAAAGTACAGCGGGCAATAAAATATTGGCTCCAAAATATCATTTAGGGTTTGTTGGGGTTAGGTATACCGGATGGATTTTGAACTAGTGGAGAGACTGCGCTAAAAACTTCTTTTCTCGATATCAGTACGCGTCAGTAATTGAAATATGGCGCAAATGGTTAAAAAATAACGTCGTTCAGGCCTGTGCAATCTAAAAACCCCAAAGGCAACAAAAACTTTTTTTTCGAATGTGGTGAATAATTTGCCATCAAGGGGTAATACTGGATGGAGATTTAAAGCCGCTTCTAATGCTCAGAGAATAAGGCATCTAAAAGGAATATATCTGATTACATCCGTTCTGGCACATATTATATAAATTGGAGCTATCAATAACTAGAAACTTAAATGTTCTCATCGCATGTTTTTTTTTTCGTATTTAGGTATACGATCTTGACCCTGATACAAAAATTTGGTGAATCTGTGATTCTCAAGCTTTGATATTTGCCTAGAAAGAATTTGCTACGTAAACGTGAAAAATGAATGTAAGGTTTACACTAAGTAATTATTTCACGTAAGAAATAAATTATTTATTATAACTATAAAACAGTATATAAGAGTAAACGAAATAAATAATGCGATTAAGCAGTAAAGAAACTAAACCAAATTTATTCGGCCATGATTTTTTTAAACGCTAAAAAATAAAATGAGCGAACTAAGGCTTACACAAAGAATTACACATATTTGCGTCGTTTTTAGGCCTTAATAAGGTATGTTATTTGTTAATGTGAAAACATTGAAAAAATATGCGCCATAGTAAATAGTGTTTTTTGGCCCAAATCTGATGTCCACCTACATACATAGACTGCTAGAATCATAACCCTTTGTTTTGGCTTTGCCGTGGTCGGTTTAAAATAGCGAAAATAACGGAACGAAAGTGTGATCAACAAAAACAATCAATTTAAATCAGAGAGAACATTTACAATTATGATAATTTACAGTTTGATAATCACTGCCGTATTTTAAATGGGTAAAGATTAGAGCATCCAATATCGGAGCTTTTTTCCAATACCGGTATTTTTTAGATATTGAAACTTTAAATACCGGTTTTCCGGTATTTCGATATTTTTTCGATATTCATACAAAAAAGTTACAAATGTTAAAAATTTAATGATTTTTGAATTGACCTAGATTGCCACTTTAGGTGGGCGAAGTTTGAGGCCTTAAAAATAATAAATCAGCTCTTGCGTAGCAAGTATATGTTTATTTATTTGTTATAAATCACAGCACATTCATTAAAAATATCTTGAATTTCAACTTCAAATTATTTTTGCACGTGCGAGTATCTTAATTTAATAATCAAAAGTATCAATATGATCTTCTTAAAAACACCCAAAACAGAACAAGATAAAAGTAATTATTAAAAAAAAGCCTTTATTTCAGCTATCACAGGGATGATTTTAACTGTAAAGTCTAAATCAAGATTTTTTCTTGTACGTCATCATAATCTGTTATAAGAATACTTAGTGATAAGTTCCAATAAGTTAACGTTTCATCGCCGATATTTACCTCTAGAATCTCCTCTATGAGGAATATGTAGTGCATTCTTAAATTACTATTCTATTAAGTATTATAAGTTTAATTTCATGCAACAAATGGTTAGGAACTCGGGTATAATGCATCCTATAGCTAGGAAAAAATTACATGCTTGGATGGGGCTATAAAAATAAAACGTTATATTATTGGAAATTAATAATTAATTTAAATTAATGTAAAATCGAAAAAATATCGATATCCGGTATTTTGCGAGCTCGAATATCGGTTTTACAATATCGGAATTTTAGTCCGATATACCGGTTTTTCGATAGTATCGAATACCGGTATTCATGCTCTAGTAAAGATCGGATTGTCTCCTTCCGATCTTTGCATGCAAGGGAGAGGATCGGATCTCGGCCTACAGCAGTCCTAGGTATATTTGGACCAGTTTTATTTAATTATAAACCTTTAAAACGAAGTAATCCAACAAAACCATATCAAAAAAAAACAGCAGTTTCATTACAATACACAAAATAAATTACAGGGGGAAGAACGGATAGATATATAGATAGCGAAGACTGGCAGTCGGGGTCTAGGCGTAATGAAATGGCGTCTTGCACTTTGTTGCCAACATTGAGAAACAAAGCCAATTTCGGCTAAAATTGATTCATACGGTCTTCCCCGGCTTCCGGTGTTACCCCAACAAACTTAGGTAATGAAAGGTCGCAACCCCGTCAAGTAGGTTCAATAGATTTTTTTTAATGAGTTATTGAATATGAAATTAAGTCTGCTAGTCTTAAAATTGTTTTTTTTTGACAGGAATTTATATAGGTACTCACAGGAATTGTACCACACGAGCACAATATTATTATCACTTAGTTTTATTTCATTTAAATAAATGCACTTAAAAACAAAAGACTGAGAAGTCTGTCAAAGTGACGTGGCAAAAAATTATAGCTGAACATTACAAAAGATTGTAAAAACATACAACCCCATACGAAACATATAGAATAGAACAATACAATAGAATAGAAAATATTTATTCCACGCACACAGAAGAAAAACAATAGAAAAAATATAAAGTAAAAGGAAGACACTACGTACGAGTACCTATCCCCCGTATATAACCCCCGTTCCGTTTTTGGAAGTCGATTGAAAATGACTGATACTGGTAGTGTTTAGTTGTTACATAAGACTTTTTATGTTATTGATTAAAATATTCGTCATTGTCGGTCACATTGAATCAGTGTCGCCTATGAAGTACATCATTGTAGGCTTATTTTGTCATTGTCATACACAGCCCTTTTTTTCAACTTTGAATATATTACAAAAGAATTATTATATTTAAATGAAAATGAAAATAAAAATGAAAAAACGTTTATTCTTTAGCACAATAAATATTAAAATAACTGTGGTTGAGGCCTCTTTTTAAGTAATCAATTTACCTGTGCTAAGAGGCACCGCTCTTCGTGAGTTAAAAACATATCTGTCTTATGCTTAATAGTTGATATTACTTATAAATTTTATACATTAAACTAAGAAAAGATAAAATGACATAGAATTTAAGAAATTTAGTTTACATTTGCAAGACATAATAAAAACCAAAAAAAATGGGTCCTAAGAAAAACGTAAGTTAATTAATCTGCCTGGATGTATACGTGTGTGAGTGCGTGTGTGTGTGTATATGTGTGTGTGTGTGTGTGTGTGAGAGTGTATGTATAAGTGTATGTGTGTTACATCCCGTTTCCTCCTTCTATTATGTGTAGTGATAGGTTCATATTTTGTACATATATGTCTTCTTAAGATTACGAGTAATACAAACAAATTCCTTACAGTAAGGTGAGCATAATTCATATAATTCATAGGTAGGAGTTCGTTATGGCTTAGAGTACATTACTTTAATTAGGGATCTCTGGGCTCTCTCTAATTCCAGAAACTTTATTTTAGTAGCACCGCCCCAAACAGGAATGCAGTATGCAAGGACAGCTTGTGCTAACGATAGGTAGATTTGATTAAGTACTTTCCTAGTGGCGACATGTATTAAGTTCCTAAAAATCCAAACGAGTTTCCTGATTCTGACCATAAGCAAATCCAAGTGTTTATGCCACGTAAGACATTGGTCAACCGTTACACCTAAGTACTTGGTACTCTCCACCTTAGTAATAGTCGCACAAGAACAGTTAAATGCAGTGTCTCCACACGTGTGTATTTTAATGTTAAAATCCGGGACAGGCTGAGTACGAATGTAGTTAGTATAACAAATGTAGTTTGTCTTAGCGAAGTTTAGAGTGAGCAGATTAGTAGGCAATCCTAACTAGACCGTTTTCTGCATGTTCACTTACAGCTTCCCAGGTATTCCCCGTGAAGACCACAGCAGTATCGTCTGCATAAGTAAATATTATGCTCTAATAATATTTTGAAGTGCCTCTTTAATAAAATTATTATATACAATAAAACTATCATTTAAGCTTCACAGTAAAGTTGTAGCACAAAGATGACATCGGAACCAAAATTTGTTCCTATGAATTTTTCTGGGTGGAATCGCCCTAACCGCGGGCACGTCTAGTATAGACGTGCCCGCGGTTCCACCCGCGTGTATGAATTATATTAATGTATTCCATGGTCTGAAATAAATGCATTTTATTTATTTTATTGCTAATAAATCGTCGTCCTCCATCGTCGTGCGTTCACTACGCTATCGCTATTCGTATGGAAAACGTATGTATGCGGCCGGCCTTAAGAGGCCACCACTGCTGCCTGGCGCGAGCGATTTCGTACCCCACCACCCCGCGGCCCTTTTGAATACATCGCGGAGCGCGGTTCGTCCGAGCGCCGCGCGGCGAGGCGCTCCCGCCATTTTGCCGTATACGCGCGGCGTTCGAACATAGAAACAGTAGAGACGTGTTGTATATTTTTAAACATAAGATTTTTCATCAGCGTCATAAAAAAAATCGATATCTCTTAAATGATCGGCGTGCCGTATATGTATGTATACTACTTATATTGAAAAATAAAATAAGATAAGATTATTTGTACTCAAAGGAGACAGTCTTATAATGTTTGAAATAAGTATACAAAATAGAATTTGCAAATTAAAAAAACCTAGCTAAGCCGGGAAGCGTACCTAGTAAAAATACAAAATATGAATACTTATTCCTATTTTTATTGTATCAATGAAAAGGGTCAATGATAATGCTAAGACCTCTGTAATAATCAAATAATTCAAAACATAAGTTTAACATCTTTAGTAGGTTGAATACCTGGTTCAGGTTAGTGAAAATTAAAAAAAAAAAGTATGCTATCTTAAGTATTTAAGACTGCGTCGAGTGTCTAGTGGCGCCCTCATTACTATTATTCTGTTTTCTAATAAACTAAAGTATTGCCTGTTTGTGCAAAATGTGGTTACATAATCAACAACAAGTTTTTAGCTTACCCCACTCTGGGAATGAACGCGTGAGTGTATGTATGTAAAGTATTGTCTTGAAATCGAAAAATGGTTTTTTGTTTTATGTGTAGCGTATATATGAAAAAGTTTTATAACCTTTAACCTTCGTGTAGTCAACTTAAATGAAAAAGGTGGCCACTTTTTTCCGTTAAGTTACTCACTCATAGTTCAATTGGGAATATTGTGATACACCTAAAAAACTCGGACAAGTGCGAGTCGGCCTCGCCCACCGAGGGTTCCGTACATAACACAATTCAAAATTTGGACGGCCGTTCCTTGCATGAAGACCCTGTTTTTTGTGATTTAATTAAAAATGCATAATTTTCCGATTTTTTCCTATATATACTTGTAGTATAAGACGGTATTACTTGCCAAATTTCATAGATCTAGGTCAACGAAAAATACCCTATAAATTTTGATTCCCATGAGAGTGTTGAAATATACGTTTCTTTGCGGCAAAAACGGCTATATCTTTTTTTTACGTTAACTTAGTAGACTTAAGTATATGGTTTTAATTTCAACTCGATACCTCCACGCGTTCCCGAGATAAAGGGTCTTGACAGACTGACAGACGGACAACAAAGTGATCCTATAAGGGTTCTGTTTTTTACTTTTGAGGTACGGAACCCTTAAAAACTGCTTTATTCGACAGAATAGCCTTTCATAAGGGTCATTTAAAGCATTTCATTATTAAAAGTGTTATTGTTACTCAAAATAATTTATTTAATAAAAGTAACATTAATTAATTTTAATTTATTTATGAGAATATTATTTATGTTATTAAGAATTTAGATTCTTTCACCAAAAATTCTGATCTACATAATTAAAATAAAAAATAAAAACATAATCGCTTTTCGAAAATTCCGCGTCCGTAAAGTACGAGTATATAAATTATTTGTTAGTCAATGCATAAATTACCTGACGTAGTTATCCTTTCCAGCAATTAAAAATATCTTGAAAAAGTCTTAAATGTCTAAAGCGTATTATAGGGTCGAGGACTATCTAACAGACAAAAATGCACGGCCTACTGTAGATAAGTATGCAATGTAATATCTATGGTGACGTGCTAGAGTGAGACAGAATGTTAGTTTGTTGTCCCGCTCTCTCTCTGTGTGTCATGGCGGTTGTGTGTGAAGAGACGTTGTATTGCTTAACGTTTGAATAAATATTATTTATGTTCAAGCCTATATTTCATTTATATCTCTAGTGGTTATGGGCCCAGGGCGCTAACTAGCTTGGATAAATGAATGTACGCTTAAAACACGTAAAACTGTAGTGCAAAAATATATCGGCAAAATTGGCTGCGGCCATATTGGATCGCCGGGAAGGAAAATTTTCTTTTTCGAGAGAATTCGATAAAGGCAGGAAAGTCTACAGGAAGGAATAATGGATTCAACACAGCCCGGGCAAGTCGGGCCACTTGTCATGAAGCTGGATGGTTGCAGGAACTGGAATGTATGGAAATTTCAGACAACGGTGTTGTTACGAGGTCAAGGATTATACGAGGTCGTAGACGGGACTAAAGTAAAACCGGGAAAAAAGGAAGACGAGAAGGAACGTACTAGTTGGGAAACCAAGGATGCGAAAGCTCAAACGCTGCTGGTGACAAGAATGACAGAACAAGTCATGTTGCACATCATCTCGTGCAATACTTCGGCGGAGATGTGGCGAAAGCTGCAAAGCGTGTATGAACAGAAATCGGAGACGAGCATTCATATCGTGCAACAATTACAAAAACAATTCATATGTGTTGTGATTATGAACTATTTACGTCATATTTTGAAGTAAAGAACAAAACGGTAATTGTAGGAAACGGGTCGCAGATTAGTGTCCAAGGCTGTGGACAGGTGACAGTTCAAGTGTCAAACGGCAGAGAATGGGTTGACACGACCATAGACGATGTTCTATACGTTCCCGATTTAAAAACAAATTTGTTTTCTGTCAACTGTGCCACAAATAAAGGTTATGTTATTGTAACAAGCGAAAATGCATTTAAGTTTTTTTTTAAATGAAAGATTGATGGCTATTGCTGAGCGATGCGGAAGCATGTATTATTTGGATTTTCGGTATTTTAAAGCATGTACGGCAAACGTAGCTGTTTAAAGCTCAAATCTGCATGAGTGGCATGAAAGATTGGCACACCAAAACGTCGTGTATGTGAAAAATGTGCTGAAGATGAACAATATTGACATAAACGAATCTCATTTACAATGCGAGAGTTGTCTGAAGGGCAAAATTCACCGTCTGCCCTATCCAGTAAGTGAGAATGTCAGTTCAAAGCCGGTAAGCCCAGAAACCGGTAAATTTTATGCTCTTGTTCTATTCTCATGTCTAGAAAATAGATTTCAATAGTCCATTCTTAGGTTACGTGCGTTGTTTTCGAGAAACGTGTCAACAAAGTTCTTAAAATTTGTAAGGCGCCATCTCGGTTCTTCCTTTGTTTTTATCCCGTTCTGGTTTTTCAATTTTATATAATAGATACCTAATATCATATGGTTAACATTCATAGGGTAGAGCTACCGTTTATGGCCACATAAGGTTGAAATGAGTATCAAAAATACTGTAAAATTAAAAATAATAATCATTAATAGTTAAGACTGAAGATTTAGTCTTAAGAATATTATTTTTAATTTCACAGTGTTTTTGATACTATATTAACAAATGATATTATATTAACATAAATGATATACACCTACTAATTGAATATTATACGTTTTTTCCTTTTCGTGTTTGTTGTTATGTTTAACGTTATATCTTATATCTTATGAACGTTTAGTGTATGAAATTATATAAAATATTATATTTCATGTGACGCACCCGACTACATGCCCTGGGCTTTATGCCCTTTTTTTTGTTCAAAAGATACTGTTTGTCTACTGACAGACTTAACTTTTTAAATCAGTGAGTATTTTCAAAAATACTGAACCACAGATCACAGAAACAAGGGGTTTCATCCCTTTTAAACATGTGTGCGTCTTACGCTTACGCTCTATTGACTACTACAAAAACAACCTCATCATAATTGGTTAAAGCTTGCGAACTAAAAACGCCGTAACATAGTTTTGATAGTAGCACCAAATTAAGCTTTATGTTAAGTTTTCAAGGTTGAAAAATGCTAAAAGATTGTATTTTTTTCCATCGTAGTTCAGTGACTGAACATTAGGTAGCGCTTACTAGTCACTTAGCTGCGATCTAGCGACGAGTAATTAATTTATTTCATCAGGAATGTTTCAAAATATATCGATAACCATATAACACTTGTTTGCAATGTACTATTAAATTTACAGGCAATAAGTACTATTATTTTTATTTTTACTACTAGCTTTAAACAATTACATCATTTAAACTTAATACGTTAATTTTAGAATAGAGTAATATTTTATTACCTTCTTGCTACGGTTTGCATAAAGTTGATACATACGTTTTTAAAATTGGGAATGATGCCTATATTAAAACGTAACAAAAAAATGGCTGCATTTCTGTGGTAAATTTGCTGGAGCTGTAAAAGATTTTTATGTGTTGATTTTACTCGATTACTTAGTACATCTAATATATATAATCTGAATCTCGGAAACGGCTCTAACGATTTACGGGGGCGAAAAATCGATCTGTCAAGTTGTCATCTTCGGGAAATTTCGTTTTCAACCCGAACGTAATATAGTAATAGTCTAAACTGCAAATGGGTTTAGTTGAGTATCACGTCACGGGATCTCGGATTGGGACGAACCAGTAGTTTGTCGTATTTGTTTCCGTAGACTTCATTTTATAAATGGTGCAAATAACTTAAAGCAGTAAGATAGACTTAATACTTTGGGGCATTTTCTACCAGTCAACTTTTTCTCAGTTAGCCTTAAACCTTTTTTAACAATGATCTCTTAGTTATTATCCCAGTGTGTCGGCGCGGGGTGACAATCAGTACCGAGCCCTTTGCCTTTGTCGTTGGTCAATTTATTGTATATTATTTAAATTTTAATCTAAATTCCAATCAATGGATTAAATCTGCAATACAGTTGAACCGAATCCACATTTCGCACCTTCAAATCAATAGTGACGTAACTGAGAAATTTTAGTTTTCGAGTTAGGTCTCTATAATAATAAAATTATGACTTGAAGTTTAAAAGCAGAAATTTTGAATTAGGTCACTGTTGTTCTGAAGGTGCGATTTTAGTAATTATTTACGTACGTCATTAAGAATATGTTCTTACAGTGTAATATTATAACGGAAATGTAATTTTATATAACGTGAAAAATAGTTAAATTATCTTCCTTGTGTTTTAAGCGTGTGATAGTGATGATAAATTACTTGAACTATTAACGCATTTAATTCTATTGATCGCTGTAGAACAAGCCATTTATCGATAATCAATAGAAGTCACGTCCATACCTTACTTACGCTCCGAAATCCATACAAATCTTAAATATTCATTAAAAAATAGAAATAATGCTTCAAAACGAAATTTACCGGTGGTATGCTATGCCCCTTGACTTAAAATTAAGGTTAGGACTTGGTTTTTTTGCACACTTTCACGCTACAAACCGTCATTTTACCATTTAAACGGAGGTCGTTTATTGACAGCGATCAGCGGGTGACTAAGGCAACGCTTGACGCGCCTTGTACCGATATGTCCATTTTGACCATACCTACCGAAGCGTCACGAACCACGCCCCAATAACATATCGCCCTTGTTTCTGTGATCTGTGTACTGAACCAATTTTTTTGTAGGTTGCTAATGAACGTAGGTCCAAAATGCCCAGGAAATATTATTTTCAAAGGTCGTGACTCCTTTGGCTCGTTCCAAAGGAAACCAATTTATCCATAAATTACCTGTTCGTAATATAACTATTTAAGACATTATTGATTTTTATTTTTTTCGTTTTTTATGACGCATTGTTTTGTACGATTTTCAAATTTATGGATATTTTAGGTTTCTTCGGAGGAACAAAAGACAGATGGGTGATTGTTTTTGCATGTAAGTGTATATTGGTAGAGTTAGTACCGTTTTATGTTGAAATTGTTCAATTAACTTAGGTCAGCTTTGAAGCGGCACCAGAAGCAACATGAGAGGACGGGCAGCGTGCAATGCTCTGAGTGTGAAGGCAAATTTCGAGATGTCACTTTACTTAAACGTCACATTCGGTATTCGCATAACGGTATGTACCTAAACAAAAACAAACACAAAGGGGTTTGGGTAAAAGTGTTGTCATTTGTAAAATTCATATATTTTCAAGGTGAGCGGCCATTCATAAAAGTGGTAAATTATGATAGAATTATTAAAAATAAACATATTTTATTATGTAATGTAATACTCTAAAGTGCATCGGAGCCGAGATATTTAAATATTCATAATTCATATTCAACTTGGGCGTACTTTTGTACTAAAAACTGAATACTTAAATCTTTAAAATCTCCGCTCCGATATTATTTACCGCCATAAATTATATATATCTATGTGTATTTAGAGGTCCTCTAAATAACTATGTAAAAATCATCAGTGGCTGCTGAAAAAAAAAAATGACAATATTTTTCAATCAAATTTACCCAATGCCCTTTCAACTCAGATTGTGTGTAATTCAAGGCCCTACTGGCTTTAACTTTTGATTAATTTATTGTTGACTTTGTATGTAATATTTAATGGAGACTATTTATTATACTTTTACATAGGTACTAGTTATTAACAATATTGTCCTTCAGGACGTTTCCAATTTAATTGAATAAAGAGCAAAAAAGACAAAAGAAAATATCGGAGAAAAGCACTATGCAAGCCTCGGCCAGGAAAGGCGGATGCTTGATAGCGTCTCGGTCTCGCTATCTCATACTCGTCCCGCAACGGCCTTCTTCCCAGTCTCTACAGTAATGTACTATTGTCATATAAAAAAACAGTATATATGTTATAGTCTACTTAAATTTTATGGATGAAATGATGAATGCATCTCTGAGTATTATATTAAACCTCTGTTCTAGTTTAGTAAAATTATATGAGTACATTTAATCCTGGAAAATGTCGGGTATCTCGTATTTTTTGAACCTGCCTTTGCAAATAGTTGGTAACGCAGCTTAATAAGCTGTTTTTAGGTCGGATTTTTAGTTGCAGTATTACCCCCGTGTACTGCAACTGCCCCGCATTTAATAAAAACTGAAGAAAAAGTTTTAAGTATCGTGGTTTCCACCGATCGAAATCTTCGATGTTTATTAAAGGTCTCTTTAAAAGATGGCGGATACCAGACCTTTTACAAGTAGGGTAAGGTGGGTACGATTGAACCACTTTCACTTTAACAGCGTATAGCGAAGTATCTATTAAACTCACGGATTCTATATTTTGGTCACATTAAGTATGGTTATCTGGCTTTTAAATAAAATATATTTTGTAGCTTTATCTCAAAAAACTACGCCGCTATTATCGAAAGAAGAGGACCGGGGAAATTGGTTCAATTGACCCCATGGTAGGGTCAATTGGAACAGTACGTGGGTTAATTGAAACACTTCAAATAACTTTGACATTATTTGACATATTCAATATGTTTAAACGGTTTTCTATACTACATGAGTATTTGTTGAGATCATGATAAAATGGTAACGTAACTATAACTATTTCTATTATTATTACTGAAACAAAATTTTACAGGTAGAGGTATTAATAAATATTTTTCTATTCATCGATAGCTGATGGGAGTTGAACTAATAATTAACATTTAATATTATCAACATAGATATAATCTATTTATTAGCTATAATAGCATAATAATGCTTAAAAAAGGAATAATTATTTCTCATACAAACAAGCATGTTACAATCATAACCATGTTTCAATCATGACCTAAGTATGTATACTTACCTACGTATACATTTAAATACTTATGTAAACACTTTAATGTAAAAAAGCAAAATAATAAAACCCAAAATATCAAGGAATAGAAATAATTTATTGTAGAAAAGCAAAAAAAAAACACTGTCAAAGATAAAAAATATTTATTTACCGAATCAATCAGGCTTGAAAAAACTAATAAAAAATTAAAAAATACAACTAAATAACATCTCTATTACTTAGAGCAAAAATGTCATGTACTTATGACAACTAATAAAAAATCAAAAAATACTAACGTAATAACATCTCTATTGGAGCAAAAATGTCATGTAGGTACCTACCTACTTATGACAACAAACTAAAATAGGTACTTTCCAAAAATATAAACTAAATATCAAAGACACCATACTTGGTATTTTTAAGGATTAAACAAAGCCTTAAACAAAGTCAAAATTAGAATCAATATTTCGACAATTCTTTTTCAGTACCTACCTACTATCTAAGTTATTAAAGGAAACGTGTGCGAATTTGTCCATTATTATTCCTAAAAAAAACATATTAATTCTTAAAGTTTCATACTTAATTTACCTAATTATTTATTTAAAATTTCAATAGGCAAACAATGTAATACTGCGTAAGAACCTATTTTTCTTCGAAAACTTACAATTTCTGGCACTTTTTTATTTTTAAATAACTTTAAAACTAATCAGACTGTCTTAAAGTCTTAAAGATAATAAATTCTCAAACATTACAAACGTAATAACAACTCTAATTAAAAAAAAAAATCTTACACCCGAAACAAACTAACAAAAAGCTCTCCAAAAAGTATTATATACTTATTATCAAAAATCACTGGCTAATCACATTTATTTAGTAAGATATTCAGTCTTAAAGATTCATAGGAGGAACTTGCCGACTTAGCTACGATAAAAGATTTGAGTTTGAACCTTAAAACTAGTCAAAAATACTTAAGACCTATTTATTCTATTTTAAAATTACGTAAAGACTTCTTAAAATCAAACACAACTACGCGTTTGCTATTACGATTTATAACAGGTGGGTCAATAATCTTTACTATTTGGTACCGAAAAATTTCAGATATGTCCTCTTTTACAGGCCACTTAAACCTGTGGTTATCAAGTTTTTTGGCAAAATGTACAAGATAGCCGTCTTCTGTAACGGTCTTAATTTGTCCGACGTAACGGTGTACAAGGTTTTTCATTGATGTTAAATTTACAACCACCCAATCCTCTGCCTGTACTACTGACGATCCGTCGTCAGTGTCAGATTGGCAACTTGATTCAACATTTTCATCAAGTTGATCCGTATCTTCGTTCACATCGTACACCGACTCGTCATCTTCTTCATTAAAAGGCAGTCTCTGTTCGTCTTCTGAGCTGGAAGAAAAGTTCTTTGGGGTTCTTTGAGGTAGTTTCTTTTTAGTCTTTGTCTTCCTTTTCTTTTCATCTAAATTTTTTAGGTTAGTCTTAACTTTCTTAGCATTTTTTTTCCTTTCCCTTTCTTCAGTTTCTAGTCTGATTATACCAACCTAAATCGTCAGGTAGATATTTTTGTTCCTGATGGTGTTAATATTGTTTCAGAACTGGAATAAAAGTGAGTAAAAGTAAAAGTAATAAACAGAACAAACTATTAATGTTACCGTTAATAGTCGTGTGTTGGAAACTTTCACTTGAAAAATCTCCACGGCAAAATATCGTCGGATCATGACAAAACAACTTAATGTGATACAGATGATGCGAAGCGAGATAGTGCAATAGAATTTAGTGTTCATTAACTGTTTATTGCTTACATCTCATTAAATAAGCTAATAGTGTTACAAACTTAATGTGTTGTTTGAATGTTTCACAATATTTAAAGAATCAATAAAAATAAAAACAAAATTATCTAAATGCGAATCATTCTTTGTCTAGGTACAATAGAAATTATAATAATAAAATCGTAATATTGACCTTTATTAAAATACGCAGGTAACTGGTACTCAAATTGGTAGAAAACTCAAGATATATGTATGTACAGTGGGCTTCATAAGTGCATGGACACCTTAACGTCTATAATGCTGTGAAAACGTGAGCCCGCTTTCATAAGAAACAAACCTAGATGGCGTTGTTAACTGAGGCAGTTCGATTATTGTTTGCTACAACTATTTTACGTTTTAGTATTTTACAGACTGACAGACAACGAAGTCTCACCATAAGGGTTCCTTTTTTACCATTTTGGTATGGAAGTATGTTAAAATCCAGTAAAACGTATTGAAATCTATACAGCCATCACCTCAAATAGTATAGGAAGTATACAAAAACCTAGGTTAGTAGGTACTTACTACTTACGCTACTTAGTATTTTTACGTAGGTAAGTCTCAAGTCCTGCAAGCGAAACAAATTAGAAAAAAAAACAGAAACACTTGCTCGAATAAGTAATAATGAGTTTCATTCATATTGCGTTTATTTAGCTCCTCCTTTGCAAATTGAAAAATCGAACACGGATGGCTTCCCGGCTGCGGGCCGTTGTCTTTTACTCATACGAGTACCATGCCTAATAATGTCGCACGCGTTATACATACATAGTATGTACTAAACAGGACATTTACACTTATTCCACAGTGTTCCACCTTTGCTAATTACTTATACGAAACTTACATATCATGTAGATAAGTTGTTGGTTCATATTTAGAAAAAAATGGTGTTTGTACGACGAGCCTGGATTGTTATACAGGGTGTTTTTTTTTCGAGGAATACAAGTAGAGGGCTGGTATTTTTTTAAATAGTTTCTATTGGTTACAGCAATATTATGCAAAATTTGGTATTTGTCCGATTCATACACTTTGAGAAAAAAAAAGAGAAACGTTTTAGGGTTAAATGGATGCTGTGAGGTTCCAGGGGGTAGTAGAGGGTTAAAAATTGGTATGAAGTATTTTCTCCTCACGGGGCATCTGATAATAGTTCCAACCTCAAAGCTTTGGGGGCAATTTTTGAAGGGCTATCCTGCGACTCCCTTTATCTCCTGTTGTATGTTTGTTGTACCCATATATTTCTTTGTTTCTCTAATGGCTGCTGCACTTTTCGAATCAAATTCATTTATAATCTGTTTGATTTGTTCAAAATACTTCGCATAGTAATTAATGGCTTGCAACCAGGTTCCCCATCTTGTAATGACAGGTGTGGGAGGAAGTGGAACAGTCGGAAATTTATTTCCTAAACTCTTTTTTCTTGAAGGAGTTTTATTTAATACTTTTTTATGGAGTTGACAAGCGTATTAACATTAGGGTACAGACACCGTATTTTCTCAGCCACTCTGTAACCCATGGGCTAAACACGTCAAATGCGTTACATTGGGGGATATATTGATTAAATTTTTGCCGGCTTTCACCATACAAGATCTGGCATCCGTTTATTTATTTATTTATTTTATTTGGGACATCAACAGCGATACATTAATCAGATACTGAAGATATGGATACATTTGCGTAAGCCAATAACAAATGACCACAAGAAATACAAAAAATACAAGTGGAGTTATAACTAAGTAAACAAGTATAGGTAAATTTTTTGAAGCTAGTACAATATTATCCTTATTAATAATAATACTAATGAGAACTAAGAAAAGAGAAAGTTATTACATTTACTTAAACGAGTGTGTGTGTGAAAGTGTGTGTGTGAAAGTGTGTGTGTGTGTTTGTGTGTGTGTGGGTGTGATGCGGCTTAAGATTATCAACAATACTGTGGATTTCAAGTTTAGAAACTTACTTAAGTTACGATCATCCATGTTTCCCCAAAGGTCCTTTAACCTTTCGGTGATTATGGTGCAAATGGAAATGTCTTTGGTTCTATCCAAGACTGTATTTTTCATGAGGTACGGCTTGGTATTCTGATTGTTCAGTTCTCCAACTCACACATTAGCAACCTTTTTCCCATCGGTATCCGTAGTTTCATCAAGAGTTACATAAATGTATTTAGAGGTATTTTGCAATTCTTCCCGTATCATCCTACCTTCTTGTTTTCATAAACTTTTGGTAGGACCGTCAACCTTAAATGACTTTCACTTGGTAGGTATATGTACATTGTCACCATAATTGCTTTTGGTACAATTTTCTAGAAATAATTTAAATTTGTGATTTTAAGCTGACTCCACGGTATGTTACATGCAATCATCAACTCTAGTAAATCTTTCTGAAACATATCTTTATCATTTCTTTTGCCTTTATCTTGCTATGAGCTAATGTGTCTGTCAATGTTATATTTTTTTGAAAGCATAATATTTATGTCACAAGTTTGACAGAACATTTGGTTGTCATCAATTTTTAAACAAACGTGTAACTTAAAGAATCTATCCAGACGGATTGAGTAATTTGTTTCTTTTTTTACATGGTTACGGCTTTTGATATGACTTTGTAAAATAAATTTTATTGGCTTTAAATTTTTATCACAGTAGGTATGTACACAAAATCGATAAATGTTTTTTTTTCAAAAAACCTATGCTCTTCAAGCAGTTGTCACATAGTTATTATAAATTAATGATATTTAAAAAACTATTAGCAATTATTGTAAAACATAAAACACACAAAAACAAACCAAACAAAACGAGCACTTGACAAAGTCAGATTGATAACCATGACAAGAACATACTCGTAAATCTATAGGTAGACAATATATTTATCAATTCCAATAAGTTTTAGTTTAATATCATAGATAAACTATGGACACTGATAAGGGCAATGTAATACTACCTAGTCGGGTCATAAGTTCTGTTACTGACATTTATTACAATTTAAAAAATAAATTAAAGGAGTTTTTTATAAATCTGTATATTAATCAAAACATTGATTTATGTAGAATGAAAATAAAAATAATGTATTCTAAACTATTGCATTTATTTGATGTACGAGCTTGAAGTATTCCCATTTCGGACTAGAAAATCATAGTTCAATTTACGCACGACGATTATACTGATAATGGCCACAATTTTTGTAAGAGTTCTTGTAGACAGTTCAAATTTGCGAGAAATATTGATCAGATTTTTAGCTTTAAATTCTGATACAAATGTATTTCAAGCAACTTTTAAGAGCCGCTTGTACACCGGTCAATCTTGATGTCTCATTAAATCGACTTTACGATTTCACATGAATTCGCAGCAATACGAAAACACCAAATCTCTTGCTTCATAAGTTGGAATTGAGTCTTGTTGAAAAATATAATTTTGGTCTTTAAACATACACAAAGATAGGAAGTTTTATAATATTAAACAAAAAAGTTCTTTGGTAAACAAAAATTAACTTTTAAGCGTTTTCAAAAAGTGAAATTTACAGAAAAGTCATGCGTAATTTCATCGTTGCCGGCTGTGAACGTTTAAAAATCGTCCCGGAAATTGCGGCGACTATTTAAAATGATTATTTGTAATTCAAAATGTACATTAATTGAGCTTTTAATTTTTATATGTATTGAAATAAAAAAAATAACATTAGTTAGTTTTATTTGACTCAACCTTAGTAACAGAACTTATGGCCGGACTAAGTATAATGATAAATAAACACATTCCTCCATGCATACGAGTAGGTATCTATAAGTACAACCCTAGTACTTCAATGAATTTTGCTCGCACTTTACGATCCCTGACTATAACACAGACTAGCTGATACCTTTTCGCCGACAAAAACTACATACCTACAAATAAAAAATCCCATAAAAATATATGTCCTTCAAATATTTTAAGGTTCGTATTGCTGTTCTGAGTGCAACACCGTGTTTAGAAGCGATCTGGCGCTGCGCACTCACGCCAGGATTCACATGCCCGAGGCTAAACGAAGGTTTCGGTGCACTCATGAAGGCTGTTCAAAAACCTTCAACTTTGTTCATCACCTAAGGCATCATGAACTTACGCATTCTACTTCGAAACCACATTATTGCAATGTTTGTGAAAAAGGTATTTATTTGGTCTTGTATCTTTTTCCTATAAGAATGTAGAATAAACATAAATCATATTGCTTGTAACGTGTGTACGTGTTACACCTCGTTCAATTAAAGTCGATCTAGTACTTTCCATCAGGCTATTTTTATTCTAAATTCTAAATTTGAGGTCATTTTAAATTCTACGATCGCCTGCACACGAATACGGTTTCAGTTGGTCACGAGCTCTTGAGCTATCAACAAGTCTTAATCATAATAACAGTATAAATCAAATCAAATTAATACGAGTAATTATAATACTTACAACAGTGAAGTGAGATTTATGTAAAGCTTCACCTAATACCTACTGTTTATGGCACTAATTGTGCCTTATTTCCTTATTTTATAATTTTAACCGTTTGAAGATATTTAATTAAATATTCCTGCCCTGGACTTCCGGTGTTATTAATTAAACCACTCCCTGATTCTGAGCCTGTTCCGGTATTCCCGTGACATGCTTCAGGGTGCTATTTTTTTTAGTGCATTTAGAATCTACTCCTACTCTACTATTTCAGTGTTTTTTTTTGTATATAAACTGATTTAATAAGATTTTTATCGTTGGTTCCCTTAGTACAGGCCTAGAGCTTAGTGTGGGACTTGGTACTAATTTGTGGGATTGATGATTGATATTTATTTATTTAGTCATATTGTTTACGTTAACTATGGCGTCAACAATATGATTGAACTGCTAAGTTCTTTCGGATAAGTAAAAAAGAGATACTATAAGGTCAACAAAATCATTACAATATAAGAGAGATCAAGAAGTAAACGGAAGATGTGCAGAAATCAAGTGCTGGTCTTTTGCTCGCATCATGGTAATAATTCTTGTTGGGTGATTGCAGGATTTATTCAAGCACATCACCTGAAGACACATCTGAAATCCCATTGTATTGACAACTGGTTGAGCTGTACAACTCTCGATTGCGATAAGCAATTCAACTCTAAAAGTGCTTGGAATAAGCACATTGGCACCCATAGAAAACACTTTGATGTCAATTTGAAAGGTAATTATATTTTTCTCTGACATGCTCGGAAATGTTAACCTTACTTTTGTAAAAACAGCGAAGGTTCCAGGACAAGGATATTTTAAAAATAAGTTATTGGATACCATAGGCAGCGGCCGCGTAAAATTTATGAAATTGAAAGTATAGATCTGCTTCAGCAGGGTAGTCGTGGTTATGTATCGGAGTGTTTTAAAAAGCCATACTAGTTTGCGTATTCTGTTGTTAATATACTCTATGTGAGTGTGCCCAGAGAGGCGCTGGTCTATGATAATACCTTGGTATTTAATTGATATTTATCTAGCTTAATGCATTTACAGAGGGTATTAACAACAAAATTACAGTTATTGATTTTAATTTGGAAGCCAGGCGGAGGCTTTGTGCTGTTGTTTTTGGTGAAGCAAATGTAATGCGTTGGTTTAGGGTATCAAATGCCTTGCTAAAGTCTATCATGGTTACTATTACATGTTTTCTGTCGTTGAGATGGGCATTCACCTCATCTGTGAACTTGGCTAGTAGTTGTGAGGTATTTTTCCCTTTCTGGAAACCAAATTGTCTCTCATAAATCGTTGCTTGACAGAAAGTCATTTATTTTTTTACCTAGGTATTTCTCAATAATTTTGTCTATTGTAGATAATATAGTGATTGGCCTGTAGCTTTTCGTATCAACGTAGCTTCCTTTTTTGTGTATTGGTCGGATTATACCAATTTTTAATTTATCTGGATATAAGGAGCTAGATATACACTGGTTAACTAAGTGTGTAAGTAGTGTAAGTACTTTTATGTCCCTTGCTCTTAGCTTGTCGAAGCCAGCACCTTTGTTTGTGTTAATGTTTTCAATTATTTGTGACATTGTGCTTTCTTTGATCTTATTAATTTTTAATGATACTTTTGGGGAGTTACTATAGGTTTTCTTATCAAGTAACGGTACACTACATGAGGTTAAAACAAAAAGTACATTATTCTCAAAGTCGTGGGCAAACTTATCTGATAGGTTTCTAGCCTTAATTTTGAAAGACTTTAGCAACATATAAATAAAATAAATAAATAAATATCAAATATCATCTACAGATTTGATCATTCTACCAGTTAATTTGTTTATTATTTGCCACATTTTTTTCGGGTTCTCTACATAATCCATAGCTTGGTGAATCCCGCGATTTGGCGTATCACGAAGCGTAGTTAAAACTCCTGCAGAGCTTCAAGCTCCTAGTATGGCACTCGCGCTACAGGAAGCACGCCGTTGCGTGTTAAAGTAAGGACGCAGGAGACGTGGCGTATCATACCAAAAAAAGAGCAACACGCAAAGCCAAGGTTACTTCAGACCTTTAATCGGTAGGTGGGGCTGTCAAAAATAAATGAACTAACAATCCGGGACTAACATCAGGCGGAAGGAGGGCCGAAAGTTTAACAAATAGGAAGCTACGATCCAAAAAAAAAGTTTAAAAAAACAAAAACCCGCCTTCAAAAAGCAAAAAATAATTTCTTTAAAATGGTAGGTAAATAGGTCAGTCCAACTGAAGTCTGCTTTTGGTTAAAATATTGTTGGACGCCGACTTCAGCTGGACTGACCTATTTACCTACCATTTTAAACAAGTTATTTTTTGCTTTTTGAAGGCGGGTTTTTGTTTTTTTAAACTTTTTATTTTATTTTATACTTTTTAGTGATCATAATTATACTGTTATTCTCCCACTTCTCAATTAATAAGAAACAATAGAACATTTCAATCTCGCCGCAAGCATCGCCGTGGGAAAGTCATAATCATATATTTAAGCCTCAATATGCTTCGTCATAGTCGCTCAACTATCTTAATCGAAATATCTTGTCGCCACCCTCGAAATATATACCGTTTAGGAGTTCCGGTGGCCATCTGTGGTCTTCATCATCAGTTCCACTTCACCAAATAGTGCTTTCCAAGACCAAATACACGAGTTACAATGAAAAATACCAAAATCGCTATAGGTGTGCCTATAAATTTTGAAGAGTTCCGTCGATTCCTCATGGATTCCACCATCAGATTTTCATTTTGATAAGAATAGAACCAATCGGGAAGCACCAGCTTTCAAATAAAAAAAAGTATCCTCAAAATCGGTTCACCCAGTCGAAAGTTCCGGATTAATCGTATTTGGACAGAAACGTAATTCACCTGATTCGCACCTGACCATTATCGCGATTCGACAGCTCTCATGTCGGCAGAAACGCACTTTGCCTGCAACGCACCTGTACTGAAAAGTAAGAGGACAGACTCGCATTTGGCCATTATCGCGATTCGACAGCTCTCATGTCGGCAGAAACGCACTTTGCCTGCAACGCACCTGTACTGAAAAGAATCGCAATTAGTTCATACTCATATCGACATAAACGTAATAACGCTTATCTTTGTTCGACGGAAACGCTTTGAAAATTGAAAACCAGATTTAAATTACCTCCCATCTCTTTCTCTTCTTTTAGCCTTGAATAACGAGTGAAGGACATAGAATCTTCATAGAGGAAGAATGACAAAATTATGAACTTTTTGGGAGAAACCAACCAAAGACCACTTTGTATACTGGGCCAGAAGTTTGAGAGGTACACAAGTAAAAGACATTTTAGTTTACTTACTCGTAATAAATAACATGTAATTATCAGGAAAACGTGTTCGGTAGTCTTAAAATATATGTTACATACTTCATTAAACACACTTTAATGTTTGTGTATTGTGTAAACGATTGCATAGCATTGTATCTAAATTAGGAAAATTATTATATACCTACTCATCAAAAGTGCCTAGGGATATTTTTTATCCCTAGACAGTTTTGAACTTTTCAAATTAGGAATAGGCTGACATAGTCTATATACTGAGTCAAAACATCAAATTTGTCTAGGGATAATGAGTATCCCAAGACTTTTTTGATGTGTGTAATAAAATAAAATAACAACTATTTATAAAAAAACAGGCCACTAATTTGACGCTTGTTTATTAATCTTATATAATATATTACGCCCAATCTTATAAGTTATAACAAAACAAAAAATTCAATCTTATATAATATAACACGTCAACACAAAATGTCCAGGCTTTCTGGATTACATATACGTATACCTACTACAATCTGGTTTAAGAAACCAAAATGTTTAAACAATTATGAATACTCAGTTGTCCTTCTACGCACTTTTGGATTATTGACTTCTTTACTGTAAATATGTCGTCAACCTTTGTTTTCTTATTGAAAGTGGCAGATTGTTTGATCCGAAGATCTTGGTACTGGGCTTCTTTATAAAGCTGGGACAAAAAAAGAAATAAACTCGGTTTTTTTTCTATTTTCGTGTTGAGACGATGATGCCAACCTTCTATGGCACTTGTTGTCCTATTCTTTTCGTCAAAACAACTAAAAATCTCAGGAGTAACTTTCGATATCCATTGGTCACTGAAATATTTCTGAAATATCTTGAACTCTTCGGTATCTGCAGCGTTATCGACGATGTCAAGATGAGCGTCAATTACCAAATCAGCTGGAAACAGTGCCAAATTTGCATACTTTTTTGCAACTTTATAGCCGTCATCATTCACTGTCAAGCCCACATCTTTGGCTTTTTTCCAGATTGCTCGCTGGTAATGGAATAAGCATCCTTTTGTTTTAACGTCACTGTCTTCGAACACTGCGTTTACGGCGTTAATAGCTGCAATCTCGAAGTCGCTGACGAAATGGGAAATGCACATACCTAAGCAATTTCTTAAAATTTTAAATAGAGTTGTATATGTTGCCTGTGATTTATCTTCTAATAAACAGTATACGAGTGGTATTATAAGTGATTCTTCGTCGGACCCCATATCGGCGTGAATTGAGTATAACTGATAGTAAGGGTGAGGCACCACGCGGAATGTGCCATCACCAAGGTAGTTCGTTTTTTTGGTGACCGCGTCTCTTGCAGTCGCTGTTGCAAAGACTGCAATTCCATCTTTCTTTGTTACCAAAAAATCGTTTTTATAGATTTCTGGTATTTCGACGTCTTTTGCTGACTTGAACGTGCATTTTGTAACGCTAAGATGTTTATATCTGGTTCTGTAAAGCGTGTCCCTTTTTGACTTGAACTCGGGAATGAGTGCTGAATCCACAACACTGGCACCGTCTTGTACTGGCTTGAATTTTTCTTCATAAATACTTTGCACGGACACCATGCTTTTGACCACAGCTTCTTTACAGTTATGCATACAAACATCGATTTTATTCTTCAGAACATTCGGCAAGCATGTATGTTTCGGCTCTCTTAAAACGTTGTGATCAGAATCAGTTTTTATCGATGCACTACATGTGCTTTTATTGGCACAACGCCAGTTCAAGGTTCCAAGTTTATTGGTAATATTAAAATAATATTTATAGCCGTCTTTTAGAAGGACGTCTTTTTTTCTAGTGCTTTTTATTATTTGCACCTTTTCTTCCATAATTTTATAGGTATTATTCTATTGAAATTAGTTTCCTTATAGAATGATTGATTACACTTGCCTACATGTAAGACACTGACAGTGTATATTTTGTTTTTATCTATTGGTCACAAATGAGTGAAGAGGTTTACTGAGTAAAATACTTAAATCGAAGCATCACGCCATCACCGTGCCTGCCTGCCTATTATTGCCGTTTGATTTGAAGATTATGAAATGCTGGCTACTGCCCGCGACTTCGTCTGCGTAGAATTAGTAATTTAGGTAGTTCATTTTTTAACCGATTTCGTTCATTGCCAAAAGCAATATCTAACGCATTAGTAATATTTAATGTCAAACAGTATATGCGTGTTATATTTTTATGTAAACTCAACTATCGGCTTATCGGTAACCTATCGCCATCGCGGATTTTTTTTGACCGAATAACATTTGATCGAAAACGTTTTGTTTTTTAACGTGTCTCCGATGGCACGATTCGTTCATTTTTCATTTTACGTTTCTGAAAAAAAAGCGTAATCGCCCTACCGGTCGGATAAGTTTCTGTCGTAATGCGTTCTGGCCAAATACTCATATGACCAGTTGAGTTCATGGCGTACAACGTTTATGGTCAACTGCGTATTTGGAGTGGTGAGTTTCTGTCGTAATGCGTTCTGGCCAAATACTCATATGACCAGTTGAGTTCATGGCGTACAACGTTTATGGTCAACTGCGTATTTGGAGTGGTGAGTTTCTGTCGTAATGCGTTCTGGCCAAGTGCAAATCAGGTAAAACGCTTTTCAGGTCAAATCCGAATCAGGTGAATTACGTTTCTGTCCAAATACGATTAATCCATACGAGGTAATGCGACTTACCCGTAGTACGGCTAGTTCGGAAATAAATCCATATATGATAACTGCATCAATAACTTTGTACTCGAGCAAAATGATCTTCACCGCGGACTTTATTTGTCCGATTCCGCATTGAACTATTAACTCTTAGTATTCGAATTACGCAACGACAAACAAAATACTTTTAATGAAATACCTATACCAGTTTGAAAGACGATCAGTAAAATAATGGCGAAATTTTCTTCTGAGCTTCTGAACTGACAAAGGAACATTCAAATTTTAAATGAATATATCTACCATGGATACCACCGGCCAATCAATGAGCAAAGGTACGATAGAAAAGCGATTTTTGACGCGATTCGTCGCGATTTGTAGGAGTAATGTGACAATAGCTAATATTATGTAAGTATGTAAACACTCTATTGTACAAAAAACAGCAAATCAAATACAATATTTACAGAATTGGAATGTACAAAGGCGAACTTATCCCTTTAAGGGATCTCTTCCAGCTAACCTTTGGGTTATTGAGGAAAATAAGAAATGTAGAATGTGGTAGACGACAAAGTTTACAGAAATTGCGTGAACTAAAATTTAGATCTTATGAATAAATACTAACAGAGACATATAAAAGTAATAAAAATAAATATCAAAATAATTAAATACAAAAACATACATATATATATACACATATACATCATATACGTACGTACAATATACATAAAATGTATATATTATACAGGGTGTTTTTTGGTCGGCAACTTCCAAAACAGGAGAGATAGTTTAATTAATGCTGAATCCGAGGCCAGAGAAATAGCATTTTCAATTTTTCCCATTATTTCACTTAATTGTGGTTACCATGCGCCATGTTTACCGAAGACTTTAATGACTTAATCACTGTGCACAGTGTTATTATTCATCTTTCCCTTCATACTTGTTACGGGCTGAGGACCGTCAAAGATTACAAACACGGTTTAGGTTAGAAAATTGTAGATTATTGATGTTAAAAATCGTTCATAAATGGCATTTAACTACAGAATAACGGTATGGATTACAAAACCGCAAGTGTTGTCTTTGGCGTATTTAAAAAGGTGAATCAGCTTTGTACAACTTATGTTAAAAAATTACCAACCTTGAGCATGGCGTGGCGTTTCAAAAGTGCCCCACTCGTAAAGGTTGCTAGCGAGCGATAGACCTTACAGTGTAGCGCGTAATGGCCTAGCGATGAGGAAATCGTTCAGTCCAAATTCTAACGGTGTCAGCAACGTTTCGAGCACTCACAAAGTAAATTTTTGCAACATCAAACATTTCCCGATATTCCAGAAGTAACTTTTCTTGTCGAGACATTTTTTTAATCAATTAAATGCTTTATCACTTTACTTAACAAGCACTCGCTTCGAAACAAACATGGAACTGACATCGCTTGCGCATAGTTTTGTGAGGGTAGTATCAAACAATAACATAGACTGATCGTGACGATAAGCGGCGGCCTACCCCCTTCGTAGCTACAGAAACGAGAGACCATGATTTATAAAATAGCGAGGATATTCTTTCGACATTTCATAAAAAAAATATGTTTTTTATTATATTTTTTTTGAGATCAGCATCATGAATTTTAACCCCTATTGTGGAAGTTGCTGACCAAAAAAACACCCTGTATAATAAAAACAAAGGACAGCATACAATTATAAGGAGTCAAGCCAGTATGTCCTCAATTTTCCTTTTAGAGATGCAACCGATTGCGATTTCCTAATATCTGATGGCAGCCGGTTCCACAGTCTGACAGAGTGCACTGAGAAGGATTTGGAGTAGGTTTTAGACGTATGGGCCGGGAAGGCAAGAGAGAGGTTAGCACTCTACCGCAAACGATTCTGGGAATCGGGTAAACGGATCGTTAGCCATTTTAACTGGGCGCGGAAGTGGGACACGTGGTCATACTCGTATTTCCGCAGGCCGTAAATAAAGCGAATACATACCTACATTTTGCAGGCGTTCCAACTTATCCAGCAGTACTTCTGATACGTCGAGATATGCGACGTCGCCGTAGTCGAGAAGGGGAAGAAGAAGGGATTGAGCTAGAGTAAATTTGGTGTGAAGGGGTAGAAAATTCTGCAGGCGCCTGAGAGAGTGCAGGGAAGCAAAGAGCCTGCGACTGACCTCGGCGACTTGACAGGACCAAGAAAGAGTCTGATCCATCGTGACTCCCAAGTTTTTTAAAGAGGTATTAAAAGGAATTGTGGTACCATCAAAACTTATACTGGGAACCACGAGTTCAGACAGCTTAGTGATGAAGTAGGAACTGCCAACCACAATTGCTTGCGATTTTTTAGCATTTATCTTAAGCCCAAAGTTAGCAGCCCAGTCTCGGATGGTGGCAAGGTCAGCATTAATAGAAGATATGAGAGTTGGGAAGTCATCCAAACTTGCCTCCGCGTAAATCTGTGGATCATCTGCATAAAGGTGGTAAGACGATTGAAGAGAAGCCGTAATACTATTCATGAAAATAGAAAAAAGGAGAGGAGAGAGCACCACTCCCTGGGGTACGCCAGCCGTAAGAACATTCCAGTCAGAGACAGTGTCATCCATTCTGACATACTGGCGCCTCCCACGGAGGTATGACTGAAACCACGCTAGGGCCGGTGAAGAGAGATTGACTGATTTAAGAATGCTTAGAAGGATATCAAAGTCCACCGTATTAAAGGCGCTACTAAACTCTAGTAAAACCAACACAGTGAGCTTCTTATTTTCTATATTAAGACGAATGTCGTCAGTGACCTTGACTAAAGCCGTAACAGTGCTATGCCCGGGGCGAAAACCGGATTGGAAAGGGTTTAAAAGACGTAGTTGAGAAAACGGGAAACCTGTCACTAATACGCTGGTAAACATCTTAGCCTAATTGTGCAAATTGTGGTTATAGAATTATCAACAAGTTTTTAGAGATGTTTGTAATTCTGTAGCTCTGCCTACCCCACTCTGGGAACGAAGGCGTGAGATTATGTATGTATGTATATTTGTAGCAGTTTTACTTGAGATTGCTATTTAGTCGGAAACTATGAAAATTAGACTACAATTTTAGCTTAAAATAGCATCAAAATAAGAAGCCATTATAAAAATACAATCCGTATAAAAATGCTAAAAAAAAAGATTTATTTTCATGTTTCTTGTATGGGGACCCCTCTTGGGATTTGATTTATTGTTCATTGTACAATTTTAAACGATAGATTTTATAATAACACGTATTCTGTGAAAAATTCAATTGGCTACTTATAACGGTTAAAAAGTTATAGCCCTGTAAACTTACTTTTTCATATAAGGGAGCGTAACGCTGTTAAGCGATGACGTCATCATCCGTGAGCGCTAGCCGCCGGGTTTCGAGCGCCGCATACGAAGTTTAAAATGTAATATCTCGAAAACTATTTGACGTATCGAAATGATTCTTTTACAGCTATTTTTAGTTTTTAATGAATAATACGGTAAGCCAAAAATCTAAACTGGCTGACATTCTCTATTATTTTGGAAAGGACCGGGAGGAAAGAAATTGGACGATTGTCAGAAAAGAAAGAAGGATTTGAGGATTTTTGGAGAGGGAGCACATGTGCTAGTTTCTACGGAGACGGGAAACAGCCAGAGTTAAAAGAAAAAAAAAAATATTGGATAGGATAGGGGATATTGAATCCGCCACGAGCATAATCATATCCAAACTTAGGCCATCTTCACCAACGGCCTTCGTCTTAATAGATTTTAGAAAAGTAAGTGTTTCATCTGGGGATATAAGACCCAGATCGAAAGGAGGAATGTCGGGCCGAGGGGCATTAGCGAGACGAGAAAGTGTACAGTGCTTTATACAAAGAAGGGTAAAGAGTGACAGGAGAAGTGCTAAAATGCTTATTAAGTGCGTTAAGATCGACTTGGTTATTTAGAGAAGAACTTTGAGACTTGCCCACCCCTAGCGACTTTAACTTCCTGAGTTTATGAGGAGGACAACCTTCAATCGACTCATGAATGTAGCAACGTCTAGCTTCCCTACACTTTTTATTACAGCGGTTACATTATATTATGGACATTAATAAAAAACTTAAAAAACGTAAACTATATATTAAAAAAAGAAATACCACAAAAAATAGGTTTGTATCTATTTGTGATATACCTAGTATACGGGTTTTTAGTTTAAGTTAAATTAATTATTTATCCCTTGCATTTTTTTTTTGGCGGTCATTATTGACATCCGGGAGTAACCACATGTTATGCGGCTTAATTTGCTCACCGTTATAATTCTTGATAGCCCAGTCTATAACGACATCATAGATCGCCAACGCGCATGTAACCTTGTTAGGTCCCTTGAGAGTAGTTAATACCCAATTTGCCACGGGTGAAATTGCAACAACGCCATCCCCATCGTCCTGGACGAGGAGGACGAGGATGTGGACGACCCAACACCATGAGGCGGCCCGCCTGTACTCCAGAAAACATTATCCCTCTCCCCCACTCCTCCCCACTGATCTAGACTGAATGAGACCTGGTCCTTCCAAAAGGACGAAAGTCTAAATTGTTTTTGCTTGACCGTGTAAATAGTATTATTTTATAGTTTAAATAAATATATAGTCCCCAAATTATTCAGTACAATGTTTTTATTATTTGGCCATAATCCA
Organism: Acleris literana; assembly: GCA_946894065.1. Classification (NCBI taxonomy): domain Eukaryota; kingdom Metazoa; phylum Arthropoda; class Insecta; order Lepidoptera; family Tortricidae; genus Acleris; species Acleris literana. Next base: position 39,063,578 of record OX335668.1, on the reverse strand, counting down.
ATATTTTACTATTTTTTTATTTTGGATGAAACTATGAGGCCTAGGCCGCTAGCGGCACCATTTTGCTATTAAATTGAGGCTAATTCAATTCTCTACCAAAAAAAATACATGACTTTTACCTAGGAGCATTATTTCAGCCGGTATGTATCTTCGAAATAACCCTACCAACACATTTTCACTTTTTGAAGAAAATTGCCCATCTTTGACTTGCTGTTTCTCCGCAACCAATAAATATAATGTGCTCAAATTACGCTCAAATCGTAGAAAATTTAGTTATCTTTATTAAAATATAACAAAGATACTTGGAAAATACTTCCTTAGAGAAGGTTTTTCGAAAAAACTTAAATAAGTGCCAACAATTCGCCGTTTTTAGAGCACCATGGGGGTAGCACAGGGTTATCGGGGTTGCAAACTTGGATGTTAAATTAGGTTTGCGATGTTTGCCTTTTTTTGTGTTGTTATAGACTGGGCTTGATTCAAGCGACTTACAGCAAAAAATGCACAAGAGAAATGTTCTAAAATCATTTTTCTGTACGAGGGCTGCCTTTAAGTTCTGCCGTTTGCAAAACTCCCGTGATTATTAAAAAAAAACTAGTATCATCTTAAAATATTTGAATTTAGAATTCAAAAACAAAAGAATGTCTCGAGATCGGCCGATTCGTTTTAGTACAGCGTCGGTTCAAAGTTGACAAGTCGGTTGTGAAAATGGAAATTTCGAAGGAAAATTTACGTGCGATAATATTTTACAACTTTAAAAGGGGTTTAACGCGTCTTCAGTGGTTTGAAGAGCTGACTACGGTTTTTAAAAATGAAGCACCATGCATCCGGACTGTGGAACGTTGGTATTTGGAATTTCAACGTGGTTGCTCTAGTCTTAGTGATAGGCATCGTGAAGGCCGACCAAAAACAGCTGTAACCCAGGAAAACATTGATGCTGTACGGCAACTGATCGTCGAAGATCGCCATGCGACATACCGCGAGATAGAAGCTTCATTAAGCATTTCAGGGACCAATGTTCAAAATATATTGCATGATCACTTAGGTGTAAAAAAATTGATCTCACGCTGGATACCACATTTACTTAGTGAAGACCAAAAAACGGCTCGCGTTAGATGGTGCCGCAAAACTCTGCGGCAATTCAACCGAGGAGACTCTAAACACGTTTATGACATTATCAGTGGTGACGAATCTTGGATATATGCCTTCGATCCGGATTCTAAACAGCAGTCGACTGTTTGGGTGTTTCAAGATGAGCCAAAACCGACCAAAGTAATACGCTCACGGAGCACTCCGAAAAAAATGGTCGCCACGTTTGTAGCGAAAAGTGGCCACGTTGCGACCATCGTGCTCGAAGATCGTAAAACAGTTAATGCTGACTGGTATACCACTGTTTGTGTACCAGAAGTTATCGGCGAGTTCCGAAAAAATAACCCAAGACGTCGTATAGTACTGCACCACGATAATGCTAGCTCGCACACCGCCCGGCAGACAATTGCGTTTTTAAAAGAACAAAACGTCGAAAATTTGGATCACCCGCCGTACAGTCCAGACTTAAGCCCTAATGACTTCTTCACTTTTCCAAAAATCAAGCAACGACTTCGTGGTCAACGGTACCGGACGCCTGAAGAAGCGGTTGAGGTATACAAAACGGCCATTTTGGAAACCCCGACTTCGGAATGGAATAAGTGTTTCGAAAACTGCTTCGATCGAATGAAAAAGTGTATTACATATCACGGTGATTACTTTGAAAAACAATAAATACCATTTAACACTTAAATTGTCTTTAGTTTTTTCAAACGACAGAACATAAAAGGCTCCCCTCGTACCATTTAATCATAAAAACTTACCGTTGTCTTCGCCATCGCGGGAGAACAGAACTCCTGAATATAAATTACCAAAAAGGCACTTCGACTTTGACAAGCTCTGACAAGAAACTGAGTGAAGTTACATACAAAAGGAAATAACAGTTTTGGCATAATAGTAGGGGGTGTCGCGATGCCTCTAAGCTCTGCTTCAGTTCAGTCGCTACAACCTTTATATAAACTATGTTTATATAATTCATGCTGTTCTTAGTACTCTTGATACAATATTTGGGGGTAAATAGAGGCATCGCGATTTGTCTAGTAATGTCAATATAACATACCTATTATCCCTTTATTTTAACTTCCTTCGCTCCTTCCGCCATCTACTCTCTCTACATCTTCTTCGCTCCTTTTCCTAATACTGCCCGGATTGTGTCACCTCCTGTTGAAGTTAAAGTACCATGACCCTGATACTCAGTGTCCCAAGCACCTAGCAGCCCAATACTACGAGGGGTGATCCAAAAGTTTTGAGAATCAGTAAGAACCATCTACATAATGATATTCTTTTAATGTGGACTATACCATGGCACTAATGAAACTTAAATTAGAGAAAAAAAATGTAAACATTATTCATTTGTTTCCCTGTGATAGCTAAACAAAAAACATCTGTATTAACAATTTTACAAGACGGCAAAAATAAGAGTTAGTTTTGTAATAATTTGGAGTTGTGTGGAAAAAGTTATGGTACACTAATAATAGTACATTATTGCCTAGGCATGGAAGTAGGCAATTGCGGGTCGAGTATTGGTAAAAATACGAAGCCCGCAATTGCTGTTCCTGCCGAGGCAAATATAGTGCTTTTCTCAAAAATCGCCACAAAAAAATTGTGTTGGAGTGAAATCTTCATCGCTTGAACTCATTTTTTATATTGCATACAAACAGAAACTTCATGTGAAAAAACCATCACTCTTTACCGCCTTTTTGTTTATGACAAGGAGAAACGCAAGCTTTGTTTTAAAAAAAAACATAAGCTATTCCAGACACAGATAAAAAGTTATGTTTCGAATAAAATTTGGATGTATAAGACTTGTGCCATCATTTTATGATGGGCTTTTTCACTTTAAAAAAAGTTACAACCTAGATAGTAATGGAATTTGTATGCAACGAATTTGTTTTTTTTATTTTATTTGAGAACTGTCAGTAAACTATGTACTTCGCGTCTCATTATGTAGATAGTAATGTCAACATTTCCGAACATTTTTGAGAAAAAAATATTGTTATTCAAAATGAAACCTTGATTTATCATTATAATTTAAAGGATAAATAAGGTATCATTGCAGTGGATTTTTCTATCTCCAGCTCTGTCACCAAAATTTAGGGTGGTTTTTTCGGCCTTTTCCAGGATTATTGAGACCTACAAATAAATACTGCGACATTCTTTATTAGCAATTGAGTTCAAATAATCTAGGAGAGTTATATTACATTATTGTATCCTAATTATGGCAAAATAATAAAAATAAGCTAAAGAAAAAAAAATCAAATTTTCGGCAGGAATTGTGCTTCAGAGCCTTCTAATTGATAAGGGTGCTGCTCGTCGACCAAAGATCAGAACTGATAACCGCTCTCCCCGTTATTTATCCCTAACTTTCGACTACTATTTCTCATTCACTAATGTTCAAAATCAACTACATAAAAATCACGAGCTGGTGATGACATAGTGAAGGTACAAAATTTGGCCTCCAAAAGTAAAATTATTTTTATAGTGGTAAAATAAAACAATTGAATGACGTTAATAAGTGTTCGGAAATATAGAAAGTGTGCTCATTCCAATTAAAAAAAAACTATTTACATATCTCTCATTTTTATACCGATTATCAAAACTTTTGGATCACCCCTCGTATATATTATCAACATCATTATTATTATATTAAATAACGAATACAAAATCAGCATGCAGGTATCTGCCCGAGACATTCACATCCCTTCATATATATAGTACATGAGGAGATACTCACATATACCATACATGAAAGGATCTTCCCTACTAACTAGGGGGAATCATATCCTCACGAGGGGGTCTTTCCTAATAACTAGGAGGAAATATATCCACATAAAATAGGATCTTCCCTATGCGCACAGAGGTAAACATATTCCCACAACGGGATCGTGGTGCTACAGCCTTGTGTTAGCCAGATACTTTAGGCGGTGGCGCTACAGCCTTGTGTTAGCCAGATACTTTAGGCGGTGGCGCTACAGCCTTGTGTTAGCCAGATACTTTAGGCGGTGGCGCTACAGCCTTGTGTTAGCCAGATACTTTAGGCGGTGGCGCTACAGCTTGTAATAGCATAATACCTGTAAATTACGGACAAGCGAATTGGATTAGCAAGATGGAGGTAAATCGCTCAATCAGCTCGTAGAGTTTCGCTGAGCCATAAACCTTCACTCACTCGACAAGACTATAAAAGGATAGTGGCTTTACTTATTCTAGGTACTTACTTAGCTTTCATTATTCTCCGGTTAATGAAACAGGATACTACACACACTGTTACCACCACTTTAAAAGGTTATTAATTCTATCTATTCTATTCTATTTTTTGTTTTTGGCAACCGGTCGCTTTTAGGTTAGCAACCATTACTGCCAATGACACCTGACAGCAGCATGGTGTGAAGCGTGCTTGACCAGTTTTTATTTTTAAAAATGTTGGTCCTAAGTGGAGGTTGCAGTTACGTGTGTTTGTTGTGTACCTGGAATAGACATACACAAAACATATAGACAGAACAAAACACTTAAGACAATACAGATCTAATGAACAGATAGAAATTGGGCAGTGACAAAAGCGGGTCAAAGCAACTAGAGTTAAATTTTTTCTTTACCTATGAATTTAATGAATGCACATAGAACTTTTTTATTAGATGATGAGAGGAAAAGGAGGGTTTTAAGGAACTTTTTTATTAGATGATGAGAGGAAAAGGAGGGTTTTAAGGAACTTTTTTATTAGATGATGAGAGGAAAAGGGGGGTTTTAAGGTTTATGGGTTTGGGAATACAGGGGGGTAGGATGTCATATAGGGAAACCGATCTGATCGGGCAGTTCAAAATAATGTGGTCAGCGGTGCCTTCCTCCAGGCCACATGGACAGAGGGGGGATTGAACAATGCCCCATCTGTGCAGGCGGGAGGGGGAACAAGTGTGGCCAATACGCAATCTGCAAATGACGGATGTGGTTTGTTTATTGGCTTGGCGGAACCGGAAGAACCATGGCTTGGACGGGATGTTGGGCTGAATGTCACCATAATGACGTCCTTTGACCGATAAAGAACGCTCGTACTGTTGGCGCCAGCTACATTCGAGGTCTGATTTGGCAGAGGATAGCAGGTCGTAAAAGTAGCACTGGGTGTGGACCGGACTTCCAATTTCTATGGCCTCCTTAGCACAAGAATCGACAGCCTCATTGCCCTGAATCCCAGAATGGCTGGGGATCCAGGCCAATGTGATCTCGAGGTTGCGGAGATGGCTTTCATACAGGGTTTGCCTGATTAATACTACTAAGGGATAACAGACTCTTGAGTAAAACGGATTGGCCTTGATGGACTGCAAACCACTAAGAGCATCTGAAAAAATTATTGCCCTGCGAATCCCGTGGGACATAGCATACTTAATGGCTTCCAAAATAGCTACCAATTCTCCAGTAAAGACCGATGTAAGAGGAGGGCATACTTCGGAATCCAAACTGCCGAATCAGTGAATAACGCCTGCCAGTCTCGCCAGAGACTGTCAATTTTGTTGAGGAATATTAGCTTCAGGGTCGTTTTTTGGTATACCAAAGTCAAAGATTATACTGGGCTGGTAAATTAAAGAATCATAGGGGACAGAAAAAAGAGGAAATAAAGGGCAAGAAAAAGTAGAATTAGGGAGATTAGAGAATTTGCGAAAGCTAATTATCAGGTAAGGTGGATTTTTGTTAAACCAAAATCCACTATCTGTGATTAATGACGAGAGTTCTTGTAGTTTAGGGATAAGGGGGTGGTTATCAATAAAGGAAAACCTAAGGAAGAACCGGTCAGCCAGATATTGCCGCCGAAGAGAAAGGGGGGTCTACTGCTTCCACCTGAAGTGCGTTGGTTGAGGAAGATTTCATGGCTCCGAGGATGACCCTTAAAGCCTGGAATTGGGTTTTATCCAGCTTACCCAAGGCCACCTTACTGCAAGGGGCCAGAATGAAGGAGCCATAATCAAGTACGCTGCGGATAATGGCGTTATAAAGTAGTTTTTGGGAATAAGGGTGGGCCCCCCACCACACACCTGAAAGACAGCGTAAAATGTTTAAATTTGATTGGCATTTTTGAACTATAAAGTCAATATGAGAGGCCCGGAAAGACGATAGTCTAGAATAACGCCCAGGAATTTGACCTTCTTCCTAACAGGGATCAATTCATTACTAAAGGCTACCTCAATGGGGGGATAGTAGATATTATTGTACGAGTATATCAAAACGCAGCAGTGTTGTAGTTTTAGATTAGAAGAAAAAGTAATGTAGGTATCTGTTACTTTTCGTCTCGACAATTACGATGCAATAACGCCTTACCAGTTTTAATTTAAAATAAAGAAGAAACATAGTTACTTTGCGTGTATTTTGTTTGCTATCCCGACAAAATAATGGGAATGATCTCTTCCTGGTGAAAGGAACTACAGTACATTTATCCACTGAGAGGGAAAGACCATGAGTCGAAAGCCATTCTGCCAGATAAAATAGTGCTTGATTGAGGTTGCTTGTGGCTATTTCGACCGAGTTGGAAGAGGAGTACAAAACCAAGTCCACAGTGTCTCACTTCAATAGATCTTTCCATAAGGAAGTTGCAAATGAGATGGGATAGCTTCTGCGGAAAACTCAGCTTAGATAGTTTATCTCTGAGTAAGGAGAGAATCACATTATCATAGGCAGATGATATGTCTAGAAATACTCCAACAAGGAACACGTTCCTTGACAGAGCAATCCTGATGTCAGTGGTTAAGATGGAGACACTGTCCATGGTGCCCATTACCCTCCGAAAGCCAAATTGGCTTTTGTCCAGGATTTTTATGGATTCCACAAATTACTCGAGACGTTTTTTAACCATGTGTTCCAGGATTTTAAGAAGACAAGAAGATAGTACAATGGGTCGATGAGAGGATGGTTAGAGGGGATCTTTTCCTGGCTTAGGAATGGGGATAACTATTTGTTTTATTCTCCATAACCGTCATCTCTGTCACGCCGGAGGCAGGAGTACCCAGGAACCCTAAATCAGGATCCAGAAACTAACCAGGTCTCCAAAATGGCAAAGGCAACAGGATCATGTAAGGCAGCCATTTGCAGAATTTCGTGTTGCTTTGAGCGAATACTATGGCTATTCCATTGAATGAGATGGAATGTTAATATTTTTTATAAATTAAGACAGTTTATTGGCAACGTTGGGCGGTAGGGGGAAGTCGTCGATCTTGCTGAACATATTAATCAGCAGGGACAAAAGAACATCCAGCAAATTGTCACTGGAGGGAGTTTGATGGGAGGGGGGAGGGGAGGGCTTGGGACCTGGAGAGCAACACCATTCCTCGGGGGAGGAGGGTCACAATCTCCAATTAATGCGTTGTACGCAGCACGATTGTAGCCCTGTGTTAAGGGCTGACGCGGTGATCTAGGGATAGAGACGGATTTTCTGTAGGAAACCCTTTGAGGCAGAGGAGAGGAGGCAGAGAACTGCGACTGTGTGGGGGTGGGAACACTTTGGGAATGGTGGAAATTCTGTGCGACATCTGCATAGGACCTTTTCACAGGGGGGAACCTATCACATGCTTGAGAATAGGATATATTTTCTTGTGCCATGGTATTCTTGATCGTCTTTTGGCGTGTATGCTCTGGGCAAGTCTTACTTGTGGCAAAGTGCTTGCCAGAGCAGAACAAGCACAAAGCCTGTTCTTCCGGAGCGTCACAAGTTTTACCGGTATGCTCTTGTGTACATTTTTGAAGCACTTGGGCTTCGATCGGCATTGGTCCGCAACATGTCCGAATTTGCAATAGCTGTGCCACTGGATAGTAGGCAGTAGATAAGTTTCCACCAGCAATGACGTGTAGCAGCAGTAAATCCTTGAGGGAAGATCTTGTCCGCTAAAATTGATGACGCCTGTCCCAGTGGGAACCCATTCTATGCCATCTGCCTTGTGAACCTTCCGGTTTAGTCTTCTGGCTTTAAGTATTTCATCGCAGCCAGAAGGTAGTTCGACATCCCGTGCAAATTCGTCAAGTGAAAGATCGGTGGGGATACCTCTAACTATTTCCATGCGGGTGATATTAAAGGTGGGGATAATAGCCTCGAATTTATTTGCCGCAAGAATTGGGTTCGACAGAAGGTTGGGGCTGGGAGCCCCCCGACTCAAAAGATCTCTTGGTTACCCTCCGTAAGGGATCAGAATCCATCGACTCCTCCGAAATCGTGTCAAGCGTCACGACATTCGGAGGATCCCCGGAAGACGACTCCCTGTTAGTTGAGTCATTCTATGTTTTTTGACAAACAAATTAATAAAGTTTTAAAACTTGTGTGAAATGATACATTTGGGTGTGGTGTTTAAAATTCACTGGTCTCCCCCCCCCCCCCCCCCTGGCCGCTTCATCCCCCCCTGCCGTGAAATGTGTCCCCGTTAACGGTTTTTTAACATTCTTGGGATAACTATAATAGATACGAAAAAAGTGTCAAGGACAAAAATGTTCCTTATTAAATTCTAAACAGAAAAGGTTATATGTATTTTTTTTGGAGGATCGACGGTTTTCAAGTTATAGCTTCAGGTACCGGCCACTAATATATCGCCTTCGTACGTAAGTAGTAGTAATCTTATACGATTCCATAGAAATATGACTTACGAAAATTGACGACCAATCAAGAATTAATAGACCAATTGTAGTGCTTTTATCGTTGTTCGTTAGCTGATTAAATGATGTTCAAAATGGTATACAACAAATGTTTGTAAATATCGTAGTTTTCACGATGGAAGCATTTAAAAAACCATCGCTGACGCGTTCATACAAATTAGTATGAACGCGTCGGTAATGGTTTTTAAAAAGGTTCCTCCGTGAAAACTACGATATGTATAAACATTTATTATATAGCATTTTGTACTACAACTACTAAAAACACTACAATTGGTCTATTAGTTCTGGATTGGTTATCAATTTTCGTAAGTCATATTTCTATGGAATCGTATAAGATGTAAGTACGAAGGCGATATATTAGTGGCCGGTACCTGAAGCTATAGCTTGAAAACCGTCGATCCTACAAAAAAAAACATATAACCTTTTCTGTTTAAAATTTAATAAGGAACATTTTTGACCTTGACGCTTTTTTTTGTATCTATTATAGTTGTCCCAAGAATGTTAAAAAACCGTTAACGGGGACACATTTCACGGCAGGGGGGGTGAAGCGGCCAGTGGAGGGGGGGGGGGAGACCAGTGAACTTTAAACACCACACCCAAATGTATCATTTCACACAAGTTTTAAAACTTTATTAATTTGTTTGATATTCCCATACATTGAATACATAGAATTACTCAGCTATGTTGGAGGTTGTCAGGAGGATTTGACTGTATAAGCGACTTTGCGGGGTTAGCAGCGTACGAAAATAGATTAAAACACTTACAGATGACCAATGAAGCACAGTAACACAACAAAACACAAGATTAATAGCACTAGGCCACAAAATTTCGCAGGTCCGACACAAACACGAGCTGTCACCAGAGCGTCTTTATGGCCAGTCGTTATTACTTCTTCCATCAAATTCGAATGTAAGTCACAAAAGGCGCTCACGACAGGTATTACGGAATGATTAATGTTGCCAGCGTTTATATTACCTGTCAGTCTAGCTGTTTCCCAGCGTGTGATTTCGCGTCGTTTCTCGTCCGTGGCGACAGGGTGATTTCGGAATTTACTCGAGGGCGGCAGATTAACATAAGGGGGCATCCTTGTACCCTGTTGAGTACCTCCAGCATATATGAGCACATTATCCTGGAACGTGCGTCCAGGATAACCGATCAGAATATAAAAAAATAATCGATAGATAGAAATATTCGAGCGCGTCAGATTAAGGTGAGGTAGGTTAATTTAATTACATGCAACAAAGTATATAATTCAATAATCTAACGATTTGATCGTGACGCAAGGGGGTGGGAGGATCACTAATTTAAAAAAAAAAACAACGTGACCTTGAATTTCTCTCGCACCGTCCCACTGTGGTTCAGCTTGTATGGAGAAAGTGTCAAAATTCGATTTCTCCAAAATTATAAGTATAGGTATTATATATTGTTTAGTTTTATACATAAATAATTATTAAATGATGTAACAAAAAACAGAAAGTGGTATGAATTGAATTTATTTATTTCAGCAAAAAAAAAAAACAAAATAATTGAAATTAAAGCAAAATTCACTCTATTTTAATCCTTTATAAAAACAAATAAAAGTCGGACTCGCGCACGAAGGGTTCAGTACGATTATCTATAAAAATCACGTTTGTTGTATGGGGGCCCCATTAAAGGTTCCCGTATGGAATCCCTAATCGTCATTTGTCCTAATTCATCGATTGTCCGAATTTTCGTTAATCCTTAAGCCATTTCCGCTTAAATGTTAAAACTCTTTAGTGTTGTTATAATACAACCCTAACCTAACCGAACCGCAGAGATAATTGGAAAACTTAAAAAGTCGCTTGATTCATCTGAAAACCAGTTTAGGACAAATGAAAATTCGGACAAACGATGTGTTAGGACAAACGTTGTTAGGGATTCCGAGGGACACCCCCCATGAAATATTTATTTTACTTTTATTTAATTATTTATTTTTAAAGTGAATATACGACTAAATATTCTTTGAATATTGCAAGCGTCTACCTGTTGCCGTTATTAATATCGAGCGAAAAATGGCAAAAAATCACGTTTATTGTATGGGAGCCGCATTTAAATATTTATTTTATTCTGATTTTAGTATTTGTTGTTATAGCGGCAAAAGAAATACATCATGAGTGAAAATTTCAACTATCTAGCTATCACGATTCATGAGATACAGCCTGGTGACAGATAGACAGACGGTGGAGTCGTAAGGGCACTGCAAACGTAACGTGATTTTACACGGACGGGACGAGACGACAATATCGTTTCATAGAAAATGTATCGGAATGTGCCATACGTAACGATTGCACGTACGGGGCGGGAAAACCAAAAATGTATGCAACCACGTCCCGTCCCCGTCCCGTCCATGTCCTGATCACGTTACGTATGCAGCGCCCTTTAGTAATAGGGTCCCGTTTATACCCTTTGGGTACGGAACCCTATAAAGAAATGAAAAGCTATTAAAAATAAGTATTATTAACAAAACATTACAAAATCAACGTATAACTCGGCAGTATCGCGTCCCACCGAAGCCAAAATCTCATGCAAAAGAAGAAATACAGTGGTGGAAAAGAAGCTGTTGTCTTGTTTTTGACTAGTTTTTGGTTGGTTTCTTTGGATAACCTGTGTTAAGACTACCGACTGTATTACAGAGGCAATTAATTTAGTCCCAAATGAGCCTGGCCTTTCTACATCAAGAGATGGCATGTACAGTACCGGCCAATAATATATCACCTTTGTACTTACATCTCATACGATTACCTACAAATATGACTAGGGTCACAGAATAAGTAATAGTACACGTACAGAAGGAACACTCTGTGACAACAAACATGCGAATTGAAACCTACTCAGAACTCGTTAACGATAATAATACCTTGCACGGCACGGAAGTGACATTGGTAACATTTCTCCGATCGATAGTGGGGGCGCTCGTAACGTACGTATCGTACTTCGGTCGTCATGAGCCTTACTGCCGCCCAGTTTGTAGGGCAGGCAGTTGTAAGAAACCAATTTGAATTCATTAAGTAGTTTTTTAAATAGTTCGCTTAAGTTAAATGACGAGAAAAAATAAAAGGCAAACCTGACTGACTGACTTTGATATCAACGCACAGCCGAAACTACTGTACCTAGAAACTTGAAATTTGGTAGGTACAGGTCCTTTCATGATGTAAGTGAGCACTACTCGTAAGAAAGGATTTTTGAAAATTTATCCTCTAATGGGTTAAAATAGGGAGAGTAGCGGGAAACTAATTCTACGCGTACGAAGTCGCGGGCGTCCTCTAGTTAATTAATAAAATGCACAAATACGTCCTACATACCTACATAAATAAGTTTTATTGGATTTGCGTTTACAACTTTATATGTGATTTAATTGTAATTTTTAATTACAATTAAATCACTTCAATCAGTACTTTTGTACTTAAATTTTTGAATAGACTAGTTAGCGCCGACTTGTGCTGCTGTCATCCGCTGTCACACTCATACGTCTGTGGAACTATTGGAAAGTCTTACGGATTTGAAATTGTACGGACATTTTAGATTTATTAAGTAAAAAAAGGTTATGATTTATCGTATAGTTTTACAGGTAAATAAACTAATTCTACGCGAACGAGGTTGCGGGCTCAGTTAGTATTATATACTTGTGATAACCCTCATTTTGCGACAGGCGAGAGAGGGGTAAGGCGGGGCGCGGGGCGCTGTAGGTAATTATTTGACGGCTTTGCTGTCAAATCCATACAACGACGCCGAAGATGCCCGTCTAATAGCACTTATTCTTATGGTTAAGGTTAGGATTTTGGTGGCATATCGTGGTTCTAAAATCCATGGAATCGCTATTTCCTAATTATTATAATACATGACCTTAATTATGATTTTGACCTTCAGTATAGTCATATTTCAAAATGAACTAAATACATTTTTAGTTCGGTTATTCCTTACCTAGTAATATTTGCTTGTTTGTAACTCTTTCACAGCAGAGATAGCCTCCGTCACGGACCTAAAAAAAATACGGACGTAACCTAGTCTAATCATGAGTGAAGCACACAATATGACCGTCCGTTTACGAGTGTGCGTGCTTTGAGGGTTGCCATATAAATCGTCAATTTTCCTTTTTGGCCTTTTACCAACTGCAACTTTTTGCAGCGATACAAATGCGAATTCGACAGCCGCAGCACTGTATCGCGACTAAACCTAGACGATTTGTGACTGTATCGATACTGTATCGAGACTGAATCGCGATTGTATCGCTGCAAAAACTTCGTACAATTAAATCGTGTTATCATTTATGTACTACTTCAGCATTGGGTTCGATTGTGTCATGCAATCGTTTTAATTTAGTTGAAATTGGGTTTTCTCATTTTTTAATGACAAAACCAATTTCAACTAAAAAATAAATAATGTGACCTAGAGATGAGAAAATAATACGACAATTTAAATTTCAACGGTTGCACGACAGAATAATATTAATAATGTTGATATATCAAACCACATTTTTATGAACATAGTGATTAAAAATACATTTAAAAAATAAAGCATTTTATTATGTAAACTTAAAAACTTAAACTTTTAGGAAAAAAAATCCGTGAAAAAACTGGCAACACAAATTGTCATTTTTTTTGTAATTGGCGTCAAAGTAAATAAACACATATTTAAGAAAAATAACACGAATAATCATAACTTACACGTGATAAGTGATACCAAGTGGCTTTTTATATTTACTAATGTAGTTTTTACACGCTTTTACAACACAATGCGACATTTTCTTTGGCGTAAAATTTAATGTCACTCGTGCTGTGGTTCGACGCGCAATGGCGGCGGGTTAACAGACCTAGTGCATTTGTGAGATGGTAGTTCGTGTGTGACGGAACGAAATAACAGACCTTGCATACTTCACACCTTTTTAGTGTAACGTTACGTCCGTATTTTTTTTAGGTCCGTGTCCTCCGTACCAAAATTCATTTAAATTGGTATGGCGGTTTAATGAATAAATGACTTTTGAAATATTAAAATACTGAAGGTCAAAATCAAAGTGGTATGTATTATCTATTATATAAAATGCTAAGCTGATTGTTGATATATCAACGCACAGCCCAGACCGCTGGACCTAGAGACTTGAAATTTTGCACATAGATACCTTATATAGTGTAGAGATCCACTAAGGAAGGATTTTTGGAAATTCCACCCCTAAGGGGGTAAAATAGGGGAAAAACGTTTGTATGAAAGTCCGTCAGTTTTGAAGTTAGACGCTTCAAATTTTGCGTTTAGGTTGGCGATTGAATTTCAACTTATACGTGTCTTAGCCTTTATGGTAATTTCAACCCCGAAGGGATGAAAAGGGGTAAAACGGATTGTCAATATATCAACGCACAGCCCAAACCTTAGGACCTAGAGACTTGACATTTTGCACATAGATACCTTATATAGTGTAAAGAACCACTAAGGAAGGATTTTTGGAAATTCCACCCCTAAGGGGATGAAAATTTGTATGAAAGTCCGTCAGTTTTAGTTTAAGTTAGACTATTAAAATTTTGTGTTTAGGTTGAAAATTGAAAATTTATTTATACGTGTTTCAGCGTTTTTGATAATTTCATCCCCGAAGGGATGGAAAGGGGTAAAACTGACTGACTGATCGATCAACGCACAGCCTAAACCGCTGGACCTAGGGACTTGAAATTTGAAGGGATTATTCGTTGGGTACCCTAAGGGTACACTAAGAAAGGATTTTTGGAACTTCATCCCCTAAAGGGTTCAAATAGGGGGTAGAAATTTGTATAGGAGATAAGTTATTTTTAAAATAAGCAATTTGGAAATTGGTATTTAGGCTACTGATAATAAATAAAAATACTTCTTTCAGCGATTTAGAAAAAACTACCCCTAAGGGGGATAAAAGGGAGTTTTAGTTTGTTCCTCCTTCACGCTGCAATGGCGCTGGATGGATTTGGATGAAATTTAGAATGGAGATAGCTTATACCCTAGATTAACACATAGGAAAATCCTATTCCGGAAAATTTAAAGTCTCCCGAGGGAATAACGACAATTATCTTTGTGTTTTTAAAAAAAGTCATCATGGGTGTCGTTTTCTTAGGTTGCGTTGACGCAGATTTCGAAAATGATATCAAATTTGGGATTCAAAATGGCCGCCATGATGTTTATTGAAAAAGTCGTCATTGGTAAAATTTTCTTACATTTTGGGGACGCTGATTATGAAAATGATGTCAAATTTAGAATTCAAGCTGGCGGCAATGTTTTTTTTTTTAAGTTGTCACGTGTAACATTTTCTTAGTTTTTGGGGACGCAAATAATTATTAATATAGAATAAGATTAGTAATTAAGTATTTGACAAAATTGCGCAATTGAATAATTTATTTCTCCTATGGCTTTTGCCATCCAGTGTGACAACATGAGACAGGCTTTGTACCTACATTCAGTTTTGTTAGTCTATATCAAAAGGAGCGGTGTCAGATTGAAGTTGTCAGCGTCCAGATTTTAACATTTTTTTCCGCTATTTTCAATACTATTCACGGCGTATTAATTCTACGGCTGTTATTTAATATTAGGGCGGTTATTATGATCACTTGAAAATAATTACTGACAGGCATTTAATGTTTTGGCGAATTGGTCGGTTATTTAATTCTAAAATGTCATTTCAAACAATACTCAAGGGGTAAAAAAACTATACATCGATAGGTATACATAATAATGCTGTACAAAGAAAATCCATACTAACATTATAAACGTGAAAGTAATTATGTCTGTCGTCTGTCTGTTTGTTATGCATTCAAGGATAAACCGCCGAACTGAATTAGATTAAGTTTGTATCTCAAAAATCACCCCTAAGGTTAAGGGTTTGTATGACAATTTGGTCATTTATGTTAATTTTCTTAGTTGGAAACGTGGTAATTGGTGTTTAAGCTACTGTTTAATATTGTTTAACATGAAAAAAAACTTTCATTGATTTCCGTAAAACTCCCCCCTCAAGCGATAAATGGGGAGTAGAAATTTGTATGGGAGATATCGAAATGGCTACATTAGGAAATTGATATTTAGGCTACTGTTTATAAATAAAATATACTGCTTTCAGCGATTTAAAAAAAACTATCCCTAAGGTGGTAAAAGGGGATTTCAGTTTGTTACTCCTTAACGCTGCAACGACTAGATGGATTAGGATGAAATTTAAAATGGGTGTAGCACCCTGGATTAACACATAGAAAAATCCCATCCCGGAAAATTTAAAAGTTCCCGAGGGAATAACGACAATGTTTGGTGTTTTTTGAAAAAGTCATCATGGGTGTCATTTTCTTAGGTTGCGTTGAGGCAGATTTCGAAAATGATATCAAATTTGGAATTCAAAATGGCCGTCATGATGTTTATTGAAAAAGTCGTCATTGGTATCATTTTCTTACATTTTGTGGACGCAGATTATGAAAATTATGTCAAATTTAGTATTCAAGACGGAGGCCATGATCTTTTTTAAAAAGTGGACATAATTGTCATTTTCTTAGATTTTCAGGACGCAGATTTCGAAAATGATGTGAAAGTATAGGTAGAAATTCAAAATGGCAATTCAATTATGTCTGTCGTCTGTCTGTTACGCTTTCACGGATTAACCGCAGAACCGAATTAGATTAATGGGCATTGGGTAAATTTGTTTGAAGAATATAATTGTCTTTGTTTTTTCAGCGGCCACTGATGATGTTTGGGAGTTCCGCCATTTATAATGATAGATACCTATATTATAATTAGTATTAAGACTCATAATATAATATATGTAATATTGAACTATGATCGATATTTTAAGAGCCACCAAACTATCATGGGAGGGATTGTGCTTTGAGACGGCGAATTTAGACAGATTCTCATCTACCGGTGATAACTAGGGGCACACCAGCGGATAAAATAAATGCATTTCGGCATCTACGATATGAGTATATATATAAAAAATTAACCTCACTACAAATATGCCAGGAACTACGAGTACACCATGATACACAGTCGGGGCAATATATCCGGCAGCTCTACTAAAAATTGTCGAAGATCGTATGGCGAGAGATAGTAACGATTTGAATACATTTAAACCGCGAATTCTGTAATATTGTACAAAACACAGATGATCTAAAAAATAACGTGTACCCCGATCTAAAAACAATATAAAGAATAGATAATGTTTGTGCGAGAGGGCGATATTAGCACCGACAAACGCAATTGTCGGGCGGATAAATATAAAAATATGTCTCATGTAGAAGGCGATGTTGTGGAGTATCTCTTGGTAGACAATGTCATAGACACAGAGCAAGTCACGTCCTACCCTTAGAGTTCCTGAACTCTTTCGAGGTATCGGGAGTGCCCTCCTGTAAGAGTTAATGGTTAAAGTTGGTGTCCCGGTAAATTTCGAGCTCAATATTACATGTGTTTGAAAGATCATTCTTGCAAGGGAGGACGTCAAACTATAGAATTACTTAAAACTATTAATTTACTTAACTGCGATATACGAGTTCTACGCGGACGAAGTCGCGGGCAAAAGCTAGTATTATTATAATACAATTTAATGTTTGTACAGTAGTTTTAAATACCTACTAAACTTTTTTGAACTATGATACGTACAGTCCGGTTCATAAATATGTATATATTTTAGTACCTTGTCTATTTAATGTCATGTTCAAACTGCCATATATGAATTATCACAGCGAATAAAATGACACGGTACTAAAGTGTATACATATTTATGAACTCGACTGTACAAACATTTATTATATACCATTTTCAACCTTATTTATTCAGCTAATGAATTGAATAATAGCAATAGAATTGGTCAACTACTTCTTCATTGGTTGTCAATTTTGTTAAGTCATATTTGTAGGCAATCGTCGCTAATCGTATGATATGTAAGTACAAAGGTGATATATTATTGGCCGGTACTGTTCACATCCCCAGATCGATCCCATGCCCTTGAACCCAGAGCCATCCTCCTCTCACAATACACCATCTACATCGTCACAAATTCCAACAAGTATTGTAAATATGTCCGGAAAAACAACACTATATACACAATTAATATACAAATACTTTATATACAACTATTTGGTCGCCGACTCGAAGATCTTTTATTGACGCAATCACTATATTCCGTGAAAGAGTATAGTGATAAATTGATTTCTTGTTTTTGTTTTATTTATTATTACCTATTACCTCTTGACATGGTTGTTTTAATTTGATTTGTTCTTTTTATTCAATATATTTTGTGAGATTTGTGACTGTAGCTAATCAGCTACATTTTTATTTTGTTTAATTTAATTCTTATTTTTGTATTTTGACTCCGTTTCTTTATTTTATTTCATTATATTTTTATTTTATTTTTTGTTTTTGACGATCTTATTGTGAATTCATTATGATTATGTGACATAGAATAATTTAATTTTCAATATGAACTAAATGCCTACCTACCTACCTTGTTTAAATTACAACACAAAAAGTTTTTTTTACATTATTACTGTTTTATTTCCTCGCAATCGAAGTGAAAAGCAGAGTGTAGGTATAACACGGTCCTAAAACTCATTCTATCATTATAACTATTCTGTTTGACTTAATTTTATTAATAAAATGTCTTGTTTTATGGTTGCACGTTGTTTTACAGACAGAAGTTGTTTAGAATTTCATTTCACGTATTTTTTTTCTCATATTATCATTTCATAGAATAATCAATATCTAGAATAATTACGTTGAAGACATTTAAATCATGGTTTTTTATTTTAAATAAAATTCAATGTTTATTTTTTCATATCATAGAATTAGAATAACAAATTAAATATTATTTGTTCTCATATTATTTAGTTAATATACAGGGACCATGGTGTTAATATACACCCAGTATAACCTAATAACAATAAAATCATCTTATACATTAGGTACCTAGTAGTTTCATTTTACGTATAACAGTTTATTCAAGGGATGTAAAAAAAATAACCTCGAAGGCTAAGGCGGGAGCTTGCTTCGCTTCGCTCCCGCCATAGCCTTCTAACCTAACCTTTTCGAGTCGGTTCTGACCAGAGAGGTCTTCCTCGCCGTTTCGCTCGCTCGCTCACTCATGTTTATAAGTCAAAGTCAAAGTCAAAGTCAATGGTATATCATACCATCAATGATATAATATAAAAAGAGGTAGATATGTTACCTATACTGTATTCCGCGTGTAAAAATGGCCCGGCTTACGCACACTTAATCAGTAAATATAGCAATTACTCACTAATTCATAATGACAAGTGAAAGCAGGATGGTATGCTCATTTCCGGGAGCGGAACAGCGACGAGTGTATGTTGCTCTGCAGACTAGTGCACGGTTCCGTTGACGGCGCACGACTAAGTAAAGGTGTACCAATTGCCTTGGTTTTAGGGTGCCACTATCGAAGTGCGTATAACATATCTACCTTTTTTTACTATTATATCATTGCATACCATATTATTTATCTTATAAGCTTATAACCCTTATACTTAAAGATAATATGTATTATGTTGTATTGATTTTGTTATTATTGGTTTACCCTTATTTTGCAGACAGTAATTTCGTAGAATTTTGTTTCATAAAAATTACATACATACATACATAAACTCACGCCTTCGTTCCCATAGTGGGGTAGGCAGAGCTACAGAATTACCAACAACTCTAAAAACTTGTTGATAATTCTGTAACCACATTTTGCACAATAAAAATTATTCACAGAATATTTAGTTTCCCGCGACTTTGTATACTATTTTCGTTGAAATAAAATACTATGAAAAAATACACTGACCAAACAATATTCGTTAAAAAATAATTATATTGTTTGGTAAGTTGGATAAATGAAATAATGAAATTCATTGAATTGATTTTCTGTGGAATGTTTCATTCAAGTAAATAGTTTTTAGAAAAGAAATTCGAAACAAAAATACAATTACCAAATAGTATATGAAACATTTTCTGTGAAACGAAATTCTGTAAATTTTCTGTCTGTGAAACAAGGAGACACCTTGTTTTATGCACTTATTTGTAAAATAAAAAACCATCCTTCGATTTCTAGAGAATACTTTAGTTTATCATAAAACACAATAATAGTAATGAAGGTGCCAATGGACGCTCGGAGTAGTCTTAACTGGTTATATTTCAGCCACCTAATATCCTTGTTGTTTTGAAACCACATATTATATCGATTTGTTTTGTTTGTTTTGTTACAGGTGTCATTTAATGTATGTATGTATGTTTTCTTTGTTATGTTTCAGACACTATACTTTGCGCTGTTTGTGGAGGGTTAATATCGCAGCAACAGTATAATTATCATAAGCGTCAATGCGCTTTTGAGAATCTTGGCAGATGTAATGACACAATTGAAGAATTATTAATAAGTAATAATAAGACTGGAGCCATGACTACCGTTAATAGAAGCCATGAACTGTCGCGACTGGAGATTAGTCCTGTATATAGTGTGATAAATGAAAGCAGTAAGAGTAATAATGATTCAAACGTTTTCAGTAGTACATCTGTTGATGTCAAATCACATACACCTGCTACCAAGTTCACTTCATCTATTTTTGATACTAACAATAATAACAACGAAAGGAATGGCTGCAGCGGTTGCAGTTGCGCTAACAAACAAGCGTCGCGTGGTTCTGCGGATTCGGCAAATGCTTTTTCATTGGCATTTAAACCACAAAACGTTTGTGGGGCAATATGTAAGCCGGACATTGAATATAGCGACGATGGAATTGTTAAAATCAGAGAAACATTTGACGCAGATATCATAACAGTCAATGAAGCACATAGAGAAAATAGTAGATTAAATAATGAAGCAAATTATGTAAAACCTGTTCCTATTAACAGTTGTAAAGCATTTTTGGGTAATTGTATTGTCAGCGAAGACGGGACCATTGGCGAAGGATGTCTGTGTGCAAAGATGATTGTAGATGAGCAACAAATAAGTGCTCAAGAAATAGATGAACTGACACCAAATCCTAACTTAGTGTTAATCAGCTGATAATTAACCAAAATTGTACACCGACAAGCTTATCGGCTAAAAAGCTTCATTTTGCCACTCTTACTCGTAACTGGTGAAAAGGCAATTTTGTGTTATTTTAATAAAAAAATATTTTTACGCTATATAAACCTGTTTTTCTAACCAAGAAGTAGGTAATGATGTAGGCAGGTTAAGTTAGGGTTAATGAATCCAAAAACATATAACTGAAGTTTACAATTAATTGGATTCTGCGAAGCCATCCTCCTAGTGCACGGACGCCGATCACTGGTCATTAGACCAGTGATCGTCGTCCGTGCAATACCTAGGGTCTCGCTGTCAATGACTTCAATCAGACGTTAATATTGATAAGTTTTATTTCATAAGTTTTTCAGTGTTATCTTACATAATTAGAATCATTACGAATCAGCAAAGTTTTTAAACCTATCTGCCCGTTTTTTTTCAGTAACTTTTTCATCATCTAAAGTTGTTTTTTTCCATACAAAGAGAAAAGCAAACACTGGGACACCTAGTATGGAGAAACAAACTTTAGGTAACAAGGTAGTTAAAAAAAAATATGAAAAAAACGGGCAAATAGGTTTCAAAACTTCGCTGATTCGTAATGATTCTAATTATGTAAGATACCATTGAAAAACTTATGAAATAACACATGAAATTAATGATTTTTCGAGACATGGGAATATGGGTGTTCGGATCGGTAATTATAAGTAAAACACCACATTTACAAGTCTGAATTTATAATGTCACAACACAGTTCACAATATACACTAATAGTTTATTACGGAGTACACGTTACGGTAAGTTAGGAAGGTTAAGGCGCGCTAGGGCTCCGTGAGCGTAGGTGGTTTCGACGGGACGTTGCGTAACGAGTCGGTACAGGCGTCGGAGTGGCTAGCTCACGTGACTCACGAATTCACCCGAGCTGAGGCGAAGTTTACCGAAGGGCCGCCGGTTGCGTTCCGATACGCGCCACATCAGCCCCCCCGGAGACCCTTAGGTCGTAAACATCGTGAGGGAACCTAACTCGTCTGCCAGAGCGGGTTAGATATCCTGTCTTCGTGGCAGGCACGTACTCTGGCTTGTCGGCAGGCGCGCGGTCTGCATTGGTAACAGGCACAGGCTTGGGAGCTGGAACTACTGGAAGCGTGTCGGCTGAGGGCTCGTGCAGGACATATGCATGCTTTACTCGGTCAATCGATACCGTCGTAGGTTTTCCCCCAATGTCAATTTTAAAAGTTTTATCTGTGCGCTCAATTACCTTGTAGGGGCCGGAGTAAGGTGGCTGCATTGGCCTGCGAACTGCATCTTGCCTCAGGAATACAGCGGGCGCGTTTGAGAGGTCCTTGTGTACAAAGGTTCTAGCGCTGCCATGGCGGAGGACTGGGGTTGGTTTCAGGTTGCGAATATAGCTGCGGAGACGTGATAAGAAGTCGCTATGATCTGTGACTTCAGCCGGGGCTGTCAGGAACAGGTCACCAGGTAAGTGAAGGCTCTCGCCGTAAACCAGTTCTGCGGATGATGAAGATATGTCGTCCTTCCAGGCGCAACGTAATCCTAGGAGCACTAGTGGAAGTACCTCATACCAATTCTCATTGTTATGGCACATTATGGATGCTTTTAGATGACGGTGAAATCTCTCCACTAGTCCGTTGGCAGCAGGGTGGTATGCCGTCATGGGAATGTGATTGGACCCAGTGAGTTTAGCGAGTTCTTTAAACAGGTGGCTCTCAAACTGCCTTCCTCTGTCGGTCGTAATCCTCTGTGGGCATCCAAAGCGTGCAATCCACCCAAAAAGAAAAGCATGCGCAACCGTCTCTGCCGTCATATCTTGAAGCGGTATCACCTCTGGCCATCGTGTAAAGCGGTCCACAGCAGTTAGGCAGTAGCGGAAACCGTGCGATATTGTTAGTGGTCCGATGAGGTCGATGTGAACATGGGTGAAACGTGCGGAAGGTAGAGAAAAAGCATGTACCGGGGCTCGTGTGTGCCTTGACACCTTGGAACGTTGGCAAGCGATGCAGGTCTTGGTGCATGCTCTGCAGTCTTTGCGGATGCTCGGCCAGATGTATCGCTCGGTCATCAGTCGAATGGTGGGCGAAGCGCCGGGATGACTGTAGCTATGTATCTGGTCGAAAGCTTGTTTGCGGAACTCGGGTGTCAGGTAGGGTCGCGGTGACGGGCCTGAAACATCACAGAACACGCTGTTACCAGAGTCAACAGGGTTTATTTTTTGTAGGTCCAGAGATGTTGTATTGGAATTTAAAATCCGTTGTAATTCACTGTCCGATTCTTGGGATACAGCGAGCTTTGATAAACATATGTCATTAGTTACAGTTTCAATCCGAGAGAGGGCGTCTGCTACGACATTGTCTTCCCTTTCCCTGCAGGTCAGTCCAACTGAAGTCTGCTTTTGGTTAAAATATTGTAGGACGCCGACTTCAGTTGGTCTAGTCAGTCGAAAGTCATAGTCATATATTTAAACCTAAATATGCTTCGTCATAGTCGCTCAACTATCTTAATCTAAATATCTTGTCGCCACCCTTGAAATATATACGGTAAAGGAGTTCCGGTGGCTATCTGTGGTCTTCGTCATCAGTTCCACTTCACCAAATAGTGCTTTCCAAGAGCAAATACACAAGTTTCAATGAAAAATACCAAAATGGCTATAGGTGTGCCTATAAATTTTGAAGAGCTCATGATTCCTCATGAACTCCATCATTCATTTAGATAAGAATGGGACCAAACGGGTAGCATCAGCTTTCAAATAAAAAAAGGATCATCAAAATCGGTTTACCCAGTCCAACGTTCTGAGGTAACAAACATAAAAATACAGACGAATTGAGAACCTCCTCCTTTTTTTGAAGTCGGTTAAAAATTATGCGTAAACAGGGGGAACCGTCTGCCATACATAGTCTTAGATAGTTTTAGTGTAGAGTGTATACCTCCGAGGCTGTAAACGAAAATAGTGAGTTCTTATAGATTACCATCATCACTACATAGTATAAAACAAAGTAGTTTATTAGTCTAGTAGTTTATAGCTTTTTCAAGGCTTAATCTTAAAAAAAAATATACGTACCTACTTTGCTCCACGTGTTGGGGTAACTTTGATCCAGGAACATAGTTATATATCTTTCATGAAAAATGTCAGAACTGGCCAAAACCGAAAGACGAAATTCATTATCATTGGAATAAAATTTTAGAGTCCAATCCACCAAAAAAAATGGTTGACGTGAAATTTTCGCAGTTCTTGAATTAAACCAAATTTGGGGGATAGGGTATATGATAACATTACAGCATGAGATTATTTATATCCTATAATGTTAATTAAAAGGGTTATGATACCCTTTCAGACGATCATTTTTATTTTTTGTTGAATATTGCTTAAGAAAAGTGATTAACAAGGTAATAGGTACCTACCTACCTAGGTACGTACCCTTTTTCAGAAGACGTTTATTTTCTTTTGATTATTTTATTTATTTTATTTTATTTTCTAAGCGAAGCAATACTAAGATTTAACAATATTGTGATTATATTAAAAATAAAAAACTTTAAGTAAAAACCAATATATTTTTGTTCCTAACACTTAATTAATTTCTTACTTTGCTCCAAACCTACTCAAACTTAGGCTAACATGATTGTTACTGGAGCAGTCTTTGACTGACGACAGTGTGAAACTGCACCAAACGCTTTCTAATACAAGTCTTAAAGCAAATTTAATTCAAGGGCAAAGTTTCCCAAACACTGGGTAACATTGCTCCTAAAATCAAGTTTATATATTTATATTAAAACAATATTTCAATGTCATTTAAGTATTACAACATGATAGTGGGGATGTTCTTCTTTACAAAGATACATAAATCAACATACCACAGTATAATGATTTTCATAAAAATAAAATGATTTCGAAATTTGGAGCAAATTTTGGAGCAAAGTAGGCACATTTTACGGTAAAGAAATAAATATTGGTAAATAAAATAAGTTTCTTTCCCTAAGTGTTTTTTTTAAATATTAGGTTATCAACGAGAGGTTATTATTTAATTTTTTGGATTTGAGGTATAAAACTCCAATTTTATTATTTTAAAATTGTGTTGTATATATTCAGAATATACATATAAGAACCTGCATATTTCCTTCCTATTTGGTTATCAACGAGAAAGTGTGTTGATTAGTTAATAATAAATTTTTCTTATTTTAAGGTTGTTTGTATTGTAAAGATTTCGAATATAGGTACTGTACTGACCTCATCTCGAGTCAAACCTTCGAACAAGAATTAAATTGTCTTTGGTATTTGACCAGTTAGAAAGAAAACGTTTTGTCAGTGGGGGTTGCTATGAGGGGTGTTAGACTTGGTTACCGCCCGGGGCTGTTGAAATGAATCGAGTTAACATTATTTTGCATTTTTTTTAATAATCATTGTGATTATAGCGCATTAGTTTTATTTGAATAATTAGTAAAATAATACGTAAAGATGTGATTTGCGTGAAAAACTAGTGAACCACAGGAAGACTTCAAAGAGTCGTTTGGAGACTCTCGTAAGTTTTCTCATGTAGATAAAGTCTATTTAAAAGGTAAATAATTTAATTCTACCGTTGTTGGAAATAATTATCTATAAGAAATCATGTTCACGAGTAATTTGGTTGATGGTTTGAGAATACGAATATTGAATTAATGATTTCTCATAGATGTTATAACTATTCAGATAAGACTTATTTACTAGTATAAAGAAGCTTGGGTAAGAGTGTTCTGATTGGGAAACTGAAAGACGAACGGAAGGGTGATGTACAGTCAGGGGCAATCCCGGTCGACCACCTCTAGGGTGATATTCGTTTGCGCGTTCGACGCATAACGACCTGAGCGCTGTAGGATTAGCTAGCTGCAACGAACAAGCCAAAATTTTCTTAAGTGGACGACCGCAAATGTCCCTGACTGTACTTCGTCAAGAAAGAGTTTCAAATGGTGATAATTTGTATAGTTGAATGAGTGTTGTGTTTCGGGGTATGATATCAGGGTAGGGCAAAACCATCGTAGATTAGGGGATTAAACCGTAGTTTAACCTTTCTTTATTTTTAATGCGTTTCGCACGGGCTCGTCGAACAATGGTCCCTGACGTCTTCTGCGGAGTGCTCGGTCGGTGGAGCTAATGAGCGAGTTCGGGTTGCGACTGCGCGCCCTTGACATCTCGACTAGAACCGAAGCTAAGTGCTGTCTTTTAAGTGGTTATTTGATAAGGGCATCGTTGCACTCGACGTAGTAATGCAGTTGGTTACGATTGACATTTGTTGTCAACACATTCAAAATATTTTGAAATATTGAAGTTGTCATTGCAATTTTTTTGACTACAAGATTATAATATCATTCTTAACTGAGCTGCCTTTGTTAGAGCTTTGTTGTTTTCTTGTGTACAATTGATAGGATTCATTGTTTAATCTTCAGTTTATTTGGTAAACATTTTCTAAATTTTCCCATGTTGTTTGGTTAAGATTATTTTATTTCTTTCGGCTCTTATAATGGGAACTACAGATTATACTTAGGACACAAGTATAATCTGCTATCTAAATTACAATTTATTTCAATCTTTTCCAATTAAGCTACGGATATTTCCACCATATCCTATCCGAGTCGAAGAGGGTTTAGTGTCTTGGTAAAAGTTATCAGCGGTCCACAAACGTCGATGACATCTTACCGACACTAAACATCTTGGACTAAGTTAGCAAGCAGAGTTACTATACAGCGTATGACCAGTATCAATTCAGACTTCACAGACTGCTTCAGTGTGTAGAAGATCCAAAGCTAATAACTTCTAAATTCAACTTGGGGACAAGGGGGTCAGATTTGAGTTGCGTCAAGAGTTGATTTCACCTCTGGTCGAAAGAGGTTAGTTAGTTGAGGTGACTTGCTGGCTGGGTTTTTATGATCCCATGTTGGCAAGGATGCCTGCGAGTTTAGCTCGGCAACTGCTTTCTACTCCAGGCTATCATGTCGGTTCGTGGGGACTCGACTAAGCGAAGCGAAAGCTGAGCGTGTGATATCAAGTGCCTTGACGGATTTGAAGGGGAGGAGACCACCCAAATTCTGGGTTTACTTTGGTATCTGTCACAATGAATTGCAGAAAACTCACACATTTCGTAGACCCGAAATATCCGAAGACACAAGAGGGGTAGTTTAGGTTTTATAGTCTCTCCATCCAAATTATTAGGAGATAAAATAAATCCTGTCTCTTGGAGTGACTATAAATTGATTGAAATCAAAGAAGAAAGGGAAATCAGTCTGTGTAATAGAAGAGAAAGTAATTCTTTGCGAAGAAATAGGGAATCGTCTATTGAACGTGACGTTCGTCTTAGAGTTGATAGGGATAGACATAGATCATAGCGAGCCAGGGAATCTTCTACTGAAAGTGACGTTCGGCTTATAGGCGACAGGGATAGATATAGATCTCAGAGAGCCAGAGAATCTTCTACTGAACATGAACGTAGGTCCACAAGTACTTCTAATTTATGGCCAAATAAAGTGAATTCTGCATTCCTCTGTAAACCTCTTCTGCAAACGTCTATGCAAATGCACCTACCTAAAAATGGTTTCACCATTTGAAAAGTATATTATTCCAGATGAACTTGGGTTATTTCTAGTTATATTAACCGAAGCGAAGCGAGGCCGGGTCGCTAGTTTTATATAATTTAAAATATTTCCGTAACTGTACCACTCAGCTACTGTTGTGTATAAAAGCATTATAGAACATTCAGTTTCCGTTCATTTGATACCTCACACATGTATATAGGGTTCATAGAATCAGAATTATTCACAATTTTCAAAATACGGTGGCCGCCATTTTGATGACGTCATATCTCCGGATCCAGGTACTTTACAGTTAGGGTCCCGACGGTTTTTAAGATGAAATAACATGTTTAACAACATACTTAAATTTGATACTGGTATCACAAAGTGGACTGTGTTACTCCTCACAGAACGCATAATTGCAAAAAATTGCGAAGTTTAAAAAATGATGTATTTTAAAAAGCTTTATCCTAAAAAAGTATTGGGTCTACGTCTAGACACAAATTTAGTCTCATGTGGTAGCAAATTTAGTCTACTTTAAAAACGTCCTGAAAAGGTACTTAAAACTACTCCTTTAGGGTTATAATCGCCCAAATCTGAATAAAGTCTGAAATCTTCGCGGTTTTTTTTAATTTTTACAAAGTTGCGTTCGGCGCTCGAGGTCACAAACTTGGATTATTTATTGGGCCAACATCATAAACAAGTCTGCAAAAAATCAGAACTACCGGATTTGACGCATACGACGCCGTACTTTGAATCTCCAATTTTACTGGAGTAAGGTAATAGGTTAGTCCAACTGATCGATAGGCGTATGACGTCAAGCTACATACAGAGTGTTTTTATCTAGAATTTACATCATCACTAACAATTTATTGGCCTCTTTAGTTCACCGATGTTGACACTTGAGTTGAGACGGCAAACGGTACTTATAAATAATTGACTTGAATGGTCATGCTAAAAGAAAATTGGAGACAATAAAAATAAAAAAATTTTTTTTTGTTAATGTTTCAACAACAAAAGTAAGGAATTTAGAAAAACATTTGAATACAACCAAGCAAATGGGATGTTATGTTTGAATTATAAGCGTTCTGCATACTTCGAAGTCCAACGAAATTTCATTTAAGTAATGTTTTTCTTTTACTTGTGGAAAGAATATTTTTCGTTAGAATTACATGACCCAACAAAATATTTTATATATCGTCTTTGTCATTATTTTAATATTTACATTATCATTATAGCATTATTAAGAATCAGTGGGGTGTCGCAATATTGTTTATACATATAAAAGCATATTTTATGTGAATTTGTGTCATAATGACGTCACCGGCACCAAAGTTTCGCTTCCGCTTATATCCTGTTTATATAAAATATTTGCATCCACCCTACTAAGACGTGTTACGACGAAAATTGTAGAGAACCAGCCTATAGAGCAAGTGGGATCATGAAAAACTTCGCTACCAACGACCACATACACATACCGAAAGTGGTAATCGAACGGTTTATGGAATATGACTTCGCCTTATACGTTGCTTTTATAGATTACTCGAAAGCTTTTGATTCAATCTCACATGACTCTATATGACGGGCTTTAAACCAGCAAGGACTAGACCACGACACATACATAGAACTTATCAAAGCAATTTACTTGAGAAGCACAACAAGAGTACGCCTAGATTCAAGAGGACCAACGTTTCAAGTTGAGAGGGAGTAAAGCAAGGGGATTCGCTTTACCCAAAACTTTTCATCGCAGTTTTAGAATCCATATTCCGAAATCTCGATTGGAGCGATATGGGGTTAAAAATCAATGGCAAGTAGGTACCTGTCGCACCTCAGATTTGCGGATGAGAAAGTACTGCTGTCGGATGACCCGCACAAACTGAACCACATGATAGAGTCCCTAAATCATCACAGCGAGACCGTTGGGCTACAAATCAACAGGGATAAAACGAAAATAATGCCTAATCGTGAAAAAATACCTATATCCATACAGTCTAAACCTATAGAATATGTTGCAGACTACATTTACCTTGGCCATCTTATTTCAACAAAATCCTGTACAGAAAAATAAATCGATCGCAGAGTGAAGAATACGTGGAACAAAAACTGGGCTATGAAGGAAATTTTCAAAGGTCCCATACCCACAAGACTGAAAACGACAGCCATGAACAATTGAACATCTGCCTAACGCCGGTTCTTTGCTACGCATACCAGACTTGGTCTCTCAAAAAATCACTCATAAATAAAATAAGAAGCTGTCAAAGAGGCATAGAACGTAGCTACATGAACATGAAATTGAAAGATAGAGTCAAATGCTCACTTATAAGGAAAATAACAAAGGCGAGAGATGCGGTTAAACAGGCCCTGATACTGAAATGGAAATGGTCAGGACATATTCAGAGATCTATGGATGAAAGATAGACACAAAATATAATCACAAATTGGTATCCAATATATAAAATATACGAAGGAAAGGTAGACCATTTAAAAGATGGAGTGACGACATCGTACAAATAGCCGGAAACCTCTGGACCAGACGGGCAAGGGATAGAGCTACCTGACACGGTTTGGAGGAGGCTTTTACCGCAAAAGGCAGCACATCTAACAATACTAATCTGATACTTAAGTACAAAACTAACATTACTGACAAATAAATATCTAAGTACACAATACAAAATAGAACTATGTGTAAGGAATAAAATGAAGCTAATAAATAAATAAATAAAATTATTTAAAGTTTGATACTTAGTTTTGCGGGTCAGTGTACTTGAAACTGAAACCCTACCCCCGTGGGGTCTAGAGGGAGCGCCTTGCTAATAACGGCGTAACTGAGACATATTTCATCCGATCGAGTTCCGGTTTCTATTATTAGATAGTTAAAAAAAAAATGTAACGTCTGCCATACATTATTTTAGTATATATATATAGTGTATAATTCCGAGCCAAAAAAATAATTTTCAAAAGTTTTATTTTTTGTATTATATAATCTATATATAAATGCCGTGAATCCTTAAGATTACTATTTAAGGAAATTAGTATTTTGACGGTAGCGTCACAATTTATTTATGAGAATATTATTTATGTCATTAAAAATCAAGACTCTTTTGTTAAGAATTGTGATATACATAATTTGAATACAAGAAATAAAAATAAAATTGCTATTAAAAAATTTCGTGCCCGTAAGGTATATAAATCATTTGTTGGTCAATGCATTCATTTCTATAATAAATTACCTGACGAAGTTTTAAAGTTATCATTTCCAGCACTTAAAAATTACTTGAAAAAGTCGTTGATGTCGAAAGCTTACTATAGGGTCGAGGACTATCTAACAGATAAAAATGCTTGGCCTAAATAACTTAGTAATAGCTTAGTCAGAAAAATATGTAAACATTGTAGGTATAATTATTGTCTAGGGGACAGGGTTTCTGTTGGAGAATGTATCAAAACTATGTGGTAGTTTTGCACCGTCATGGGTAAGAATATGTATACACCGTGTTTTTTTTGATTTACGATAAGTTCGGCATATTACTGGGTATATCCATAGAAACTAATTGGTAGATTAGATTTTTAAATATTGCAAAAAAAATTTCTTTTTCTTTTTAGTACTATATAATTAAATCTTTTATCTTTGGTCATTCTAAAAGGGCCTTTAGAGTTAACTAATAGTCAGTGTCAAATACGTCTATGTGGCGTGACATACACACACAAGTAAAGATAACACTTGACAGGTGCAAGATCGCTTGGCTCGGCGGTGTCTTGCTTACTGTGTAAGAGGTCACCGGTTCGATTCCCAGACGTGTCACTTGTACGTTTTGATTTTTGATTTTTTTAGCGTTTTTGGTACAATTATCTACTATTCAACAATAACGTGTGTATCGTACTTATCTTTTAGGATAGATGTGTTTTATTCTAAATGCATTCATAACGAATGGTTTATTTTAAAATGAACGAAATATTTGCGTTGTTTCAAAGAATTTTATTTAAAATGGCCGCACAAAACTCAACAGTGAGTAATTTTATTACTTATCTTATTATTTATTACAATATGAAAAAATGTAACCTAGCATTACTTAAAACTGTAAAAAAAATGTATCAAAACAATGAGCATAAAATCAAATAATGTGCGTATCTTCAACGTATTTCACAATACTGTTTAGAAATCGTTCAAGCGGGATGGTCTGCAGAGCATAAGTTATCATAAAGAACGAAATCACAAGGTCGGATCTTCTATTATTAAGTTCATGATCCCGTCTTCATCCTGCACTCTTAAATTACTATCTCTTTCGTGAGGAGTTTTCTTTAAGCCCAGTTCTCTAGATCGTCGGTGTAACTGTAACAATAATAATTACGGTTTGTTCAACATAAAATAAGAACTAATGAATGAAGGGATAAAGTAATTAATTAGAGATACTTACATTTTTGAACGTATGAGGGTTAGGTGTCCGTCGGTCGGGATAACGCTGCCTGTATTCCCGTGCTTCTTCAGAAGCGTCGCCGTTACATATGCCGTAAAAAAAATGCATCTCAGCTTCTTCTTCAGAACGGAAATTATAACGTGGCATCTTTTATTATTAGGATTATTCCTACGACAATTCCGTGACATTGTCACGTTAGATTGACGCGTATACAAACCTAACAATAGGAAACTCTTTACTCATAAGTATTAAAAGAAAATTGTTGTTATCAATTAAGAGCCTTTTACACTAGTTTAACGTGATTAACTGATTAAATTTAAAAATTAAATATCTTTCAAACCGTTACAGTTATCATTTGTCTGTCTTCGGGAAATTAACTTTGTTTGACCTAAAGAACGTTCCCTTAAAGTTATCGTAAACCAAAAAAAACACGGTGTATATACATAGGTCACACTAAAAGTTTCCGAAATTGGCCAATTACATAAACAATATTTGAAAAGTAATTATTACGTTTGAAAATGGAACTCTTTGGCTGTAGAATGCAGTTTGTTTCATCTGACTGTCAATTGTTTTGACATTGTGGCGCCATTTTAATAATTGCGTGTCTGCATTAAAATGGATTTAAATCGGGAAAATTATCGTAGTATGATTTTCTACGATTTTAAATGTAATTTGACAGCTCAGAAGAGCCTTGTCCGACTTCAAACTGCTTTTGGCGATGAAGCACCATGCAAGAGGACTGTTTATAGCTGGTTTGCAGAATTCAAGCGCGGTCGTTTCAATCTCAGTGACGAATTTCGTGATGGTCGCCCGTCCACCGCTGTGAACAACATAAACATCGATGCTGTGCGCCGTATGATAGATACAGACAGGCATGTGACCTACCATGAGATACGGGCATCCTTGAGTCAAATACAATCAATCCTACACAAACATTTGGGTGTGAGAAAGCTGTGCTCGCGGTGGATCCAACACAATTTGACTGAGGCTCAAAAAACGGACCGCGTCACTTGGTGCAATGCCATGCTTTCCAGGTACAACGAGGGGGCGTCAAAGTTGGTGTGGGACATAGTAACAGGTGACGAAACATGGGTCTATTGCTATGATCCCAAAACTAAGCAGCAATCGAGCGTATGGGTCTTTCAAGACGAGCCGAGACCAACCAAAGCGGCGCGCGTGAAAAGTGCCTCTAAGCGGATGATTGCTTCTTTTTTTAATAAAACTGGACATGTGGCTACTGTTGCTTTAGAGAATCGTCGTACCGTGAATAGTGACTGGTACACGACGATTTGTTTGCCGGAAGTTATTGACGAACTTCGTAAAATAACCGTAAACGCCTCATCTTTCACCAAGACAATGCCAGTTCCCACACGGCTAGACAGACAAACGAATTTTTTAACATGAAAAACGTAGAACTTATGAGCCATCCTGCATACAGTCCGGACCTGGCACCTTGTGACTTTTTTCTGTTCCCAAATATTAAGAACCAATTACGTGGCCAACGTTTTTCTAACGTGCATTTACGCAAAGGGAGAATATTTTGAAAAGCAATAAATCCAGTTTTGACCATAAATTGTATTTTTTTCTTATTCATTCCGGAAACTTTCAGTGTGCCCCACGTATATACTATTTGTGAGTTCATCTGAACATACTGAGTTATGACACATTTTCCTGCTCAACTACGCATGATATATATATTTTAATGTTAAATTCATTGTTTTATATAATGCTAGGTTAAGTTCTATAATTTTATAAGTAATATTTAAAGAACGACTGACTGTTGAGTTTCTTGCGGTGTTTCTTCTCAGCAGTGGTCTCTTGGGAAGCGCTGGTAGATTTTTGACGTGTAAAAGTGCCCGTGCATCCGCACGGGCACTTTTACACGTCAAAAATCCTTTACTTACTGAATAAACATCTTTTATCTTTTTATCTTTTAGTGTAGAGATCCACTAAGGAAGGATTAAATAATCCACCCCTAAGGGGGTAAAATAGGGGGGTGAAGTTTATATGGAATTTTCTCATTTCTGGACTTAGAAGTATGAAAATAGGTATATAAGTTGTCGATTACAATTAAAAATGATCTGTGTTGGTGAAATGGACAAAATTCCCCCCTAAAGGTGTAAAACGGGGGGTAAAGTTTGTATGGAAAATACTGAACCGATTTTAAAAATTCTTTCACCATTAGAATTCTATATTATCGCTGAGTAACATAGGCTACTTTTTATCCCGGAAAATCTAAAAGTTCCCGAAGGAATAACATGTTTCGGTGTCGTGTTTCATGTTTTCCGGGATGGTAATTTCGAAAATTGAATGAAATTTTGTGTGTAT
The DNA here is from genome assembly GCA_946894065.1 of Acleris literana. NCBI lineage: Eukaryota > Metazoa > Arthropoda > Insecta > Lepidoptera > Tortricidae > Acleris > Acleris literana. The sequence goes on along the minus strand of OX335668.1, from coordinate 39,029,585 downwards.
ATTTCAATGGGTTCCTGGATAGTTTGAAAACACAATTGGACCCGGTAGGTGGCGCTGCTGTGCCGGTATGTCACCAACTCCTTCTAAACGGCTGGACCGAAATGGATGGAATTTTGTGTGTATATTTCAATGGGTTCCTGGATAGTTTGAAAACACAATTGGACCCGGTAGGTGGCGCTGCTGTGCCGGTATGTCACCAACTCCTTCTAAACGGCTGGACCGAAATGGATGGAATTTTGTGTGTATATTTCAATGGGTTCCTGGATAGTTTGAAAACACAATTGGACCCGGTAGGTGGCGCTGCTGTGTCGGTATGTCACCAACTCCTTCTAAACGGCTGGACCGAAATGGATGGAATTTTGTGTGTATATTTCAATGGGTTCCTGAATAGTTTGAAAACATAATTGGACCCGGTAGGTGGCGCTGCTGTGTCGGTAGTCACCAACTCCTAAAAGGCTGGACCGATTTGGATGGAATTTTGTGTGTATATTTCAATGGGTTCCTGGATGGTTTGAAAAGATAATTGGCCCGGGTAGGTGGCGCTGCTGTTGGTATGTCACCAATCACCTAACTCTTCTTAACACTCAACTCTTCCACATGCTTTTAGCGTCCGATTTGGATGAACTGAAACGATTTGGATTCAAGATGGCGGCCACGATGTTTTTCGAAGTCGTCATGGGTATCGCGAAAATGATATGAAAGGCATTTAAGATGGCGGGTATCGTGTTTCGTGTTTTCGGGGATGGCAATTTCGAAAATGATGTCAGCTTCGGAATTCAAAATGGCGGCCATGATGTTTTTCGAAAAAGTTGTCATGGATGTCGTGTTTCATGTTTTCGTGGAGGGCGAATTCGAAAATGATGTCAAATTCGGAATTCATGATGGCGGCCATGATGTTTTTCGAAAAATTCGTCATGGGTGTCGTGTTTCATGTTTTCGTAGATGGCGAATTTTGTCGGACATTTCTGACAGTTTTTGAGCATTATGCATGTTAAAACATTATACACAGTATTATACAATTCGGGCTGCTAAAATGTCGTAATAATGTATATTCGGGATTCAGAATAGGAATTTTCGGAATTGTGATATTCGGAAAAATATATTACGGGATTTTAATAATTCGGAAATTTGAATGTAAATAAAATAACTTAAACATATACTTTAATAGGAGTAAAAACAGTAAAAATAATCCTTTTACGAACTATAGTCACTTGGTATATCTTCATCTGATTCGTTAAGATTGATCACAACGTTATGGTTTTCAATCTTAGGTTCCATTAACCAGTATGTTTCTTCTTTTTCTTGAAATATTGTGAAACGTCTCTTTATCAAGTGCTTCAATTTCTTCGTCTAATTTGCTCATGACGCTGTTAAATGTGAACTCAGAATCGCTAGCTGGCAGCTGCCACTCTTACTTTTATGATTCTCCAACAAAGTTCTATAGGGTTGAGTTCAGGATGGTATGGTGGCAGACGTAGTACTGAGTGCCCATATTCTTCCAGCATTTTATTTAGAACGAATTTCTTATGTCGTGGCTTATAAAGATATAGACAATTCTACATTTCTTCGTTTGAGTTTTTTGTTGGACACTGCTCATACAGTTCATTATGGTAAGAAGCATTGTCCACAACCAAAACTGAATTTTGTTCTAGATTTGGCAAAAGCTTTTCCGAGACCTATTTTCTGTAATTAGCAAAGTTCATAGACCGATGATAATCGCCGGTATTTTTATTTGATCTTGAATTGTCTTCATTGTTTTGCGCAGAGAACGTCCTGTTTTTGTTTATTCGAAATTACCCCGAATTAGACGCGAGCGAAGCCGCGGGAAAAAGCTAGTTTAAAATATTACCTTAACTGTACTACTCAGCTGCTGCTGTTGTGTATTATTATTATAGCATTATAGAACATTTAATTTCCGTTCATTTGATAGGGTTCATAAAATCAGAAATACAGCGGCTGCCATTTTGATGACATATTTCCGGATACTTTTACTGGTGGGGTCCCGACGATGTTTTAGATAGAATAATATGTTTAACAACAAACTAAAATTTGGAGCTGGTATCACAAAGTGAACTATTCTGGTCTTTTTTGAAGCTAACAGAACGCACTAAAAGAATCGCTGAGCGTCTAGTGTACCTACAGTGTTTAGGTTTCGCCGTCGTCCCTCCGTCAACTAGGATCCATTAAAAATATCAAGTGGACTTTTTGTACATTCAAATCCATTAATGGAGTAGAGTGGCCTTTTCTTGTGTACTTGAATCCATTTGGATTCGTTTACACTTTTTAATACTCTGGAATCCATCAATGGATTCTGTTGCACTCTTAATTACACTTCGATCCATCAATGGATTTTATTATGCCTATACACTTGATTCCATCAATTGATGGATACTCGTGGACATTTAGTATCCATTGATGGATCCCGGTATATAAAAAGTTCAATAGAATCCATTAATGGATCTTTGTTGAATTCATAGTATATTTAAATCCATTGATGGATCCCAGCGTCTTAAAATTTGTAGTTGACTCTAAATGGATTTAAGTGTACAGTGGGCTTCATAAGTGCATGGACAACTCGGAAAGATAATGCTCTGTGGCAAACTGACGCCATCTATCTGCTCGTAGTGGTTCAACAAGATCTTACTAGATGGCGTTGTTGCAGGTAATCTCTAAAAATAATAAGATATTTTTATCCGCGTACTACAACCAAACATTGTTTATTTTTTTGTAAGTTTTATATTTTAGTATAATAGATGATTGAAGTAGTTTTGAGGATTAGTCAATTCCAAATTAAGAAGTTCAATTATCAAAAACACTTTTCATCCACGAAGTGGATTCGAACCCGGGACTCACTCGGGACCGTGAATCGAGGCGGCCATTTGTGCCGTTGGACCATCGAGCCATTAACTAATAAGACGAAATTCATTAGTAGTTTATAAATTAAGATTTGCATATTTTTACAAGAAACACGTTTAGTACGATCCCTACTAGAGGGTAGACTAATAAAGATTTATAAATTACCAGACTGATTATTACAAAGACTTACGCTCGTTCGTTCGTTAGCTGCTTAATCGATTGCCTTATGTTAAGATTTTACTTTTGTTGAAAATATGACTTCTCGTTGCAATATTGACCTGGTCAAAATAAAGCAAATGATTGGTTTGCACAGTGAAGGCAGAAATTTGTCAGATATTGCTAGAGAAACCGGTGTGAACGTAAGTAGTATTTTTTTACTCATCTTTTTATAAAAAATAATTTCTTTTTGTATTTATTTATTATACTTTACTTATATCTTTAATTGTTATTACAAATTCAATTTTTTTTACAGATGAAAAATTTTGTTTTATGGGTACGGCGCTTTGAAGAGGAGGGATCTTTGCTACCCCGGCAAAGAACGGGTCGGTAGACTCATAAGCACAGCAACAGCACCCCCCGTGTCAAGCCACGGTGAGGGATTATGAGCAGAGATCGGAATAGGTAGAGCTAATTTGCCTAAACTTGACGCATATTCATTCATGCGTGAGAGAGATGGGAATACATTATTGAATGAACATGCATCAAGTTTAGGCAAATTATCTCTACCTATTCCGATCTCTGATTATGAGGAATGGATTTAAACCAACAACTCACTACGCTGGATTATTTAATACAAGTCTGGATACTGTTCGTCGTCTTCTACAGTGAGGGTCTGCATCATCGTAGGCATGCTGCCAAACCCATAAAAAAATGTATGGGGTATTATTGTCCGACATAATCACCGGAATGAGCGAACTCTGAAAGCCTTAGAAGATCAGTGTTCAAACATTTGGGGTAGTATTCGTGGTTCCAATCTCTGTAAGAGTTACACTAGGTGTTGAAGTTTAGTATATAAGTGATGCGAGTAGATAACTGGAGATCGGGTTAACGTAAGTAATTAATGCAAAATTAAACATTGTTTTCGCCTTTTTTTCGTGTTTATACTATTTTTAACAGACTTCAAAAAAAGGAGGAGGTTCTCAATTCGTCGGGTTTTTTTTTTATTTTTTTTTATGTATGTTCCCCGATTACTCGAAGACCACAGGACCGATTTGAAAAATTTTTTCGTTGTTCGAATGGTTATACTTTCTAGTTGGTCCCATTGTCACCACGTCAGGATCTGATGATGGAATCTTGGAGAAATCAAGAGAACTCCTCAAATATTATAGGCACGGCACACCTATAGCGATTTTGGTATTTTTCACTGTAACTCATGCATTTGCTTTTGAAAAGTACTATATGGTGAAGTGGAACTGATGATGAAGACCACAGATGGCCACCGGAACTCCTTAACGGTACCTATTTCAAGGGTGGCGATAAGATATTTCGATAAAGGTAGTTGAGCGACTATGACGAAGCACATTTAGGTTTAAATATGACTATGACATTCCCGCGGCGTTGGTTGCGGCGAGCTTGAAATGTTCTATAGTTTCTCATTAATATTTAGAAGTGGAGCTACGTAACAGCATAAATAGGATCACTAAAAAGTATAAAATAAAATAAATGTTTAAAAAAACAAAAACCCGCCTTCAAAAAGCAAAAAATAACTTCTTTAAAATGGTAGGTAAATAGGTCAGTCCAACTGAAGTCGGCGTCCAACAATATTTTAACCAAAAGCAGACTTCAGTTGGACTGACCTATTTACCTACCATTTTAAAGAAGTTATTTTTTGCTTTTTGAAGGCGGGTTTTTGTTTTTTTAAACATTTATGTCACAATAAATAATTATCTTAAAATAAGATCTAAGATATAAGGTCAAACAAATCACACCATTAATTTTTACACGACTTTTCAGTTATTATTATTATATAATATAATATAAGTGGTCAAAACTGTATAACATAGTTAAATATAATGCGTTTGACTGTTAAGGTAATCCGGTCTCTAGTTTAACAATATATTTGTTAATAATTACTATTTCATTGTGGTTAAGCTTCAATCTCTTTCCAATTTCGGAAACGTTTACTTAAGCTATTACCTCAATATGGTAGGTAATAGGTTGTCGTTTTATTGTTACAAATGTAATATTATAAACAATCCAAGTTACAATTTACTTAATTGAAATTTTTAAGAAATAAACATTATACTTATGACCCTGTGTTTAAGGCTTTAGGCAGGGTATCAACCAACTAAGCCAGCGGCCCTTCTGGTGAGCTGGCGAAATTATCGATTCTAATACTAAAACGTCAAATCTTTGTAGCAAACAATAATTGTTGGAGCATATAAACTACATGCTCGTACCTACCAACTGGCTGTTTAGATGCTAATAATTTGAAATTGACTGTTGCCATGCACATATATAAAAATAACATTCTGTTAGAGACCTTCTGTAGATTGTGTGCTACTGGAATAAAAGAATCCTAACTTTAACTAAGTTGTTATTTCTCTAATATGGTAGCAGAGCGTATGGTATATTCCTGAATGAAGTGCACTAAAATCCTCATAAATTGTTTTCTTAAAATTTAAATTTATTTCTCGTAAAAACACAAAAATGGCATCTACCATTTCGACCACCGGTGTGGAAAAGCTGTCTGGGATCCAAAATTATAATTCTTGGAAGTTCCTCATGAAGATGGTGCTTATCCATGAAGACCTGTGGGATTGTGTGGGAGAAACGGAAAACAAGTGTGAAGACGCTAAAAAACAAGAGAAGGCGCTGGCAAAGATCGCCTTGTCCGTGCAGCCCTCTGTATTTCCACACATTCGAAATGCGAAGACGGCGAGTGAGGCATGGAAAAACCTTCAGAAAGCGTACGAGGATCAAGGTCTGTGTCGACGGCTCAGTTTACTTCGTACTTTATTTGCTACAAAACTAAGCGAATCTGAGAGTATGGAAGTATATGTGAACAAGGTGATGGATACGTCGCAAGTACTAAGTGACATTGGATCGGCGTTAGAGGATGACTTCCTGGCCGTAATATTGCTCAGTGGACTGACAAGCGACTATGACCCATTAGTAATGGCTCTCGAAAATTCCAACACATCACTATCGAGCGAGCTGGTAAAACAAAAACTTTTACAAGAAGAGCAACGCCGAAACAACGGAGCGGACATTAGCAGTGGCTCCGTGATGGTGGCGAAACGACAAGATAAGAAGCCGGTCAAATGTTACCGCTGTAAAAAGCTGGGTCACATTTCCAGGAATTGTCCCGAGAAGTCTAAGGAGGTGAAGAATCCCGTTACTAAGGCCACGTTAAATATGCTGAGCGCGCTATCGGTGGACGTGCAGGAGAATGCCTGGTACATCGACAGCGGAGCAACGTGCCACATGACCAATAGGAGGGACATACTCAACGACTTCGTAATAGATACGAGCCTGGAAGTTACCGTAGCGAACGGCGAAAAACTTTATAGTGCGGGTCGTGGCAGTACCGAACTGCATGTTAAAGACGGTATAAAAACTCTAAGCTGTGTAGTTTTTATTCCCAAGTTGTCATGCAATTTGATGTCTGTCAACGTTTTGACGTCTAAAGGTTTTCGTGTCGTATTTTGTTCTGATTTTTGTAAAATATTTTTTGGAAATGTTTTGATTGCTATTGCAAATCGCGAGAACGGTCTTTATAAATTACAAACATTCTCGAATAAAAATAGTACATCGACATTATGTGAGCACGCGACCACTGATCGTGTAGTGGCAAACGTGGGGGCTGCACGAGTATCTCAAGATGTGTGGCATCAACGTTTGTGTCATCTGAACTCACGGAGCATGAACCTACTGCGAACAGGTATGGCAATTGGCATTGATTACGATAACTCCGACTTCAAGCAATGCATCTCTTGCATTGAAGGAAAAGCTGCTAAGTTGTTTTTTCCGAAGAAGTCGTTTACAAGAGCTACCGAAGTGCTAGGCCTCGTACATAGCGATCTCTGGGGTCCCGCTCCTTTGGCTTCGTTTGCTGGTTCGCGCTATATGTTAGTTTTGATAGATGATTTTACCCGTAAAACTTTTTGCTATTTTATTAAAACAAAGGATCAAGTTTTTGAAAGGTTTAAAGAATTCAAATCTCTTGTCGAAAATCAAACAAATAAAACAATTAAAGCTTTGAGAACCGACAACGGAGGCGAATTTGTTAATAAACAATTCGATGCATTTCTGAAACGGCATGGCATAAAACACCAGAGAACTGTTCCTCACTGCCCACAACAGAACGCCGTCGCGGAAAGAGCTAACCGCACAATTGTTGAGGCTGCAAGGTGTATGTTACAGGGTGCTGGCTTGGATCAGAAATACTGGGCAGAAGCAATGTGTACCGCAGTTTATCTGAAGAATAGATCGCCAACTAAAGCTGTGTTGGGAGCTACTCCTGAGGAGAAGTGGACAGGATCTAAGGTAAACTTAACCCATCTACGTATTTTTGGCTGTGTTGCTTATTCTGTCGTCGAGAATCGAAAGAAACTAGATTCCAAGTGTAAACAATATATATTTATCGGTTACTGCGAAAATACTAAAGGATATCGGTTCGTAGATCCCGCTTATCCAACTAAAATCATTATTTCGCGTAATGTCGTGTTTGTAGAAGACAAATTCTACAAAGACATTAGTGAACAAAAGGTTCCTCAACCTGTGGTCAACGTGCCGACTCCGTATGCAATCAAGATTATTAATGACTCTGAGGATTCGGGAGTGCACACGGCAGAACCAGTTGTTGACACACAAGAGCCCCACGAAGAACAGACGCAGGACGGAGATAATGATGACGATGATGAATCTATTAACGGTTCTGACGAAACTTATGTTCCAGGGTCATCGTCTTGGGATTCAGAAGATTCCAGAGGACGGAGCGAATTGGAAGATGGTTTCTTGTCAGCGTTTGTCATTGGAAAGAATGGCGATACGGATACTCCAACTTCCGTGCGCAAGGCACTCGATGGTCCTGAGTCTACGCAGTGGAAGGCAGCAATGCAGGATGAATACCAATCTTTTTTGGAAAATAAATGTCTGGAACTTGTGGACTTACCAAAGGGAAAGAAACCTGTTAAATGCAAGTGGATATTTAAGAAAAAGAGAGGATTAAATGGAGAACTACTGCAGTATAAGGCTCGTTTAGTTGCAAAGGGGTTCACACAAAAGTACGGAGAAGATTACTTCGAAACCTTCTCACCTGTCGTTCGATACTCTACTATAAGGTTACTTCTAGCACTGGCGGCTGAATATAATATGGAAGTCGACCATATGGACGTCAAAACAGCGTTTCTTAACGGAGAATTGAAAGAAGTCGTATACATGGAAATTCCTGAAGGCTTTCCGGTAGAGAATAGCAAAGGAAAAGCTTATCGCTTACTCAAAGCTGTCTACGGATTGAAACAAGCCAGCAGATCATGGAATGAAAAGATAAATGACGTACTGATTAAGAAGTTAAAGTTTAAAAGACTAGCGTCTGAGCCGTGTGTGTACGTAAGATCTAACAATAACGGACTAGTTATTCTCGGCCTTTATGTCGATGACATTTTGGTGTTTAGTAACAGCCAAATTGAGAAAAGGGCGGTAAAGGAGGAGATAATGAAACAGTTTGTCATGAAAGATCTTGGACCTGCGAAAAGTGTATTAGGAATACACGTGAGTCATAAAGACGGAAAAATAAATCTAGATCAGTCAAGCTATATTAGAAAAGTTTTGGAACGGTTTAAGATGACAGATTGTAAACCTGCTAAAACACCAATGGAAGTTGGTTTGAAGCTCGATAAAACTGAGAAAAATGGAGACTATGAATACAGGAACCTGATTGGTTGCCTAATGTATATCGCTGTCTGTACGCGTCCTGACATAGCGCACGCTGTGAGTATGCTTAGTCAGTTTAATGATTGCTATTCAGAAGTTCACTGGAAAGCAGCGAAGCGAGTGCTTCGGTATCTGAAAGGCACAATGAATTATAGCATCACGTATGAAAAGAGTGGTTTGAATGTGACAGGGTCAGCGGACGCTGACTGGGCTGCCAGTGTTGTCGATCGTCGGTCGTACACCGGTTACACATTTAAGCTAGGAAAATCGATAGTTTCTTGGGAGAGTCGTAAGCAATGTACAGTGGCTCTCTCCAGCACGGAAGCGGAATATATGGCTTTATCCGATGCGTGTAAAGAAGCATTATTCATAAAGGCGTTCATGTCGGAATGTTTAAATTTAAACGTAAACATAGTGGTTTACAACGACAATCAATCTGCGATAAAGTTGTCTGAGAACCATATGTTTCATGCTCGAACTAAGCATATTGATGTGAGGCATCATTTCATTCGTGAGATAGTCGAAAACGGTGCAATAGTAATCAAATATATGAGTACTAATGATATGTTAGCGGATGTTTTGACGAAGCCTTTATCTATTGAAAAGTATCAGCGTTTTGTAAGTGACTTTTATATGCTTAGTAATTAGTAGGTAGTTCAGTTTTACACTGTGTGTGGTACTGAACATATAGTTTAAGGGGTGGTGTTGGAGCATATAAACTACATGCTCGTACCTACCAACTGGCTGTTTAGATGCTAATAATTTGAAATTGACTGTTGCCATGCACATATATAAAAATAACATTCTGTTAGAGACCTTCTGTAGATTGTGTGCTACTGGAATAAAAGAATCCTAACTTTAACTAAGTTGTTATTTCTCTAATAATAATCGAACTGCCTCAGTTAACAACGCCATCTAGGTTGTTTCTTACGAAAGCGGGCTCACGTGTTCACAGCATTATAGACGTTAAGGTTTCCATACACTTATGAAGCCCACTGTATATTAATGGTCTAAGATCCGAATAGGAGACGACCTTCACCTAGCTGTTTATTCAATAAAAAGTATTTTATATCAAATTTAATATGCTATATTTATAGTAAGTTGACTGAACTTTTTTTAAAAATTCTATTGCTTGTGTAATAGACCAATTACATACTAATCGAAAGTATGAAGCTTATAGAATATGCAAACGTTAGGTTGACTATTTTTTTCCATCTTAACTATTGGGTAGGTAGGTAAGTAATACTAATAATTTGCACTAAACCTAAAAAGTTAATTTTCAGTTATTTTTTATCATTTAACGACTGGACTGAAATTTTTCCAGTCAACCTATTATAAATATATCACTTAGCATATTAAATTTGATATAAAATACTTTTTATCGAATAAACAGCTAGGTGAAAGTCGTCTCCTATTCGGATCTACTATAAAGCCCACTCGTCTCCATTAATGGATTTTAACGTACAAAAAGTCCACTTGACCCAATTAATGGATCTTGTCAATGGATCCTAGTGGACGGAGAGGCCGTCGTCGCTCGCCTGTTTCGGCAGATGACCTTGCGTAAACGAGCCATATCTATGTATTACTTCTTTAATTTAGTAGAATAAAACATGCCAGGCACTGACCAAGGGGCACCCGGTAACAAGCTGTAGTACACAAAAGTAATAGTGCCAAAACTCCGGTACGCTTAGGGTTACCATCAGTCCGGATTAGTCCGGACATGTCCGGACTTTGTCCGGCTCTTTAATTTGTCCGGATTTTTGCAATGCGAGAGCCTGTTATCATGCTTAACATACCACTGTAAAGTAAACTAAGTGAGTAATGTTTCCATTTTGTGTCCACGTAAGCTTCTTGTCAGGACTTTTCTAGTTTCTAAATGGTAACCCTAGGTACGCTTGACCTGTTGGCTACACAGCGCCTATTATACAAATTTGTCTACTTAAGGTAAGGTGCTAACATAAGGTTAACAGCCTTTTAATGTGTAGAGCATTTTTCTACACATTAAAAAAAATTAACTTCTAATAGGAATATTCAGTCGGAAAAGTGTGACATGACTATACCTAGCTTTTTACTAGCATGAACGTCGTGTTGTTAGTGCTTGACATAATAAAAACATCGACAATCCTGTAATCGATAAGTACCACTTCAACGTCATAAAGGAAAACCACAGAACTATATTGGTAGATACCGCAAACACAGCCACTTCGCGTGCCACCGATTATGTAGAAATGGACATAATTCGTACATTTTTGGTTCTCTCCAATTTTTATCTTATAAGTTTTATAACACACCGCATTGTTATTATGAATCGTATGACATATGATTGTAATTTTTTCCTTGATGGAAGGATTTCGCCGTTTTCTTATTAAGTACTTCAATGAGTTTCAGAGGGCCCTGTCAAGATGCATTGCGCTAACTAGCGTTTCTATTCGATTCGTTTTTAAACCAATCGCGTCGCTGGAAGATGACGTGATACGAAAAGTCACGTGATCTACCAGTGACGCGATTGAATTAAAAACGAAACCAATAGAAACGCTAGTTAGCGCAATGCATCTTGGCAGGGCCCTCAGGACATTGTGAATATTTTCTTAATAACTATATAATGACGTACGAGTATTTTCTCGATGACGTTGAAGTAGTGGCTATCGATAACAGGTTTGTCGATATTTTAATTAGGGTGATGGCACCAGTGTTGGACACTTTTAGCTGACAAGCACCAGTAATGGACACTTAACTCTTAATTTAAATTTCATAAGGTCGTAAATTGATTGTTGCAAAACAAATGAATAACCCTTATCTTCTGTTAAATAAGAATCAAGTGTCCACCATCGGTCTTTGTCCATAACTGGTTCCGTCGCCCTGCCTGTGTCAAGCATTACCCACATGTTGTTCCTGCTAGAAAAATATCTAGGTATAGACATGACAGGTACGGTATGTATATTGAAAATCCAACAATATTGCAATCAACTAGATTTATTTACAACATAATTCTTTACAATTTCAACCATATTATACAAAATATATCTTAGTTAACAAGTTCTACAGTAATTTATATTATTTATTATATGCCTATACTTCACAGTCAGCGCTCACTTGCTTGCGTTGTCAGTAATATAAAATCAAGTAGATGATACTTCTACTTATATAAAAATGTATAAGTATTCATATATTTCGGGGACCTGGTGAGAAATATACATAAACAATAAATGGAGTATACCAGACTCAAATCTTGATCTTCAGGAGTATAGAACCCTATTTCACTATCACCCCAGATTTATACATACTTACTATATTCGCTTTTAAAGAAAGTTTTATTGTAGGACGAGAACCCAAAGATAGTTCGCACTACCTACGAGTAAGTGTATAAAAATGTTAAGAGACTAACTATTTCACCATTATACTCTTTACTATGGATCATTATTTATTTTTACTCGAAGATATGAGCAAAAGGAACTCGACTGTACCTACCTATCTATAGGTTAACATCTGTTAAGAGGACGCCAGTCCAGTGGCGCCCTCATTACTATTATTGTTTTCTATTAAACTAAAGGATTGTCTAGAAATTGAAGGATGGTTTTTTGTTGTACGGTCGGCCAAGAAAGTGGTCTACCAGTTTTGACGAAAGTTTCTGTGAGATCTAATTATCGCTAAGGTTGACACATCGTCGGCCTAAATTGCAAACCTGCTAATTCCATTTTAGGTTTGCACTTTATTTCATCTATTTACAAGGCAAAACTGCTAAATCCTAAAAATGGATTTAGCAGGTTTGCAGTTTAGGCGGACGACTTGTCGCTGTCATAATATTATTGCAAGGGGAAATCGAAGTTGTTGTATGACGACGTGCAAATGAACTTTAACCGTAGGGTGATGGACCACATTTTTGGCCGACTGTACAAATGAATACATTATTTATAGGGTAGGTATTTTAAATTATATGTAGTTAAGTCATATGAAGATACATTCAGCTGTGGTAGCAAATTTGGAATACACCGACCATACAGTGCCATATAAACAGCCGACTAACTGTGTTGCATCCACCCTGGGGTGGAACTCGGTTTAAGCGTCATAAAACAAGGCTGTTGAATCGCTCCGTCTGTTATCATGGAGGGTTCACTTAGCCACATTTTCATTTTATTTTGCCGACTGTACAGATTATTACTATTATTGTGTTTTTAAATAAACTAAAGTCTTTCTTAAATTTTAAAATGAATAAATATACAGAATTTGGACGGAACTTAATATTATTTACTTAATTGTTATTGTAGGATTGTTGGCTCCTCTCCTTACACTTCGCTGGCTCGGCAAAGCCGACGTATTGCTAGCAATCCAAACTGTCTTTACTTTACTAGCCGGCCTTTATCGCCTATATCTTCTATGGCAGTGACAGTGTTCGTGACAGTGTTGCCAACCAATACAGGAACATACGAGACAGAGTCCGTATGCTATATTGCATACTTTACAGGGCCTCTATTCTAGGCGGTAAATACCATATCGTCTGACCTGCGCCTCTATTCTAGGCGGTATAAACGATATCGTAGTTTTCCTGTTATGGTATTGTTATGACGTCAGCCGTCATTACTGTCAAGAAAATAAGAGCTATCAAAACGTTGACAATTCGATAACAGATCAAATACGATATTGTTTTTACCGTCTTGAATAGAGCCGCTGTTTTGGTGACATGAGCTGTCTTTTGACAGCGTTGACAATACGATAGCAGTTTAAAGACGATATAGTTTTTACCGCCTAGAATCTCGGCCCAGGTCTCCAATCAACATAACGGAAAATAATGACCATCTTCATCCGTTAGGTTACAAGGAGAGCATAGGGAATAGCATGGATTTTTTAAAACGCAGGTCTCTAAAATATATGAAAATACCGTAAAAGAGATGACCAAAAGCGAAATTAAAATTAAAATTGGCCAAATAATACGGACGATACAAGCATTTTAAACTGCTAATTAGACAGCCATTAGACAGAGAGATCCGATATGCACTGTGACGTCATGTAACAGGTGGGACATATAAACTCCATGTTAAATTCTGTTTAGCTAGAAATAGGAACAAATCTTTGTTGGCTGATATCTTGGTTATTTTTATAGCTATTCCAAAAATGATTTTTCTCAAGTGTTTGTTACGTGAATCAATTGAAGCAGTGAAATTAAATCATGAATATTCCCTATAGCTATCGACCTTTGTTATTAGTGTTATTACATCCTATTAGAAGTGGATCCAGCTGTACAATCAGTAATCAGTCTTCGCTTTCAATATATTTTTTTGTTAAGTAATTAGAAAAAACAATAATAGAAATGAGATCGCTACGATCGGCGAATGGTAGTTACACTTGCAAGTCATAAAAGGGCAGGTGATAAGGCTAATTCAGTAGTTGAAAAACACGTAGGAATACGTTAAGGTTAACCTTTTGAACGCCATACGTCGAATACAAAATGTGCCACCCACACGCTAAACATGTTTGCTATGCTATGCAAATTACACCTTATTGCTACCAAACAAAGTCTCTTTTAATCTTGAACTCTTGTCGGCTGTAGCAGACGTGGCGTCAGTGGCACGACTTTTAGTTGACGGCCAGAGCCGACTGTGGCGTTGAAAAGGTTAAAAAGGACTTCGTGAGTTATGTGCGATTTGTGCGAAAGTACCCAGACTTAGATACCTGACAAGTCTTCAGTATAGTAGGTGCCATTAGTGATTTGTATTTTATATCAATTCAAAACAAACATATTTACAGTGCTATAGTTCTTAAAATAACCTTCAGGCTGGTCTTCTCCTCTACTCACTCACGTGCCTAGGCTCTTACGCTATTTTAACCGACTTTACCCGAAGCTCAAACACTTTAAGAGCATTGCACTGTAAATATGTTTTCATCTCACTAGCTCGGAAAGCCCTTTTTGATTGTTTGATATCTATTGAGAAAATCGCGTTTTATCCACATGTGAAGAAAGAGTTTTGACATTTGAAGGCAGCTTAAGTGATATTTAACAGCTAACAAAACGTAAAACGTTAAAAGTGCTGAATTTTTAACATCACAATTAATGAATTGCATCGAGTAAAAAACTCTAAATACAGTCTTACAACTTTATTTTTAACCGACTTCAAAAAGGAGGAGGTTATACGTTCCACTGTATGTATTTTTTTTTAAATGTATGTTCACCGATTACTCCGTCAATTGTCGACCGATTTCAATTATTTTTTTTCGATTTGATAGTGTATACTTTCGAGGTGGTCCCATTGTCACCAAATCTGAATCTGATGAGAGGATCCGTGAGGAATTGAGGGAACTCCTCGAATATTGTAGGCAAACATATAGCGATTTTAGTATTTTTAGTAACAAGTCCAGCATTTGCATTCAGAAAGTATCATTTGGTGAAGTGGAACTGATGATGAAGACCACAGATGGCCACCGGAACTCCTCAATGGTACCGATTTCAAGGGTGGCGATAAGATATCTCGATTAAGATAGTTGAGCGACTACCTACAACGAATAATATTTACTTGTTGAAATATGACTATGACTTTCCCGCGGCGTTGCTTGCGGCGCGCTTGATATAAGTTAAAGTTTCATTTCAACTAAGAAGTGGGACTACGTAACAGCGTATTATGATCACTAAAAATTATAAAATAAAATAAATGTTTTAAAAAACAAAAAACCGCCTTCAAAAACGCAGGCGGTTTTTTGTTTTTTAAAACATTTATTTTATAATTCATAAATATCAGCATTCAACATTAACCTTCATTCTTGTTGCAAAAACGGATAAAATGTTCTGACAGTCCAAGTAAGTCGATGTGCGAACAAAGCATCCGAAATAATAAAAAAACTTAAGTCAAAACTTTTTAAATAAGCCTTCAACGCATATTGGTAGTAAAGCAGTTTTCCTTCATCTTTGCGTCAACGTTAAATATTCGCATGTTTTTCTAGTTTGTTTTGTTATTAAAAATGAGTGATTCGAGTGACGAAAGATATATTTACACCTGTGGAATTTCGGGAAATCGTGTAAAATGCGGAATTGAGCTTAGTTTCCTCGCTGTAGTGAGGTGAAAAGTTTTGTGTTATACACGGGTGAAAAGTTATTTTACGTCTCATGTGTTGAAACACTCGCAGGTAAAATACAACTTTCCCCCCTTGTATAACAAATAACTATTTTCATCACACTTGCACGTACACAGTATCTAAACATACATGTTAACTTGGCCGTAATGCCCCATATAAAACGCTGGATCTTTCTTTTTGTCCTGAAACACAAGGTCGGTAAGTTTTTTTTTTAAAACATAATACGTGGACTTGAACTTTCACAATACGTCAGGACCCCAATTCTTGTGCCATTCGATATGAATTTTCATTCGAGATGAAATCTCAGTTGCATGCAATTTTCTAAAAATCTCGCATAAGTATAAACGATTGATCTCGACTGTCACTAGAATCGAACTGAACACGTTTGACATTATCTGTGTTAAGTCATAGACAATGATGTAGTCTGCCGCTAATTTATAAAAACTGATTATAAACTGTGTGATTCCAAAATCATAATTAAAAGGGTGTCTTTGTGCACATATTAAAATTTATATATCAATAAAAAACGTGCCGTCGTGTCAAAAGAAATGGATAAATGCGACTCCGCCGGACATCGCCAACGCGGCTAAAATTATTAGTGAGAATCGTAAGTTAAAAATATGATCTTTTGTCTGATTTCATTTCCTCGCAATTGTGATGAAAAACATTGTATGTTTCACGGGCGGTATGGGAATTACGAACCTCGACTCAGAAAGCCCTCAGTCTTCGACTTCGGGCTTCTACTACTTACTCGATCGTAATTCCTTACTTACCGCCCTTAATATACAATGTACTATTTCTAAAACATGCTCGGAAATTTATGAAGTTTATTTTTTATGGCTCCCTGCATTATTTAAGAAATAAACCTAAGAAAAACCATTATTGGCCGCTGCTCTAACTTTTTAAATTTGCGTACTAACATTAAACTGACAAAGTAAAAATTATGTAAGTACTGCCAACCACCACTAGAATCTGTAACCGTATTTTGTGACATTGCACAGTCTTAAGATTTCCATCGTAAGATTGCAGTCTTGAGATCGCCATCGTAAGATTGCAGTCTTGAGATTGCCATCGTAAGATTGCAGTCTTGAGATATCATCCTTAACGGGATAAGTTCGCCTTTGTATCCCTATTCTGTAAATATCGTATTTGAATTTCTGCGTTTTGTACAATAAAGTGTTTACATACATACACACTTTCGCGGACATATCAAGGTCCATTAAACACAGCCTATTTTACGTTTTATTTTATCTTGAGTAATGCGCAATATATACATTAAGTAGAGAAATATAGCTGGTGCAAAGTTCATTTTATAGTCCGGTTTCTAAGCTTTTCTTATTCTATGGGTTTCTATCTCAACTTTCTTGATAGATTTGAACGATTTATTTCATTACCCTAGCAATACCGAAAAATTACATAAAATATGACGTAACTGTTGCTTAAAGATGCTTAGTAATAAAAGGACCCAAGTCACACAAAATACACATTTATTTTAAACCTTAAACGTTTATCCTTGCGTTAAAATATGGAACAGACATATTTGACACTAACTTGCCATTGACGTATTCTCAGGTTCTTGCATGCTAAGCCCACTGTCCCTTTCTGTCGATCACGTCATAACAGTGAAATAATTGGTATTTGGAGTATAGGTGTTTCGGAGTAACCCACCTGGGTCACCTGTGTGACGCTTACGAAAGCGCGACGCCTACTCAGGGTCCGTGAGGCGCGGAATTTTGCGCTGCGTTGGCATCGCGCCACGTGGATGTTGCGCCCTCTGAGTGCCAACCCTTTAGTTTAGAACTTGTTGGTAGAAAAATAATGTGACGTCTAATTCACCATAGGCATAGTAGACCAACTCAAAGAATTGTCTGGCTGGTCTGACATTGCAAAACGTCGCCTTGGCAACGCGATTTACGGACTGTATTTTCTCATAAAAAATAATTAAAAGACTTATATTATCTCAAAAGTATTTGTTATTTGATCTCGCAACATAACTAACCTAGAAAATTACAACCACGGATTCGTAAAACAATCGTTGCAATTAAATTTACACAAATCCAATTCTCTATTCGTGTGCCCGGTGGAGAAGCACCTTCAAAATTATTAGTCGGACACATAATGCGATAATGATGATAAATATATATTAAACCTTTTTAAGGAACTAATTAGAGGTAAAATTATTCCCATCACTATTTCATCCTCTATCAAAAGACAATTACAGTCAGGTATACTTGTTATTTTCATTGGCAGTCTGAATAGGAACAGACTTTATATGACTTCTACTGACAGTTAAAATAAAATAAGCCATAATTCTGGCTTTCCAACGGGGCTGACATAATTAACACGGATAGAGTAATATATGTATATAAATCTCCAACAGTCTTACAATTCAGGTAAATTCTGACAATTGAAACTCATTTACATTCTTAAATCTGACAAAGAGGTGGAAGTACAAGGAAATGTTTATTTTACTTACATTATATACGTTCTACAAGTTCTTCTGTTATAGGTCTACCAGAATCTCATGAAAAAAAGGCAAATTGAAATTTAAGGCTTGCATCTCCGGGGTAATATGATTTCAAGGTCTTGATAATAGGGTACTTGATACATGTAATTAATGATTATAAAACTTATTTTTAAATATAGCTTATAAGTCCTAGAGCCTTAATAACTAAGTACATTTCAATGAAAATGATTGAATAAATTAATATTATTTTAATAAGTTTATGTTTTTTTTATCTGTGAATCAAATGATCGAAACGACACCATGTTGCGACGGACGTCACACCGCTATAGACAGCTTCTTTGAAAATTGAAGTTCGAAGTTACGTAGGCTCCATCCCTGTCACTCGTCATTCGATATCGATATTATAATAATCCAGATAAACAAAAATGGAAAATGGAAAAGCAGACAGTGCTAATTTGCCCAAAGTGGACTTATATATGGTAGCTCACTTGTTTGTTACAAATCCCGACTTTTGTTCAGCTGAATTTAGGAATGTGAAAAGTGCACAGTAAGTATGAATAATTCCAACGTTTGTGGACAGTGAATAAACAGTTTTTCAGGAGTTTTGATTGTTGTACTGTTACAAAAAGGCACTGCTCATACTTTATAAGCTGGTAAAGGCATTTTACTAGTTGAGATATAATTCTTCGAGAGGCACGCGAAGGTTAGCTTGTTTGTAGCGGTGTGACGTCACGACCACAGAATATAGCCTTTTAACGCGAAACTGTATATACTTTTAAATTAAATTAGAAAAATAAGAATTTCATAATAAGTAGACAAAAAAATAATCTTTTTTTTGTTTTAAGTTTTAGTTTACCACATTCTACATACAATAAAACCGATTTTTAAAAATTGACAAGTAGCCTATTGTTTTTCCACGAGTCCAATGAAAGTATGATGTGGTGGACTCAGAGTGAATGAATGAATGAATTAATTAATCTAATATCACGTCTGTGCAATTAACTATCTATGCCGTGAAGATGGAACAAACCGTAGAGGGACGGAACAAACCAATATTTATAATATTAATTAATAACAGTTAGTTACCTACTCAACCCTTAAAACCTACTTTGGACTTGCATTTCTTATTGTTTAAGTATTAAGGTTAAATGAAAACAATCATGTGCATTATGTATGTTAATGAGGATTTAGTTGAAAATGACTTCAAAAACTCAATGTTGTACCGTTACGTTATCTTAGCTAAAAATAATGGTCCAAATTAATGTAATTACACAATTGTGAATTTTATATTATATTAAATTAACTCATAATTCATGTTCAATCGTTGATTTACGCGGTTTTGTTTGCTAAGCGACTATATGCATTTTAAGGTAAATCAAATTCGTATTCTGAGAAAATGTGAGGTATTTCTTTTTTTTCTATTTCTCATGAAAACATCATGAAGACCGTGTCACACCGACCGTGACCGAGACCGTGGCAATAAATTATCCTGGAATTAAATGACACCCATTATTAAGGTTTCTAAATGGACTTTTACGTTTCAGACATAAAGGCCAAATGAAGTTATTATTATTATTAACGTTCCTGCAATTGTTCAAAGGAACTTAAAGTATCAATATTATTTGGTTTTATTTACTAATCTATTAAAAACACGACACTAAACCAAATATTGTGTTTGATTTACATCTTCTTGCTCAACTTTTTTACAGTTCACATGATTGACGATATTTCTCGCCTGAGATCGAAGGGCTTTAAGGGTTTTTTTCTGATAACTACCGCTAAATTTGAGTAAAAACAACAAACAATAACAAACTCTGACAAGCGATGAAATTTGAATTGACAGGCGTGAGGTAACATTGCTATATGAAAATCGATTTATTTTTACTTTAAAAAAATCATGAGATGCTGGTAGACCTATATCATTGGCAAAGAAGTTAATCTTGGTCGTCCGCCTTTTGCGTTTTTGACATGTATTATAGGAGAATGAGAGCGCCTACAGTGCTCCCAGACGGCGCCGGCAGCTAGCTGCTCGCCTCGTTTGCTCATACGGAGCGGCAGATTGTGCAATCCAGTATTCGTCTCGTTATAAACCTTACTTCATCTCTGGTCATTTCAGTGCCACCGCAAAGTTTTCAAGTACCTATGCTTTGTAAAATTTTGCATTGTTTATAAAATTGATCATCATGTGACTTTATTTTTTAGATTTTTTACCAATAAAAAGTACCTACCGGCGAAAAGAACGGTTCTTTATCCTGTAAATGCGCGATAGTTTTATGATCGGATTTTTATTATACAACTATACATTTTTAAGTTTCCTTACTAGAAGTTTACTTGTTTCCCCATATCAGTCTGCCTGTTTGTTTGTTAATCGAATAAGTCGTTTATATTTTTTTTAGTTGAAGACGAAGGACTAATAGTACATTACTGCAGAGACCGGGGAAATGGCTGTTGCCGAGACGCAGTCGAGGCCGCGCTATATACGAGTCCAGCAACCGCCCTTCCCGGTCGAGGCTTGCATAGTGCGCTATTTACCAGTTAGGATCTCGCATTTCATTACGAGAAAAATTCAAGCAAATCCACATTCTCACATTCGCTTCTCAATATATTTTTGAAATTGTTATGTATGTAAAACGAAATCAACATTTATTTAAACTAAATAGTGACTGTCACTCGCGTAATACTAGAAATAAGGATCAACTTGCCGTGCCTCGTTATTGTCTGCAAAAAGTGAGTTCATCTCTGGAATCTGGACTCTTTCATTAAAAAGTTTTTACCTGGAATCTGGAATTTCTAGATAAAAACTTTTTAATGAAAACTGTAATCAGTTGTGTCTGTTAAAATGTAAAGTGTCTTTCTGTATATAATATTAATTTTCTCAGTGCATTGGTTTTACTGTAACGCTATGGGCAATTGTGTGCGTTTTTATAACTGAATTCCCAAAAATGTACAAGGTTTGTCATTAAATAAATTCAAGTTGTTTATAAAAAAACATTTAGTTCGCAAGGCCTACTACACGATTAACGTTTTTATAAATGACAAAGACGGCTTTAAATGATTTTTTATTTATATAAAAAAAAACTATGTACTGACATACTCTGATTTTTAATTTGTTTTATATAATCCTGACATCTTTTTTTTCCTAGTTCTAATATTATTATTTTTTTGACTTGTGATAACAGAATTTCTGTTTGTAAGTTAACATGGGCCTAATTGTAAATTGTAAATGATCTTTGACATTCAAAAAGTGTTCTGTATGAATCTATATTGAATAAATCTGAATCTAAAAGTGCTTTTCTCCAACAATGCGAGAAAATTTAACACAATTGTATAGCGCGTGACCTTAAGCTCCCTCCCCGCGCCAACAGAGGTATTGCACCGAAGCGTTATTACGATTTGTAAGAGAGGCGCGCGGGTGAGCGAGAGAGAAGAGACTATCGTTCCCCGCCACCCGCCGAAGGTTCGGGAGTCGCGCAAGTATAGAGCTGCGCGGCGCTCACGTGATTGGAAACCTCCCGCGCGCCCGCGCCCCGCTCATTTGTCATTGTTGTTTTTTCTTATTTTTCAAGCCGTGTTTCTACCTTTTTACTTTTAATATACTCGTAGATTCAATGGACACTAGTTATTATTCATACCGACGCTACAATTGTTAATAATATTAAACACAGTCCCAAAAAAATCCTTGGAAAAAAAGAACAGAAACAGGTACGATTTAGTATGACACTGAAATAAAGCAAAAAATAAAATCACAAATTTAAACTTAATAATTAATAAATTCAATTCGAAAAAATATAGTATAAATTAAAACATTTATTACGCGTTAACTTATGTTATTTCGGCAATTCATTTTGTTCATAAACGTAATTTCTATAAGAAGTCAAACTATTTGATACACTTTTAAATAAGTTGTAAACGCTGTTTGAAAAGGTTTAACTTTTTAGTCTATGACATTTAACCTCGTAAGACCCCGCGTACAAAAAAAATTACATAATACGGCCATTGCAATAAAGATCTATTGCAAAGGACGTAAAGTAAAATTTCCCTTGTTTTTGTGACTGACAATATTAAAATAGAAAATTGACTTTATTGCAATCGTAATAGGTTCATTTTCCTTTGGCAAATTTCGTTGTATGTTGGGTTTTAGGAGGAAAGTAAAATATGCACGGAAGGATTTTGATTGCACGAGTGTTTGGCTGATTGGAGTTAGTTATCCTAGTCCAAACATGGTTCTAAAAAGTTAAACACCAGGTGGGAACGTAATAAAATTTCATACATTTTCGCGACTACTGTCTTTTAACTTTTTTTTATATTGGCCTGGACCTGGTGCTCGGAACTTTGCGGGCTGATTTTACAACAGTAAGGTTAACTGAACATTTCTGAGCATGTGGGAGAAAAATGTTTATACCAACCAACAGAAAATCGTATGAGATACCTAGCACCAAAAATCTTGAAAAGAAAAAAAGATGCTTAAACTAAGCATGACCTAACATACCTACTATGACTGCCACAAGCTGCAAGGAAGTGAAGTGTATGTAAGTTACTCGTTTAAATACTCGTACTCTGCCATAGGAATAATAACTTGACGCCGAAGACAATATAAAATAAAATTTGTGTCACCGTTGCTTTCGCTCCGCGCATGACGGATGAAGGCACAGCTAACGCGGTGACAAGGCAGTGTACTCGCTCGCTCTTACATATTAATTGTATATTAGAGTCCGACCAGCGAGTGTTGGCGACACAAGCATTTTTGTCAAATTCTTCATATGGCAACAATTTTAGCTATGAAACAAGCTGTCACATTATGGGTACCTACCTAAAACGAAGTATATCCTAGACTTGACAAGTGCGTACTACCGTAAGAGATGGATATACTCTACCTACATACAACACATGGGGTTACCAAAGTGGTAAAAAATTGCCCCACGTTAGAAAGTTCCATATTATAGGCAATATGCATAGAAATTGTCAAAAACTGCGTATAAATTACTGCTCTACGAGCGTTCGTTTTTAACATAACATGATTTGAAAATTGACTGTGAAGCTACCTCGCGAGGCCTTGTTGAAACGCTCCATACGAGATCGAGCGAAATGTATGAGCTCAGGTAATCACAAAATCAACTTATATTTTTTCTTTAAACTTTGTTCACAAGATTACTCCACGAAACTCTTCTTATTTTTGATGAGGGTTCGAAGTTTTAGATTGGTATTTATCAGAATTACCGATATGCTTTTACCCAATTTGGTTACTGGTGCATCTACCCTATTCTTCTCGATGTGATTTATGTATATGAAGTAGAAAAAAATAAAATATTTTCTCCGTTAAATGAGGTAAAAAAAATTGTTTGTCTGGCAACCCCAAATCGTTTTACAATCTAGCCAAATTGCATATACCACAGACACAGCTGCTAGCCAGCCGTTTTTATTGACATTAAGCTATTTAGGTAATTTGGCTGGTTAATACTGCAATAATCGAATTGTTTTGAAGCGAATTTTAGAGTTGTTTTAATGATATTGTATTATTATACACGTACTAGAGATTAAATAGTTGCTGTATTTCCCGCGTTTAAAACACAAATAACTTTAAGAAAAAGCTAAATACTTTACTTACGTATGAAAAGTTGCGTTCTCCAATTTTCGCTCACTGCTGCTTTTACAGCCGATCACACAACAATTCACCATTTTATAAATAAAATACAAACGTAACACAAGCTTACTATCACCAAAAAAATCGTTGAAAACACAATTTCCTGTCTTAAATTTGCTTCTAATGCCTGCTACACACGACAACGATTTGTCGTAGCGATGTGACTGCGCAGTCCGTTTGTGCAGTTTTATCGATCGTGTGTATGACAAATCGTTGCAGATTATTGTCATACACACGATCGATAAAACTGCACAAACGGACTGCGCAGTCACATCGCTACGACAAATCGTTGTCGTGTGTAGCAGGCATAACCCATGCGTTCACGAAAACCATTTGAAATGACAGCGGTTTGTTTATGCCTGCTACACACGACAACGATTTGTCGTAGCGATGTGACTGCGCAGTCCGTTTGTGCAGTTTTATCGATCGTGTGTATGACGATAATCTGCAACGATTTGTCATACACACGATCGATAAAACTGCACAAACGGACTGCGCAGTCACATCGCTACGACAAATCGTTGTCGTGTGTAGCAGGCTTTAGCTACTCGCGCGGCGCGTCGATGACAAAGACAAAAATTAAGGTCTCCTCGGTCTCTCTGATTGAGACCTCCGTAAACTATCTCCCTCTATCTTGGTATTGTAATTTGCGTGTCAGATCCAGGGTATACTTCATCCAAGGTACCAACCTATTCAGTCGCTATGTATTTCGTGTGACCAGCTATTGATATTTTGAATTTGCCGCCTTTTTTTGTGTCACCACTCGCTGGGCGGACTCTAACTTGCTTGAAATCAAAGACATTAAAATTACCTAGTAATAAACGAGAAACGAGATAGAAGGGTCTATATCGGAATATCTAAAGGTTTCTGCCCACTACACCGTATGTGACCATGACCGTACTATGAACGTATCAGGCCCGGAAGGTAATTAGTATTAAAATGTTGGTCGGTGATGGAATGGTCTAGTAGGCATAGTCTCATACTTTTCAATGCATTTTTTTTTGTCGGACACTTTTCTATTACGGTCATGGTATGATACGGTGTAGTAGGTATATACCTTTAACGTCATTTGTCCTAATGCATCGTTTGTCCGAATTTTCGTGTATCCTAAAGCCTTTTCCACCTGTTTTTTATCGTTGTTATAATACAACCCTAATATTACCTAACCGCAGGTATTTTTAGGAAGCATCGAGTATTTGTAGATATATAAAGTAATTGGAGCAGCACTGGTGCAGCAGCGCAGCAGCGTGAACTTGAATTTGTCGGCACTAAACTAAATTATTGCAAGTATTTTAAGTGCAAACACTTGGAGATGACTTTTAATTGACTAGTCTAATTAAGCATTAAGACTTTTTTTGACTCGTTATGTAGTGTTTATGTAGTTTAAAAATTGCCAGCTTGTTACATTTATCGTCGTTTTTAACTAAAATTGTATATCATCACATTTACCAACGGAATCACAGGAATCAAATATGGTTATATTATTGTTACAGATATAAGCAAGAAATCATACTACTAAATAATGTCAGTATGCACCATGTGTAATATCATGTGTAATTTTTAAATATGGTATCCTATAAGGTTAAATCTAATGTCCTTCTGGCACTTTTTTTTGGTGAATCACTTATGTCATTTAGTTCCAAAATGTTTTTACTTTTATAGTTCTTTTTCAGCACTTCCTTTTCTTCCACTTTATCAGGGTTGATAGGCACGACACCTAAGTTATCGTTGATTCCATCTGTGTTTATTGTGCTCATTGTTATTATTTCTGGCACTGACGTAGGCGCATTAGATGATTCACTTATTAATTTATTTTTTATCACAAGAGGTCTACGCTCGGTTGTGTGTTCCCTTTCTAAATCGTCTGTGTCCATTAAAAATGTTGAAATGGGCAAGTCGTCCTCTTGATTCTTGTTTTTTAGAGTATCAGTTATGATTTTGTATGTGCTTGAATCATTTATTTTAACACTATTCATTAACTCTGAACTCAATTCATGCGAGTCTGGAGGTATATTCATTAAAAGATCATCTAAAATTGTATCGGTTTCCGTAGTCTTAAAAGAATTTGATTCATTAATCATTGATAAATCAGTTGTTGTGTGAGTTCTTGCGGTTTGTGGCTGTTTTTTTTCAGCTGTAATTGGATGATCATCAACATTTTCATTTTGCGTTTCATTGAAATTTATTGGTTCTAAATCATGACCTTCTTGTAATTTTTTGACGAGGTTTTTATTATTTTCTATTTCAGGCAAAAATGGGTTCATTTCTGTTTCATGATCGTCATATTCCGCCGATTGGGAGTTGATGTGCTTTGTAACTGAAACAGTATTATTATGATTTAGCGCCGATATTTCATACACTGTTACATTGAAGTTATTTACGAGCGTTGGTTTCTGTGACACATTTTCGGATTCTTCACTGGTATTTGTGAATGGGTTTCCCTTTGTTATACTTGGGTCAATATGTTTGTCACTTTCCAGTGCCTCCCAAACTGGAGCTGGATCAAATTTATCCGTTTGTTTAATTTCCTTAGTATTGTGATCGGGCTCACCAGAATGATTGGAGGAGTTGTCGGATATTTTGTAAACGTATTCACTTACAGTAGTGTTGTCCGAGTAGTTTGCAATCTTAGAACGTTGTGTTGTACTTAACAACTTATCGGTTTTAAATTCACCATTCACTCTTTTAACGCGAGATTCTTCATTGTCGTAGTCATGGCCCATGCCGTATACTCCTATATCATCACGTTCATTCATTTTATTATTACTTATACCCATGTTATTTAAGTAATCAGGTTCGAAGTCATCTTTTGATGTACCGCGGATTATCATATCAATTTTGTTAATATTTGATTCAGTAGTTCCGTCACTTGATATTTTGTTAATTATTTCTACATAATTTATCTCTGTTGCCGATTCGGATAACCAGTCAGAATCGGAAGTTGTTGACTCTTTAAGAAATACATTTGCATCTGTTGTTCCTATTTCGTTATTTGTGTGATTCTGTTTTTGTATTGACTTTGAAGAACGATTGAAAAGCATACTAATAGTATCAAATGTAATATCCATGTTATCGCCTAGTTGATCTACTTTATCAGATTGAGTATCATTATTTTGATGGTTGCTAAGCGCTTCGATAAGGTACTTTTCTTCCATAGAATTTACGTTATTTTCTGTTGATTTTTCAATGTAATTGCTGTTTGTCGAACTTGTATCAGAGTGTATTTGCTGTGTATCATTCATTTCTAGTGGTTGGTCTAAAATATTCGTTATACTATCCTCTTTTATATTTGACGTATCGTTAACGTGATCACTTACAGTACCATTAACTTCTGTCAATGTTGGTTTTTCACTATGGAATGTATTAACGAGAGGAGACTTGGTAGTATTATTGGGCTTAATGTATAATAGACCCGTTGATACAGTTGTGGCCTCATACATTTTAGTAACTTCAATATCTGACATGGAAACGTCGTTGATGTTAGTTACTTTGTCAAATGGTATGTCGTATCCAGTGTTTGTAGGTTTATCTGTTATAACATCAGTCAAATCTGGAGAGTATCGGACATTAGTTATATGCATCAGGTCTGAGTCACTATCGCTGGGTTTATCGTTTGTTAAAGCCTTTAAGTGTTTATTATCTTCAAGCCAATCGCTGTCACTATAATATTTATTTTCGTCTGTAGTGGCATCAGTGTTTCTGGACTCATTAATTTTTCGGTTAGATTCTCTTAAAATTGATAAAATTTCTGGGCTAGCTTCATAAGACGGCTCGTTAATAATGTGAAATTCAGATATTGAAACCCTTGTTGTTGTAGAATCACTAGTTTCATCGACTATGCTAGAATCTACAGGTAATTCTTTTTTCGCAGATGTACTAAGTTTCGGGGCAACTATTGTAGTGTTTTCTTCGATGAATTCTTTTTGTGACGAATGTATCTCGTTTTTATCTTGTGATAAAGATATTTCTCTTGGTTTAGTGTCATGGAAATAAAATAAACTACTTTCAGTACCCTGTTCAGATTTTGATGTGAGTTTGGATTCAGAGGTTGTATTTTTTCTTCCTGCGAGTTCCGTTTTTAGATCTATTTCTGATTTTACTTGAGTTTCCGACTCTAGTCTTTTTTCTAGGTTTGGTATTTCTTCCGGTAAAACCTCCGTTGTAGTCGATGTTTCGGACTGTAATAAAAATGCAAGAGTAGATTCTATATTTTTGCCTACCTCCGATTTTAGTTCAGTGTCTGATTTTTGTTCAGTGTCTGATTTTTGTTCTAAAGTAGATTCTGGTTTTAAAATAGGATTCAGCACCAATTCAGTTTCGGACTGAAGTTTTATGCTCGGATCGGTTACTATTTCGGACTCAAATGTTGGTTCCAGTTCAGGCATTAGTTGTCTTTCTGGTTCACGTTCAGTTGTTTGTTCCGGCTTTGATTCGGTTGGTTGTTCAGGTATAATTGTTGATTCAGGTGTAGTTTGTCTTTCATTTGCTGATTTAAATTGAAACGTAGAATTTTCCGACTTAGATAGATGCTGATAATTGAATTCACTTGTTGATACAGGTGCGAAGGTAGATTCAGTTTTAGGCTCTGGTTCAGGGACAAGTTCTAGTTTTAATGAAGGTTCAGATTTTGAGGCTGGTTTAGTTTCATTATTAGAATCTGTTTCTGTAGAAGGCTCCAGTTTATGTGAGAGTTTGAGTTTCGGGGCTGGTTCAGGTGTCAAGGTAACTTCAGGTTCTGCAGGTACCGGTTCCGAAGAAGATTCTGGTTCTGAGGTGGGTTCTGGTTCTGAGGTGGGTTCTGGTTCTGAGGTGGGTTCTGGTTCTGAGGTGGGTTCTGGTTCTGAGGTGGTTTCTGGTTCTGAGGTGGGTTCTGGTTCCGACGCGGGTTCAGGTTTTGAAGAGGGATTGGGTTTTGAAGAGCTTTTCAGTTTCGATGAGGGGGGGGAAGCAGAAAAAGATTTTGTTATTGAAGCGAGTTCAGGTTCTGAAGACGTCTCTGGTATTATTTCAGTAACGTCAGAAGTTTTTGTAGACGATTCCGGTTT
This sequence comes from Acleris literana, assembly GCA_946894065.1. NCBI lineage: Eukaryota > Metazoa > Arthropoda > Insecta > Lepidoptera > Tortricidae > Acleris > Acleris literana. The sequence continues at coordinate 39,000,637 of OX335668.1, read as the reverse complement.
TCCATTTAGTGGATTTTCATTTTCATTACTTTGATGACCAAAAATATGTGAAAATTTAAGGTCTGGATCCGATTCAGTTGTTGTTTCAGGTATTAAATGATTTGTTTCCTTCCAGTCAAAAATATTTTGATCTGAGTATCTTTGAATGGATTCAGTACTTGGTTCTTCTTGTGATACCGGTTTTAAAGTTTTTGGGTTAGATTCTGAATCCGTAACATTAAACGGTTTTTGTTTTATTTCTTCCGTAAAATTTTGTTCAAATAAAGATACACATATACGTGGACTATTAATATCCAGCATTTGGCCTTTTGGACATGTGCAAGTAAAATCAAGGGTGCTTACATCAAATTCACATCCATAATCACAATTGTTTTTATTCATCTGACATAGATTTAAAACCAGTCTCGTTTCTATTTTATCTTCAGCAACGTGATGGATACTCAACATTCTGCTGTTATTAGAAAGATAGTTGTTCAGGTTGGCTTTAACTTCATTGGGAGTTATAATATTAGTAGGTTTAGCACTCAACTTGGGTTTCCAATGTATTCTGTACGTCACGATAACCGACCCTTTTCTGTAACAAATATTATTATTATTAGTTGTATTGTTCATTACATACTGAAGTTATTGTACAATTTCGATGTTACCGTGAAACGTGGATAGGTATTTGGGACAATGTGGGTATTTGGGACAGTGTAGGTTTAGAAATTACGCTGGCAACACTGAGTTCTTTAGTTTATGATCCATCTGGCACCTTAATGCTCTGGGACTATAGACTAAAGACCTCAGTATTGCCAGGGTAATTTCTAACTACAACCCAAACTGTCCCTAGTACCCACGGTGCTAGCACAGCACGGTGTCCCAAGTCTTGAGTTCACATTTGACTGTACCTAATAATAAAATCATTTTATTAGATAATCGTCACCTGAGTTGAACCACTTCAACAAATAATTCATTGTCGCGACTAATTGCACCTCCCTTGGGAAACAGTGCTTCCTTCAGCGCATTGTTGACGCTTTCAGTAAATGTTTTGTACTCATCACTGTCGGGATCTGCAAGAGCTACTGTGAATTCCTCGTTATCTATTTTTAGTTCACCCTCCACTGTTCTTGGCACTAAAAATAGAAGAAGTAAAATGTTATGTTATGATGCATTCACACTAAGTATTTGCACTTCTAGTATTCAAACATGCTATGATGCATACCATAGATCGATGCGTCACCGATCTCTAGTGAATCTTCAGAATGAACGATTTCTTCGTCGTTTTGATAATCCTTCTTCCCTTGTTGGGTCAGTGTTGTCGGTTCAGTTTGATCTTTGTTTTCATGTTGGTCTGGTAGGTGTGCGCGGTCGTGGCCGTGGTCGTGGCTGTGGTCGTGGTGCACATGCCCGATGCCTCCAAGCGCTCGCGCCGAGCTGATGGACGCGTTGTATTGTTCCACTGGTGTAGGTGAGTTGTCAAACAAAACACCGGCTGTAAATGAAATTTTAAATTAAAGCAGTTTTAATTTTAAAACGGGAAAGGGATGTTACGCATTGTTATCTCCTTTTATCTCATTAATGGGAATACTAGACTTTACAGAAATGATTACATCGATATAGTTTTTTTTTGTTAATACCTTCCCCCGGTCCCGCTCTGTAGTTAAACTCCAAGTCTGATGGTGGTATCCACAAGGAGTTGATCGTGATGTTGGTTTCTCAATTTTGTTTAGAGTTACTGTTATGTTGGCTTTAGGCAGTATATTGGAGCACACAAGGTTCTGGGAAATATCTAAACATGATCTAATTTTGTCAAAACAGAATGCGCAATAGTTTCACTTGGTCACTCAATCAGAATGGCTCGACCAATTTGAACAATTTCTTTTTGTTGTGTTGTATGAATAAAAAGAATTACACCTGGGCGGCGCCGGGCACGGACAGTGATATATATATAAAAATGAATCCCTGTTTCCCTTGGTCACGCCGTAATTGAACAAAGGCTCGACCGATTTGTTTTTTTTTTGTTGTGTTCGTACCTGTATAATGAATGAATGAAAATATAATTATCAGGACTAGGTTTGTATGAACCAAAAATTACACCCGAACGGTGCTGGGCACGGACAGCTAATTAAAAATGTACGTGATGTCTCCAATCACAGTCAAAAAACAAGGTGCGACTTATTGTTTGACGATATTATTTATCAAAATAACATCAGTTCATAATAATATTAGGCGTTCATAAGAAGTATTTTTTCCTCTTACAGTGTAAACATAATGTATTTTTATTGTTGTCAGGAGTCACATTATCGACATTCAGAATGAGTTATAATTAATAATGAAGAGAACTCTTCGTTGTCGTCGGTATGCGGTCGGCTGCGTAATGAATGACAACTCATTTTTGCTCTGGTATTTACGGCCGTGTCGGCGTCGGAAACTATAGTAGGGGATCCGAATAGGAGACGACCTTCACCCAGCTGTTTATTCGATAAAAAGTATTTTATATCAAAATTAATATGTTAAGTAATATATGGCGAATAGGTAGGCTGAAAAATGTTAGTATATTAAGTACTTACCATATTAAATTTGATATAAAATACTTTTTATCGAATAAACAGCTGGGTGAAGGTCGTCTCCTATTCGGATCTTAGATCACTAGGAATTTGCGCCCATGTTATTCTATTCTATTATCATCTTAGTCGGGCCCGTCACTTAGACAACGTATTATTAGACTTGGAATGATTGATGACTTGATTTTATAAAATAATCAGATTCAATATTATATTTTGTTATAATTCCATTGTAAGTTTCCGCCATTATTATCACCACCAAAATGGTTCAAAAGGAGCCCTTATGGTGAGACTTTGTAGATACCTATTTCACGGCAGTTTTTCTCTGAAAATATTCAAGCTATCAATTTGAAATTTGGCATAGTCCAATAGGCAACCTACTTTCCCGCATTGCATTTTAGTAAAAAATAAAACATTTGAAAAGGGGCCTAGAATAGGTAGATGAAAAGTGAAAGCGATTTGAATATAGCAAACGGCGTGTCTTATGAAAGGGCTCAATCTGCACATTTCAAACCAAATTGTTTTTTAAATTTCCGTAGGTAACGTACTTTTTGATTTAAAACAACAAATTTCAATTATTTCTTATGCCAAAAGTTACGGACCCAAAAAAGCTGAAAAATTCCTTACTTAAAGACAATTATTTATGTTTTACTCGAAAATAAAATCAAGTGTTAGCAAAAAAATCCGCATTAAAATTTAGACTAATCTTAATATACCTTAATGTTTAGAAAATAGTTAATAACAAAAAGTATTTTCTCGAACCTATTGTGTTTTATTATTTTTAATCCAGGATGAAGTCACGGGGATATTTACTTACAAAAAAATCGAAATACATGTAACATGTTAAGAATCTTCGTTAGATTTGCGTTTTCCAATCATATTATCTTAAACTAGCAGTTCCCGTGCCCACTTCGTTGGGCAATAAACATTTTTTTTGGGTTAATACTTATATAGCCTATGACACTCCAAATAACGTAGCTTTGTATTATTAAAATAATTTTTTAAATCGGTTCAGTAGATCCAGAGATTACCCCCTAAAACGTTATAAACTTTACCTCTTTATATTAGTATATGTAGAGTATAGATATGGAACCCTCGGTGCGCGAGTCCGACTCGCACTTGACCGGTTGTTTTTCTTTTGTTTGACCGTGATTGGGGACATCACATAGTAATATTTATTTTTTATACACGTAAAATGTACTAAAGACTGATGTGTATTCCGTTTTCCGGAAAGTGTTTTTATCCAAAGAAGTTTATAAATGCAAACATTATTGTTCTAAAAATGAGTGTAGTATAGTGAGGAACAGCTGGAGCAACTAACTGGCAGCGAGCGCGGCGAGCGCCACACCGGCAGCGGCGGCCAGCGCCAGCAGCGCCCAGCACAGCGGCCGCCGGCAGCTGCCCTTCTCGCCGCGCTTGTCCGCCGTCACGTACAGCTTCTCCCCTCTGCAACAATTACTCGGCTTTCATCATCATTATCATTCCTTAACAAGTTAATTTTTTTACTACAAATTGTATGGAAATAAAATAGCTTTTTTAAACTTTCTGTCTTTTTTCTCGCTAAACCCTCAACTTGGTTGATCGTTCCTTTTCTCAGATCGTTCGTCAAAATGGGATCGATTTGCATCAAATAGGTATTATGCCAACATATAGGTATATTTCTCTTACTAGCAGACAAGTACATTTTTCTGGAAATCTATGATAAATTAAAAATATTTTTCCATGGTAAATTTTGCGTGGCGGCAAGAGTTCCAGTTACCGAAGTAAACATAATATGCATGCGCCTCTATTCTAGAAAGTAAAATCCAAATCGTATTGTGACCTGTTATGGTATTGTTTTTAACTCGGCCGGGATTTATTTATTTACTTTTTATTTATAAGCCTTTATTGTTCCTTGACTTAATCCTAACATAACAAAATACAAAATACAATAAAATTTAAATATGTTATATAATATTAAGTCATGGCCCCTCTCGGGTGTAGGCCTCCTCCAACTGTCTCCATTGTGCTCTATCTTCTGCTGTCTCCATCCAATTGTCTCCTGCTACCTTTCGTAGGTCATCAGTCCATCGGTCTATAGGTCTACCCCTGGCTCTCTTACCCTTTGGACCTTTCCATGTTGTGACCAGTTTCGTCCATCGTTCACCCGTCGTGCGTATCATGTGGCCAGCCCATTTCCACTTCAACCGCATGCTTTCTGGCATTTATGACTTTAGTCCTTCGTCTTATATCACTGCTTCTTTGTTTATCTTTGAGCTTTAGGCCTAGAATGCTTCTCTCCATAGATCGCTGGCATGTCCGTATTTTTGTTTTTGTGTATTTATTGTAGATCCAAGTTTGTGCTCCGTGTGTCAGGCATGGTAGTATACACGAATCCATTAATTTTTTCTTTAGATTTAATGGAAGTCTTGATTTTAATGTTTCTTTTAAGCTCCAGAATTTTCTCCAAGACTTATTAATTCTTCTGTCTAGTTCATTTTTTTAATGAAATTAGTTTTCCAAGATATATATAATTGTCGACATATTCGATTGGCGTTTGGTTTACTATAATAGGGGTTTGTTTACTGTTTGTGGTTACTTTGGTCTTAGAGGTGTTTAGTTGTAAGCCAATGGTGTTGCTAGAGTCACTTAAGTCTGTAAGCATTTCTTGAAGTTGTTTTGATAACGTCGAGAAGAGAATTATACCGTCGGCAAATCTTAAGTTGCTGAGAAACTTACCATTTATATTTATTCCTTTTCCTTCCCACTTTTAATCCTTCATTATATTTTGTAGGACAGCAATGAAGAGTTTTGGTGAAAGTGGATCGCCTTGTTTCACACCTCTGCGTATATTTATTTTGGGTCCTAGTCTATCAAGCTTTACTCGGCCGGCATTACAGTCAGGTAAATAAGAGCTATCAAAACGTTGACAATACGATAACAGGTCAAAAACGATTTGGTATTTACCGCGTTGTATAGGGTTCCGTATCAGAACGCCTAAAATTAATAAGCCTATAATGTACCTACCATAATCCCTAAAAGTTATACCTAATGTGTTTTTTCTTCTGAAACTTAACTTTTCAGGGTTTTATCATAGTATAAATAGAAAAGTAGCTCGACTCCGGCCCTTTAGGAGATTCTGATACTCAATACTCAATACTCAATACTTTATTGCAATTCATAATGTGTACAGGTTGGAATACAGTTATATTATGTGCATTATGAACCCTGTCGGGCACAGCAACGAGAGAGGAGGACTTATATGTATAGGTATTTATGATTAGATTTACAATGTCATGCTATAACAAACTATTTACAAGTATCGTAACACATTAATATTTATTTTTATTTTTTTCATTTTAATCTAGTCGTAAATATTTTTGTTCCATTGTATTAAAATTACATGAGTTAAGTTGCATTAATTAAATTATTATTACGTTTATTATTTTTTTAATTATTATATTCATACATTTTTTAAAAGAAATCTTTAAAATATTCATTTAAGGTATAATAGGCTTTTGTAATCAGTAATTGTTTTAATTTGTTAATAAAAGATCGTTCATTTGTTTCGTTTTTAGAATGTCGGGTAGGCGATTATATATTTTTATTGACATTATGAGAGGGCCAGAGGAAAGGATTTTGAGACGGGAGGGAGGTAATATTAGCCTATTTTTATGACGGATGGGTCGAGTTCTATTTATGTCTTCTCGTTTAATAAATAGCTCTTTATGCTCGCGTACAAGTCTACATGCCTGTAGAATGTAGATACTTGGGAGCGTAAGTAATTTAAGTTTTTGAAAGTGTGGTCGGCAACTGTCTGTCTGCTTTATGTTGACTAAAATGCGGATTATTTTTATTTTGAAGGGTGAATACTGTTGGTGCATCGGTACTGTTCCCCCAAAAGGATAGTGCCGTAGTTTAACCATGAGTAAGCATATGCATAGTGGGTTGCTAGGGCCGTCTGGAGATCAGTTGACTTTTTGATTTCGCGGAGCGCATATACGAATTTAGAAATTTTAGAATTTACTTTTTTGACATGTGTTTTCCAATTTATGTGTTTGTCTATATCTAAACCTAGCAAAGTAAAATTATCAACTTTTTCTATTGCAATGCCGTTATAGGTAAAATTTGTGGCCAATGGTGCTTTTTGGTGGGGGTAAAATGTCATAATTTTAGTTTTTAAGAAGTTAATTGTTAAGTTATGGTCACTCATCCAATGGGTTACTTTATTTAGAATATGGGAGAGATTTTCATTTAAATTTACGTTATTATGGCATGCAGTTAGTAGTGAGACGTCGTCGGCAAATAGAACACATGGCTCGTTAATGGTTTTAGGAAGTTCATTAATATAAATTAAAAAAAGTAGACATCCTATCACACTTCCTTGCGGGATTGAAGCCTTAACGGCGTTAATATTGGATCGAATGATTTCTATCTCACTACAAGCGGAGTTGTAGAATTCGATTTCCACGAGTTGTTTCCTATTTTGGAGGTACGATTCGAGCCATTTGTGGGCCAATCCTCGAACCCCTATTCCATACAATTTTTGTAAAAGTATCTTATATTGCACCTTGTCATAGGCTTTGGTCATGTCAAGCAGTAAACCAATGGGATACCTTTTCGAGTTTATGATAGTTAGGATCTCCTGTACGTATTTAAAGACAGCTAAGGTAGTAGATTTATTTCGTCTAAACCCGTTTTGGCATTCGTCAAAAATTTTAAATTTTTCGCAAAAAGCGTATATACGATTACTCATAACTTTTTCAAATATTTTAGAGATGGTTGGCAAAAGAGCGATTGGGCGGTAGTTGTTTGGGTCTGTTTTCGATTTTTTCTTATGTATCGGCTTTATCACGGCAACTTTTAATAGGTCAGGGAAAGCGCCTTCCTCAAAGGATTGATTTATTAAACAACAGAGCGGTAAGGTGAGTAGGTCTGCACATTGTTTTATTATACATGGCGGTAACTCATCAACTCCATAACTATTTTTATTTTTTAAGTTTTTTATAATTTTAATAATTTCATAGGGTTGCGCTGGGTTGATAAACAATGTATTTTCGGTAGGATACATAACAGGACGGCCTTGGGCTTGCACGGGTCCATCGCCTATGTCTCCAAAAAAGTTATTGAAGGTGTCGCCTATAAGTTTTGACTCTGAGGTAAGTGTTTGGTTAATAAGCAATTGCATGTTACATTTTTGTTTTTTTGATATTTTATTTGTTCTTTCGTTTATACCTATTGCCGCTCGGGCGTCAGGGTTGTCCAAACATGTTTTTCAATTTTAGTCACCTACTTAGCCATACTGTGATTTATAATCATGTTAATTTTCATAAATTACACAAACCTAAAGTAAGTATAAATATTGTTAGGTACCTAAGTACCAAATTTAAATTATTTTACTTACATACTTTATATCTGTTGACACTAAATAATAATTATGTTTATAGGTATGTGACGTGATATGTAAATTCCTTTTCGACCTTTTGATAATGCCGCTTTCGCGCAAGGCGGCTTCCTTTGACTACTTAGGTACCTATTATTGGCGGCACGCGCCGTCGCCGCGCGGCTTCCTTAGAGCATTGGCCGCTCGCTTTGGTTCTAGGCTTGTGCTTTGGGTACTAGGCAACAATAAGCATACTTATGTAGTGAAAAATACATACTTAATATGACTACATAGGTACATATAAAACGCCCAAGACTCAGAAACAAAAAATACCTACTCGCACTCATCACACGAATATTTGCCCTGACCGGGAATCGAACCCAGGACCGCTAGCTTCGTAAGCAAGGTCACTACTTACTTAGTCACTACCAACTACCTAGGCCATCCACGTCGTCACATGTTACCTGTCACGTCACACTGAAATGACGCCGCGGCCCCGACTAAGTTCCCTTGAAATTTCTTGAGATCTCGTTTCGTATTGGTTCGCCCCGCCACAGGCCCCGCCCACAGCCGCAAGCCGCGCGATGTACCTTTGTTTGAAGCCGATCTACTGTTCTCTGTACTGTGGTTTTATGAAAGGCCATTTTATAGAACTTATTAGGTTAGGTTAGGTTTGTTTTGTAACAACCGGAAAAGTTAACGGTTTCAGAAAAAACCATTAGCTATTATGAACTTTTAGGGATTATGATACATTAGGCTTATTAATTTTAGGCGTTCTGATACGTAAAAGATGAATAAAGGCCCTGCTTTCTGGCCCATTGACTGAAACTTCCAATTGAATGAAAACACTAACTTCATCATTATTATTATAATTATTAACAGCAGATGCATGATTGCACATGAAAAAAATGCAAGGCATATAGTTTGTATTATTAGGTGCAAAATATTACTTTTAGGTTTCCGCATAAGAGTAAATAAGAACTACGTAGAAGCAAAACTCCCGGGTCCCTACGTGCGCTCGGCCATGGCACAATATATATTATAGCAATGCATCTTACGATATATTTTCCACACTAGTTGACAGAGACAACAAACGCAGCTATAATATACATTAATTAATGTATATTAAAGCAAGGTATCTTAAGATACCTTAATTGTTCACTATTGCACACATAGTGAACAATTAAAATTTCAAAATGCCCAGTCCGTATTGTAACGGGGGAGGGTATTTTTTCATATAATATTTTTGTTCATAATCATTTTGTTTTCATAAAATTGTTATTCATAATTTTTATTATCGCTGGAACCGTAAACAGTAAACGTGTAGATAAGGCTAGTCTAGTGAGATTTGATTTATAAAAAGCCTGTAAAAGTAACAGTTACTGAAAAAAAATACGTTATGAATTCCGATGATTATGACTTCAAAAAACACTTTATGAGTAAAAATAATTATGAAAGTCAAAAACCCTTTTATAGGCCCTTTACCTCTTTACAGCCTGACCAGAAATAGTACATTGTTGCCTAGGCGCGGAAAGTAAGGGATTTCCTGAAGAGGCGATTAGCAGGCCGAGCATTAGCGAGGTCTGCTAAAATACGAGTCAGGAAATCCTCGTTTCCGGCGAGGCATACATAATGCTTTTCTCAAACAATGCGAGGAAATAATACAAAGACATGATTATAAGTATTTTTAAAAACCTTTGACAAATTCGGAGAGAATGTTTGTTTGCAAAATACGAGTATTAGTTAAGATAGTTTAACGCACAAAATTGAAAATTCAAAATATTTATTCAGTAAATTGGCTACATGAGGGCTCTTTTACACGTCGGTAATATGGTGTGAATCTACTAGCGCTTCGGACAAGACCGTCATTCCGGAGAGGAAGCGCCGCAAGAAACTCCAGCAGAAGGTCATTTATTCCTATCATAAAATACCATAATACTTAAAAGTAACATTACAAGGTAATAAAGTAGGTAATAAATAATTATTTTTAAACTAACAAAAATAAAATCATAAAAAAGTAAGCTAAATAAAATTAAAAATAGTGTCTAGGAGAACAACATGACAAGGTCTCTACGTCAGGAACGATAATTAAAATAACTAACTGGAAATAAGGTCCTTGCAAGCGTGAACAGACCGGACCCCACAGACTACACCCGCTCACGAGTATGACGCGTATCTCAGCCATCGCCTCCCTCAACCATGTGTTCGGGAAGGTGGCGACCCGATCAACGACGCCGCCGTAAGCAAAGACCTTAAAGTGAGCATGACATGCTCATGCTGCCGGACAAAATTTATCAATAAAAATGTAGCTGTCGGGCTGTGTTCCCACTTCTAAAGTATCTTATGCACAATTACAAAAATAATAATTAAATTTAAAATTTCTACATTATTGGTTTAAAGGCATCTTGCAATAAGCGCTGCTATTCAATTTTTTTTAAACTACCAAAACTTCTGTAATATCTCGCACTACTTAAAAACGTCTTTGTCATGTAGGAAGTCATTTACAGTATAATATGCCCTACCCAGCAAGCAGCACTTAATGCGTGACTTAAATTTATTGGACGGTATATTGACAATATCAGTAGGTAGGTATGTTATTGTAGAAGCGTATACAGTTCCCCACGAACGATGTGTTTTCTTTACGAAGACGGTGACCTGGGACTACTTGTTTATCTTTATTTCGCGTGTTGAGCTTGTGAACGTCATGGTTATGCCTGAAGTCATGTATGTGTTTGCGAAGATACATGATATATTCGAAGATATACTGTGACGCGACGGTAAGAATATTAATTTCTTTAAATTTATCTCTGATTGAGATCCGTGAACCCAGCTGATAAATAAAACGCGCTTTTGTGTTTGTGTATTACGCTTTTGTAATACGAAGATGTCTTGAATGTCAGCCACTTTTCCCCACAAACAAAATCCCATAACTCATAAGACTATGAAAATAACTATAATACACCAGTCTCGCTGTCTCGCTGTCTCGACGTCTGTAAGTTGGCGGATGCGCTTTACTGCAAACGCTGCAGAACTAAGTTGGCTGGATATATGCGCATTCAATTGCAGTTTTGAGTCCAAAGTAATACCTAGAAATACTGTTTTATCTTCGAACCCCATTGTCTCATTACTTAGTCTTATACTAGTCCCATTCGCTCCTTTCACATTTGATGGAGACAATTTCATACACTTGGTTTTCTTGGCATTTAAAAGTAAGTTGTTGACTGTAAACCATTCAACAGTTGTTGACAACATATCATTTATGTCATTGAAATTTGCCTGTTTTCTATCTACTTTAAATAAAAGTGAAGTGTCATCGGCAAACAGAACTATTTCTTGTTTGTCGCGCACAAGATAAGGGAGATCGTTGATATAAATTAAAAACAAGAATGGGCCCAGAATTGATCCTTGAGGCACTCCCATAGCAACAGCTGATCCAGGGGATTGCGATCTTAGCCCAGTCTATAACGAAATCATAGATCGCAAACGCGCACGTAACTACGATTTTTTTATATGTTGTTAGGTCCCTTGAGAGTAGTTAATACCAAAGTTTGCAACCTTGAAAACCCTGTGCTACCCCCATGGTGCTCGAAAAGCTGCTAAACTTTGGCACTTGTTTCAGTTTTTTCGAAAAAATTACCCTAAAGAAGCGTTTTTCAAGAATCTTTGGTTATACTTAAATTTGCTACAATTTGAGCGTAACCTGAGCTCACTTTGTCCATTGGTTGCGGAGATACAGCAAGTCGAAGATGGGCAATGTGCGCAGAGCCCACTCCTCAGACCCTGCTTAAAGTAGTGACATGCAGATGCAAAAAGAGGTTGCTTAGGATCGCGCACTTGCAGACAGGCTGGGTTCACGTGCTCTATCCTATATTCCTTTTGCCACGGGTGAAATTGCAACAACGCCATCTCTATCGTCCTGGACTAGGAGGACGAGGATGTGGACGACCCAACACCATGAGGCGACCCGCCTCCACTCCAGAAAACACTATCCCTCTTCCCCCACTCCTCCCCACTGATCTAGACTGGATGAGACCTGGTCCTTCTAAAAGGACGAAAGTCTAAACTGTTTTTGCTTGACCGTGTAAATAGTATTATTTTATAGTTTAAATAATGTTTGCTGTGTTTTTTTATGTTTACGTTTATTTGTTTTGAAACCATATGTTATATCTAAAATGTCAAATTTACACTTTTTGGTTTTCTTTAAGAAATTCATACATTATTCAGAACAATGTTTTTATAATTTAACCAAAATCAGATATTTTAATAGTTTTTATATTTTTGAGAAAACTATGAAAGCTAGAGGCACTACATTGGTATTAAATTGAAGGTAGTCAAATTGTAAAATAATTCTTATCTCAACTTTTATTATAGAACCATTAGTTTAGCCAGTACGTAACTTGGAAAATGACCATAACTCGAAATTTTCATTTTGTTGAAAAGATATGTCAGTCTTTGAGTAGCTGTATCTCCGCAACTAATAGTCTTACTGTACTCAAATTAGGCTTAAATTGTAGCCAATTTAGTACGCTTTATTAAAGTATAGAACAAAGATACTCGAAAAACGCTTCCTTTAAGTAAATAATAATAATAAAAAACTGAAACAAGTGCCTTAATTTTTCGCAGTTAACAAAAAAATGTGAAACTATGTTTTTTTCTTTAGTGTATGTTTATTTGAAGCCTTAATTATACATCTAAAATCGTAAATTCACATTTTTGCACATTTTTTTTTAGAGAAAATCGTCCCAATATTATTCAGTACAATGTTTTTATTATTTAGCCAAAATCCGATATTTTATTATTTTGGATGAAACTATGAGGCCTAGAGGCACCATTTTGGTATTAAATTGAGGCTAATTCAATGCTCTACAAATTCTTTTGACATGACTTTTACCTAGGAGCATTATTTCAGCCGGTATGTATCTTCGAAATAACCCTACCAACACATTTTCACTTTTTGAAGAAAATTGCCCACCTTGACTTGCTGTTTCTCCGCAACCAATAAACATAATCTGCTCAAATTACGCTCAAATTGTAGCAAAGGGGTTTGGGTAAAAGTGTTATCATTTGTAAAAGTCATACATTTTCAAGGTGGGCGGCCATTCGTAAAAGTGTTAAATTATGATAGAATTATTCAAAAGAAACATATTTGGTTATGTAATGTAATACTCTTAAGTGCATCGGAGCCGAGATATTTAAATATTCATACCTTTAGTACACTTTTAGTATCAAAACTGAATACTTAAATCTTTAATTTCTCGGCTCCGATATTATTAAACGCCATAAATTATATATATCTATGTGTATTTCGAGGTCCTCTAAATAACTATGTAAAAATCATCCGTGGCCGCTGAAAAAAAAAGACAATACTCTTCAAACAAATTTACCCAATGCCCTTTAGTTATCTTTATTAAAGTATTACAAAGATACTTGGAGAAGCTTTCGCAGTTTTTCGAGCACCATGGGGTCCATGGGGGTAGCACAGGGTTTTTGGGGTTGCAAACTCGGATGTTAAATACTCACAACGGACCTAAAAACATATAAACAAATCTTAGTTACATGCGGGTTTGCGATGTTTGCCTTTTTTTGTGTTGTTATAGACTGGGCTATCTGTTTATGTCCACCCGCTGAGTTCGGTGAGCAAGGTAAGAAATAATAAGATCAAGGGCACCATGTTTGATACCATAGTAGCTTAGCTTCCGCACTAACGTAACGTGATCGACACAGTCAAATGCCTTGGATAAATCACAGAAAACTCGAATTCCAGAAAACTTCCAACATAACGAGCCGTCGCCGCCCGCCACCGCCAGCACCGCAGAGCGCCGCCGCCCGCCGCCGCCAGCACCGCAGAGCCCCGGAGCCGCTCCTCACTGCCCCCACCCACAAGTTGGGTGTACGGGATTTTTTTCATGGTCCTTTCGGTTTCATACGCAATAGAGAGCACTTTTAAAAAACAATATGAACATGGACGGAAAATGTTTTCATGTGGTTTTTTTACTCCTAGGAGTAAAATGAGGCACTTTCCCTCCTTGTGTTTCAATCGGAAAACCGTTCTTTCCGAGCATGTTTGAGAAAAATAATTAACCTCGCCATATTGCGGAAATTATGTGAACTGACATACTCACACTTGGATGAAGTATACCCCGGATCTGACACGCAAATGACAATACTAAGATAGAGGGAGATACTTTACGGAGTTCTCAATCAGAGAGACCGAGAAGGAGACCTTAATTTTTGTCTTTGTCATCGACACGCCTCTTTTATGTTTGCCACTTGGATATGTAGCTAAACAAACGGCTGTCATTTCAAATTGTTTTCGTGAACGTATATTTTAGAAGCAAATTTAAGACAGGAAATTGTGTTTTCAACGATTTGTTTGATAATAGTAAGCTTGTGTTATGTTTGTATTTTATTTATAAAATGGTGAATTGCTGTGTGATCGGCTGTAAAAGCCGCATTGAGCGAAAATTGGAGAACGCTACTTTTATACGTATGTACAGTATTTAGCCATTTCTCAAAGTGATTTTTGTGTTTTATCGCGGGAAATACAGCAACTAACCTCTACTATGTATATAATAATGCAAAATCATTTAAACAACTCTAAAATCAATTTGGCCAGTTTATGAAATGATTTGGGGTTGCCAGACAAACATATATTTTTTTACCTCATTTAACGGGAATTTTATTTTTTATTTTTTCACACACACTATCAGTCACATCGAGAAGAATAGGGTAGATGCACCAGTAACCAAATAAGGTAAAAGCATATAGGTAATTCTGATAAATACCAATCTAAAACTTAGGACCCTCATCAAAATATAAGAAGAGTTTCGTGGAGTAATCTTGTGAACAAAGTTTAAATAAAAAGTAGGTATATGTGTGATTTTGTGATTAGGTACTTACTTAAGCTCATACATTTCGCTTGATCTCGTATGGAGCGATTCAACAAGGCCTCGCGAGGTAGCTTCACCATCAATTTTCAAATCATGTTATGTCAAAAACAAAAGCTAGTAGAGCATTAAACGCAGTTTTGACAATTTCTATCGACATTTAAAATCTAAAATATGCATATGACCTATATGGAACTTTCTAACATGGGGTAATTTTTTACCACTTTGGTTATCCCATCAATTTAATGTAGAGTATATTCATCCCTTACGGTAGTACGCACTTGTCAAGTCTAGGATATACTTAGTTTATGAACTCACATTATTTTTTTATCTGTGTTTCGTGAATTGCAATTCACGAACACAGATAAAAAAAGTGTTGGTAGCGACCCCATTGGATACTTTTTTTTAATTTTCTGGACAGGCTATAATGTCTCATTATAAGTTTAAAACGTTCCGTTTGTTTATGACATCTGCTTCTTTGGGTTTAAATTCAAGCAATAATTTTGTGATAAAATAAAATTAGCACAAAAAAATGTAAACGCATTATTATTTAATTAGGTAATCTTTAAGGTAACGGCACCTATTACCGTGGGAGTTAAGGTAGTTTTTAAATAACAGCCAGAAATTAAGGGTATCAGGACACCCTAATGACCGAAAGGATTTTTTTTATAAAAGTGTGTTAATTGAACTTTGTAATTTGCACCTTTTTGGGCTTATTTCAGGTGATTATATGGGATAAAATAAATATTAAACACAAAAAGTCGAATTCTCCTATTACCGAGGTATTGGACGGGCTTTAACCCTATTACCGCGGATGAGGTTCCTATTACCAAGGGTAGAGGATTAATGCATTTTTGGTTCTGTACATTTAATATTTAACATCTTTCTTTAATACAATATAAAGCCCATCTCTGCTAAATACAATATAACAATTTCGATAAGTACAAGATGACTGTATTGTCATCAGATTTACATAATTATGTATATAAATATGTCAAATCAATGCGATAACTGGAAGCGGATTATTCAAAATTATGTTTTACCCTAAACTGGCTAACTAACAGGCTTGTCATGTAAAAAATAACCATTTTATTGCTTGATTCTTAACAAGAAAAACCACATTAGTAAATAATTAAATTCGCACTTATACATCTCGAAATATCAAATACGAGTTTTTTGTTTTTTCTAAAGTAGTAACGATATACTCTCTCGTGCTTAGCTATGAATATCTAAGTTTGATAGTGAGTTTAAAATAATTATTACTTGTGTTCATAATGTAAGTACATTATAGATGCCGCTGACTTCAAAGCATAAATTAAAACTATAAAAAGAGCAAGTATTACCGAAATTTTTGAAATACAAAATAAACATACGATTAGTCTTACTATCCCAGTTTTTGACAGACTAACCTAAAAACCCAGTCTACCAGATGATAAGCGCTGTACCATAAGTTAGTACAACAGTTTCCAACAGTTAGCTTTACTATCAAAAAAAGCTTAATTTTATTACGGTACCCTAAAATGGTTATTTCATTTAATGTCACACGTTAATAGGATATAGTATGGGATCCTAACTCCGACCCATTAAAAACCTAAATACCTCGGAACTAGGTTCCCATACATCCTATTACCGAGGGTTATCTTTTCTTACCCTCGGTAATAGGATAAATTCACGGTACTATAAAACCTAATTACGACCCATAAAAAAATTAAGTTATCGTGACGTTGGTTAAACAAATAAATACTTAACATTTTAACCATCTAATAAAACTAAACTCATAAAACTAATAAGAATATCTTTAAATATATCTTTAAATTTAAATGTTTCAAACATTTAAGGCTTTCTATGGAAACAAGTAATATAGTGCACTAGTTTTTAATAAAAAAATAAGACCTTTATTAGTATTTTTCATACCACGTAAATTGCTCTTTAACTGATTAGATAGATAAAGTTTTTTATAACACTAAAAAAGTAAATAACCGACAGCAGATATAAAAAATAAAGGTCATTGAACCTAAAGTACCATTTTAGCTATTACCGTGGTATACCTCGGATTTAGGAGCCATAGCAATAAACGAAACCGATTACCGCGGTATTTAATATTCTAATTTTAACGTATTTCCTGACAAAAATACACAAAAATAGTATTTGGAAGTCGCAAAGAAAACAATAATGCTTAATTTAAAAATCTTAGCATTAGGTTAGTCATTACAACTATTACGCAAATCACTAAATAAAATGTGAGTTTTCTTATGTGTGGCGTCTCGCGTTTCTATGGCATAAACTGCTTCTGCACCGGCGTCCCGGATACTGGCGGTTTGCGAGTTGTTTATTTGATGCATATACACTAGTGCCAAAAAACCGGTAGTCTACAAACTGAGCTTTGCTCGTGTAAAATAAGTTTCTTAATGAGTAAATCGACTTGTTCATAAAACGCAGTTTTAAAAATACCGCGGTAATGGGTGCCGATTTTGGGGGGAGCGGTAATAGGTGCCCTTACCTTATATGTAAAAGCAAACCACACATTTTGCATATTTCTGTTGTGCTGCAAAATGATCCGACATGTGTTTTTAATAATTTTCCAGTTATTCCGTCATACTACCGTAAAACATTTCCAATCAAAAACCTTACATATATTTCTTGAAAGGTCTTTCAAATGCTACAAAAAGAAGGTATAGGTGTTGTTGGTTACATTGCGAACCCTGAAATAAAAGAACCAAATTATAAAAGCAGGCTAAGTGCGAGTCTGGTGGGAGAGATGCTACGTCTTGCGCCAGAAACTAATTTAACTTTATTTAGTATTGTAGATAGCGCCAGTTCTTCCCGTAAAAAATACTTTATTCCATGACGAATTGGGATACACTCATTTTTAACAATGTTCTTCTCGAGTCGATCCCTGTAGCTAGATTTAAAAAATAATTAATAAAATTTATAAATGACCTTGATTTGACCACTTAATGCCGGTCCGAATTGCGCTATATAAATAACCCCTTTTGTGGTTTTTATGAAAAACGTATAAAACCTCTCCAATATTTTATTTTATAAGTACAATTTTAGATATCTAGCTGACACCTATACATTCGAAGACAGCTGTTGTCATGTCAAAATTATTTGTTTAAAAATTGACTGTAATTCTTATTATAGAATTAATCATAAATTAATATATTATTGAGACCATTTCTCTTTTGAGTTCTGTGTGATGAATGTTAATAATTTGTGTGGTGAGGTTTTCCAGGAGGTTCAAAACGATGGTATCAACATTTATTGTAGAAACTCATGATTGGAAATATAGAATTACCTATCAATAAGTTTAATGTGATTGTGTTCAGTGAATCTCCTTTAGAAACAAGGGTCATGCAGGAAGTGCTGAATTAATTAAGCAATGGCCGAATGCTTAAAATACTCTGAAATAATAAATGTTTCGTAAGTATTGCTATTGTTTGTTTACATTATGTTTGAATGACGTTCGTCTATTAAGACTTTAAAAACAGATCACAGATAGTAAAATAACACGTCGTTTTAAATCTGAGACGAAGTATACCCATTTTTTTAAATAGAACCGCCATTTTTGCACAGTACCTAAGTAGGCGAGGTTAATTTTAGATTATAAATTATTTTAAATAACAATAACACTTTTAATCATGTAATGCTTCAAATAAGATCCTTAGAAAAGGCTAGTCTTTCGAATAAAAATGTAAAAGAAAGCAGTTATTTTATTTGGTGTATCCCAATTAGCGCAATCTGTCGTCAATAATCTTGTTTTAGAAGTCTTGATTTTCATAACGTCCCTACTTATCCTATAAAATATAAATAAGTAAAAATTGACGGTTGATATTTATAATCGAAGCGATTTGGTTTGTTGTCCAAGTTTATTTGTTCTATTTTTGACATTGTAATATCGGAATTTAAGTTTTATGATTATTGACTATGGGGTTAATTGGAGCGACTTGTTTTATTGTCCAAGGTTTATTTGGTTTATTTACGACGACTTAAACATTAAGTTTTGTTTTACGTTTTAAGGTGTTCTATTGGTTTAAGTAATTATGAATGTTAACTCCTCTTCGTTACGGACGTGCCCTCATTGTCCTGGCTCATGCACAAGGATGTGCCTAGCAGCGCTTCCGCAGGGGCTACTCAATCTAGCCGGCCGCTAGTACAGTCGGACTTCCGGGGGGCCTTAAGCTTGGAAAGTCTAGCCAATCTTAAGCGGTCAGTGCGGGTGCTGAGGCATATCCCCAAGGGTGCACAAAACCTTGCGGCCGGTAAAATGTGCGATCTTATTGAATTATCATTTTGTACTAATGGTACTGCAGAGTGGTGTGAGTTTTTAACTTTTGCATATTCTGCTCTCAGGGCACCAGATGCAACTGGCTCGGGCAACCTTACGACAAAGGTGAAGCGGAACATCGACTCCGCTTACGTTGAGTGTCCTTTCAGTGATATCGGGGGTGGGGGGTCCTCAAGGTCGCCCTCGGTTCTTAAGACAGTTGAGTCGAGGGTATACGAGGGTGATCTGAGAGGGGCGGTCAGGGTGCTTATGTCAGATGACGCAGTTGCTCAGTAAAGCCCTGAAGTTTTTGCCACTCTGCAGACAAAGAACCCGGCCCCGTCTCGGCCTCTGTCGTTCCCACCTGAGCCGGATGGATCCGCTCACATGGCTCCTTAGCTCGTTTAATAACGGTTCTGCCGAAGGCTTGGATGGTATCCGCCCGGTACATCTAAAAGAGCTCACATCTGGCTCGGCGGGGGATAACGGTCGTCGGTTATTGGGGGGCCTGACCAAGCTCTGCAATTTTTTACTCGAAGGTCGTCTGAATGCTGAGGTTCGCCCGTACGTTTTCGGCGCTTCTTTGTGTGCGCTCTAGAAAAAGGATGGAGGTATGACACCCATTGCGGTGGGCAGCACGTTTCGTCGCCTGACCTTGTGAGGGAGGAAATGGCCGCTTACCTTCGCCCTTGCCAAATGGGATTTGGCACAAGATTGGGGTGTGAGGCGGCGATTCATGCAGCTCGCGCATTCGTTCTTCGGAAAGCCGTACTGCGTTATAATTAAGCTCGACATAAATAACGCATTTAATTCCATTGAGCGGGATATTTTGTTGAGTGAACTCAAGGAAAGGGAAAAAGGGAAGGCACCCTGCCTTCCCTTTTTCCCTTTCTTTATCAAGTTTACCATACATAAATCTATTTCAGGTCTTCTCTTCCCACTTAATGTATGGTACCTGGATGACGGTACCCTTGGGGGAAAGCCAGAGATAGTGGAGCAAGACTTGCGTACTCTCCTTCCACGTTTTAAGGATCTAGGACTAGAGGTCAATACCAGTAAGTGCTAATTTTTCCCTGCAACGCCGAATAGAGAATTGTCTCCCATTCCTTTAATCTATTGGGGTCTCTTATTTTTCCAGCCGCTATTCCGGAGGCTTTTGAGATGAGAAAGCAGCTTCTCCTGGCTGCTACGGACAGGCTTAAAAGCCTTCCGGCTCAGGTTGCTCTGGTTTTGCTGCGGATATGTTTTGCGGTCCCCAAAATTACATATTTTATGCGCACCGTCCCGACGTGGCTGTATCCCGATCACGTTGACTCGTTTGACCTCGGGCTGAGGGAGTCCGTTGAGTGTTTGTTGAATGTCTCGCTTAGCTCGGACCAATGGAGTCTGGCGTCTTTACCCATTCAGAGTGGGAGTCTGGGTTTGCGATGCGCACGGGACATCGGGGGTCCTGGGCCTTGTTACTGACATTCTCTCTAACAATGGTGACAGGGCAACTATCCCCTAAGCGTCTGATGCCGTGGCGGCCTGGTTGGCCCTCAACCCGGGTGTGCAGTTGCCTGAGAGACCGGACCGACAGCGTGTGTGGGATGATGTGGGAATTAAGAGGGTGTTTGAGGGCCTGGTGAGGGGGGGGCGGTGGGTGTGGACAGGGCTAGGCTGTTGGCGGAGTCGAGATCAGAAGCTGGCGCGTGGTTACGGGCGTTGCCCTCTCCGCACCTGGGCACTCTTCTCGACGATGGTTCGATGCGGGTGGCTGTGGCTCTCCGCCTGGGTTGCAATGTTTGTGAACGTCATTTATGCATATGCGGCACCATGGTGGAGAGCAATGGTCATCATGCCTTGAGTTGGGGTCGATGTGCCGGCCGTTTTCCACGTCACCACGCTCTCAATGATATTGTCCGGAGAGCGCTAGTCTCGGCAAATGTTCCGTGCGTGCTAGAGCCTTCGGGCCTTAGTCGCACGGACGGTAAAGGACCTGATGGTTTGACCCTGGTGCCTTGGCATACAGGGAGATGCCTTCTCTGGGACGCTACGTGCGTCAGCACTTTCGCGGCTTCGCACCTCAGTCGCACCGCGTGCACGGCTGGAGCGGCTGCTGAGACGGCGGCTCTTAGGAAGCGAGACAAAAATATTCTGCCCTGGAGAATTATTTATTTGTCCCGCTCGCGGTAGAAACGACCGGTTGTTGGGGTTCGGAGGCCAGAAAATTTGTTAAGGAGATTAGGCGCCGTCTGGCAGAGAGGGGTCATGACCCCCGGTCCGGGTCATTTCTGGTGCAACGTCTGTCCATCGCGATTCAGCGCGGCAAAGCGGCGAGCGTGATGTGCACGTTTCCGCCGGGAGTGGCGCGGGGCGGGCTTTTTGACTAGGTTAGTAATTTATTATTAGGTTACCCTTATTGTCCCTTTTATTAATGGGATTTTGTGTGAAATACTTGGCTAAATTGTAAAAAATTGTATCTTTTATGTAAACAATAAAAAAAAAAAGTAAAAATTAATTCAGGTATTTCGGCCCGTCGACTTCACAGATAAATAAAAGTACATTTTATCAAAATGTCTTTTTTTTCAGTCACTTTTGTCAACGTCTTTAATAAAACCCATTTTTACCGCACTTCAAAAAGGTGGAGGTACATGTTCCACTGTATATATTTTTCTTTTTTATGAATGTTCACCGATATCTCCGTCACTTATTTTTAGTTTCATAGAGTATACTTCCGAGGTGGTCCCATTGTCACCAAATCTGAATCTGATGAGAGAATCCGTGAGGAATTAAAGGAACTCCTCAAATATTATAGGCATACATAAAGCGATTTTAGAATTTTTAGAAACAAGGTCAGCATTTGCATTTAGAAAGTATAATTTAAAGAAAGAAGAATCCACTGATTTGATGATGAAGACCACAGATGGCCAACGGAACTCCTTAACGGACCAATTTCCAGAGAGGCGATAAGATTCTGAATAAGATAGTTGCGAGGGACTATAACGAAGAACATTTCATTGTTTAAATATGACTATGACTCTCGCACGGCGTTGCTTGTGCGGCGAGCTAGAAATGTCCTACAGTTTCACACCAACTAAGTAGTGGGACTAATAACAGCTTATTATGATCACAAAAAGTATAATATAAAATAAATGTTTTAAAAACAAAAACCTTCTTTCGACAATGCAAAAAATAACTTTTTTTGAAATGGAAGGTATAGGTCAGTCCAACTGAAGTCGGCTTAAATATTGTGAGTCGCCGACTTCAATTGGACTGACCTATACCTACCATTTAAAAAGAAGTTATTTTTTTTGCATTTTTGAAGGCGGGTCTTTTGTTTTTAAAACATTTATTTTATATATTATACTTTTTGTGATCATAATAAGCTGCCCCACTACTTACTTGATGTGAAATCTTTTAGGCCTCCCACTGTAGACAGCGGCGGAGCCGAACATGCTGATCCAGAGCTGCAGGAACAAATTCTTGATTATTTTAGTATTTGCACAGGTGGGCACTTGAAAATCCTATGTTGTTGGAGAAAGATTCTTCCCAGCACAGATTTTCCATGAACGTGTGGGCTAGTATTATATTGCGGAAATTATATGAACTGACATTTCTATTGCAATTTACGAAACATATATAAAAAAGTATTTGTATCTTGTTTAAAAATCCAAAATTTATTTATCAAGCAATAATTTTGTGATAAATTTAAATTAGCAAAATAAAAAACGTTATACGTAAAAGCATACCACATATTTTGCAATTTTCTATTGTGATGCAAAATGCTCCTACATGTTTTTAATAATTTTCTAGTTGTTCCGTCATAATACCGTAAAACATTCCCAATACAAAATTTTACATTTACTTCTTGAAAGGTCTTTCTAATGCCAAAAAGGATGGAAGGGAGGAAAGATATAATTCGAGCCTTAGGTGTCCGTCGGCAGAACCCAATATCAAACCTCTAACAGACAAACTGTTCTTGCTAACTAACACCAAGAGGCATAATTTAGAACAGCAGTAATCTAAAGTGTTATTTAGTATGTAAGAGAGTTTTATAAATATGACGCAAATGTTCCGATTACCACAACACAATCAAAACGTAAGAGTAAATGTCAAACTGTGATGTCAAAAGAAACAAAAAATATCAAATTAAATACGAATAATAAACAAAAACAAATGCATGTCGTCCGAATTAATTAATCGCGTGAAAGCCTACTCTAAAAAACTATCGGAATAAACATCATAACAAAAATAAGATCACATCTTGCAGAAATATATTTTTGAATACTTTTTTTTACGTTATATAGATTTATTAAATCAAAAATCAGTTGGGATGTCTGAGGTTTTGCGTATTTAGAATTACCCTTATACATACTGTACCCCCTTTATACTTATAACAAAAAAACAGGGCAAAAGCATGTCGGACAATGCTCAGTGTGGGGTTCCGAAGCTGTTAGGTAGGTACTACAGACAAATTAGACCTCGCGATAAACTTAACTTTGCCGTTGGAAAACTGTTATCCCCATATATCGACATACGTCGCGGTCAGTTTACCAACACCGCAAATAAGTTTTCGGTAGGTATAAACATTTAAACCGTTTGTAACTCAAGAACCAATGAAGTCTGAAGTCGTGATAATTTTCCTATTAAATTCATTATATGTGCTTTCATTTAAGATATTTTTCAGATTTTTAGTATTTGTAGTTTTGGCTGTAGAGGGGGGAGGGGGACACTTGACTCTTACAAAAATTAGCGGTTTAAAGCTTAATATTTCATAAACGTGTAACTTAATCGAAAAATTGTTCCCACAAACTCGCAATATTTTTAAAAGACCTATCCAACGACACCCCACACTATGGAAAAAAATAACATCCCCACGTTACGTGTAGGGGAATCACACAAAATTATTTTTTTACAAATATTTTGTTTTACCACTTTGTTGGCGTGACTAATATGTATATTCATGCCAAATTACAGCTTTCTAGTATTAAGAGTCTCTGAGCTATGCTGCGGACGGACGGACGCACTGACGGACGGACGGACGGAAGGACGGACGGACGGACGGAAGGACATGGCGAAACTATAAGTGTTCCTAAAATGCGTATGCCTGCCTGCTGAAAATAATAAAGATAGGTATACAATCACATCACAAAAATTTACAATAGCGAATTATTTAGCTTAAAGGTACTTGTGGATTATGGAGATACTTTTTATGTTCATCTTTGCAGCAACAGCACATTCTCTTGACCGGTTTTTACTTAGGTATGTAGACGCCGGGGCTACTATATTTAATTTTGGTAAATAGTTTCATTTTGAAACTGAAACAAATGGAAATTTACTTTCGATATGATGTAGGCTTGTACGATGGGCTACGAAATTCAGTCTAATAAGTATGTCTGTATCCCTATCCCCCTTTGAAAAAAACCGGGCAAGAGCATGTCTGACCATGCTCAGTGTAGCGTTCCGAAGCCGTTAATACACAAAAGCTATCTCAAAAAACCACAAGTATGAAGTAATTCTCTATTTAAAGTTATTTGGTGCTGTCTTAGGTCATTTTAATAGGTATAAACACTTTAGTCGCCTGTATCTCAGGAACCAATCAAGTCTACTTAGTCGTCATGGTTTTCTTTAAAATTCGTTATAATATGTGCTTTCATTTAAGATATGTTTTTTTTTTTAGTGTTTGTAGTTTTGGCTGTAGAGGAGTGGGGACACTTGACTCTAACAAAAATTAGCGTTTTAAAGCTAAATATTTCCTAAACGGATCCCTTAATCGAAAAATTATTAAAAATCCCGTAATATTTTTGAAGGACCTATCCAACGACACCCCACATTATGGGGTAGAAGAGAAAAAAAAATACATCCCCACGTTACGTGTAGACGAGATACACAAAAAAAATTTTTTTTCAAGATTTTATTTTACCCCTTTGTTGGGGTGACTATTATGAATATTCATGCTAAATTACAGCTTTCTAGTACTAAGAGTCTCTGAGCTAGGCTGCGGACGGACAGACGGACGGACGGACATGGCGAAACTATAAGGGTTCCTAGTTTGACTACGGAACCCTAAAAAGGTCAGATAACCTTAACAATGGGCTGGTTTGGTTTGCGGTTACAGCATCACAATTAAACTTTTTGTATTGTAGCTGATTCAGGCTCATGCTTTTCAATGTAGATATATTATTCATACTTAGGTACTGTTTTTAATCCACGTCATTTGATAATAATTATGTTTCCAAAAATACGAGTACACACAAACATAGTAGCTTTAGTACACAAGTACATTCTTTGTTTTGTTTTCTGTGTTTCTTTTTCTGTGTGTTTCAGTTTTGTTAGTTTCTGTATGATTATTTGGTCGACTGGTAGAGAATGCCATTAGGCATTAGGACCGCTATTTGTTTCTGTTTGTGCAACAAAGATTAAATAAATAAATGAATAAAATAATAACCATACTCTTAATCTTACTTACATTGACCCAATCATGCCATGCAACGTCAACTTAGGTATTGGGGCACGTCTTTATGGATTGAAACATCATAGTTTGATTAGTTTGATTATGTTTGGTGACCTGTAGTAGTTGTAACATATTTGCACTGTATAATCGCTGTAAGGCTCATTCTTTTTCAACATACTTAATTGCTAAATGTGAGAACCTGTAATTGACTTTGTGTTGTTAGTCTTAATTCTAAATTTTTGTAAAGCTGTTGGTTTTCCATGGATCCATAAATAAATAAATAAATAAATAAATATTGGAAACATGGTTGCAATAACAATGCGCAGGCCCATTACAGTAGTCGAAGGCATTATTAGCTCTCATATCGGGTTAGCGGCAGGAGGGAGCTATTCGCACCTCGGCCGAGGTAGCGCGTCGGGTTCAACGCCCGGGCTTTGTTCCCGCGCCGACGCAGGCTACCCCGGAGCACACCGTCAATTGCTCGTGCGTAGCATCCCACGCCGCAAGGACAGAACATACATTAATTTATAATCTACTAGCTTCTGCCCGCGACTTCGTCCGCGTAGAATTAGTAATTTTGCCATCCCACGGGAAAAGTGTTTTATTTCGGGATTCAAGGTAGCCCTGTGTGTGTTAATCCAGTGTAAAAGCAAACTCGATTCCTAATTGTATGTAACCAAATTCGTCCATCCTTTGCAGCAATGAAGTAACAAACCCGCGCACGCATAACCTTTCGCATTTATAATATATGTAGTATAGGATGTAAATAGGTAGGGACTGCCAGCGAACTGAATCACTCTGGCCAAAATTGTAGTCGATAAAAATACCCTTGGTATGTGAGTGCGACTCGCACTTGACCGGTTTTCAGTATTTGTTGTTTTTTTACTATGTATATAATCATACCAAATTTTGAAGCATGTGTTATCGCTTTTACGATACAACAAAAAGAAAAATGATTTGCAGATTTTTGTATCACAATTTTGTATTTGAATAATAGAAATTGACAATATACCAAACAAAGCAATAAGGACGAAGTTCTTCGATAAATGAGCGCATTGAGCGCGAGCGGGCTTTGCCGCTCCTATTTAAACTCCCGGCGTCCACGACCCTGCGAAGAACTTTGCCGCTGTACTTTTATGTATAAACTCAAGTCGCACAATATCACCCTGAACGAATTTTATGATTTAGATGTTAGTATGTAAAATATTGTTTTATTGTTAGGTGCTGTCTGTGGGGTCCGGTCTGTTCACGCTTGCAAGGACGTGTTTTCCAGTTAGTTATTTTAATTATCGTTCCTGACGTAGAGACCTCGTCATGTTGTTCTCCTAGTCACTATTTTTAATTTAAGTAATGTAGCTTACATTTGTAATGATTTTATTTGTGTTAGTTTTAAAATAATGATTTATTACTGTATTACCTTGTAATGTTACTTTTAAGTATTATTGTATTTTATGATTGGAAAAAATGACCTTCTGCTGGAGTTTCTTGCGGCGCTTCCTCTCCGGAATGACGGTCTTGTCCGAAGCGCTAGTAGATTCACTCCATGTTACCGACGTGTAAAAGAGCCCTCATGTGGCCAATTTACTGAATAAATATTTTGAATTTTGAATTTTGAATTTTGAATTATAGAAGGTGTAAGTGCCCAATTAGTTTTTAAAGAATAAATAATAGTTAGTGTAGGTATTTAATTTCGGTCAAAAAGAACTTAACCTAACCAATTGTACTTACTCCCTATACATTACAGCTATTATCATAGCTCATAGCTATGAGTTTTTAACTTCGATATACTACTTCTAACCCCCATTTCACCCCCTTACGACATTTTTTTCTGAATCACCAAACCTAATATTTTTTATTTATGCGTAGTAACCACAAACATGACGAAATTCATACAAAATTCTACAATCCTCTTTTATCCCTTAGGGGTAGTTTTTCCAAAATCGCTGAAAGCTATATTTTTTATTTATAAATAGTAGCCTATATACTTACCAATTTTCACGTTTCTTACTTCAAAAATGACGAAACCCTCATATGCACAAAATTTTACACCCTCCTTTACCCCTTAGGGGTAGTTTTTCAAAAATCGCAAAAGGTAGGTACTTTTTTTAAATAGCTTCTGCCCGCGACTTCTTCCGCGTAGATTGCGATGATGTGTTTATCCGGGCTCAATCCGGGGTACACCTAAGCCATCTCCATTTCAAATTTCATCCAAATCCATTCATTCGTTGCAGCGTGAAGAAGTAACAAACTAACACACAAACTTTTGCATTTATAATATTTAATGATCGGCGACCGGTAGCATTTTATGTCACTTTAACGTAAAAAATAATGACTAATAAAGATAAGTCTCATTAGAAGGATTAGTAGGATACTGGCATTAATAGGATTAGTGGATAATAGAATAGCTTTCGCTCCCTCGGGTACAGTCCAATTTTCCGGGATAAAAACTATTCTATGTCCTATACCAGGGCCTAACCAATATGCGTGCCAAGTTTCATCTCGTTCCGTTCAGTGGTTGAAGCGTGAAAGACGGACAAACATACACACTTTCACATTTATATATTAGTATGGAAGTATGGACTAGCTTCTGCCCGCGACTTCGTCTGCGTAGATTTCTATAATCGTTATACCTCGGGAATTTTAAAATTTGCCGGGAATAAAAGTAGCTTATGTGATAATACAGAATAATAAGCTATCTTCATTCCAAATTCCATAGCCAAAATGGCAAAAAAGGAACCCTTATAGTTTCGTCATTTCCGTCCGTCCGTATATCACAGGAATTTTACTCGAAAACTCCATGAGGTAAATGAAAGAAATTTGTAGTAGGTAAAGATGTCTTGAAGAAGCCGCTACTTAGTATGGTAGTTAAATAACAAAAAAAAAAAATCTATGGGGGCAGTATATACCTGTAATGTATAAACATTTTCACCGTAAGTCATCGTCTGGCACATATTTCGACACGGCACATTTTCATTAGATCGTTCCGTCTCGGCTCCGCGTTTATAATTTAGTTAAAGTAGTTTTTTTGAAAGAAAACAATTAAAACTTGACATCATTACATTCCTTATGATCCCCCGAACAAAATAGTAGTGAAATATTTTGAATTACAACCATTGAAGTACAGTGTCAAATAAACGATATCAACAAAACATTATCAGATTGATCACGATCGATTCCGTGAATTTCTGGCGCAGCGAATCGCGTCTGCCCACCCTAGCGCATGCGCAGTGCGCGCAACCAATAGCCGCGCGAAAACTGTTGCTGCTGCTTTCGAGCGCTGTAAGCGCTTTTGACTTTTCGGATCGCTTGAGGTGCTTACAACTTAGTACTTCATAAATGAACACACAATTTGGATTGGATGAGTGCGCTGCACTACGTAAACAAAAACAGAGTGTTTTACCACCGGGTTTCTCCTGTCGTCCTAGTAGATTGATTTAGTATTTATAATGCCACATAACAAGACGATGCCAGATGTGGATTAAAAATCAAAGGCTCCCCATAATAGGCCTAAACGCGGATGTCACTTAGATTATAAAATCGAGTTAATTGATTTTAAGGAAGAAATTAAGCAAATGATCATTACATTGCTATCAGATCAAACTCAAGAATTGCAAAAAATATCTGCCAGTCAAAAGGACATTCGACAGACTAATGAAAATAATAGAGTGCACTGAATTTTCTAGCGGCTCAAAACGAAGAATTAAAATCAAAAAATGTGCTATTAGAAAAACAAACAAAGGAAGATCGCACGTACATTACTACACTAGAAGACAAATTAGAGGACATGCAACATGGTATTCGGAAAACAAATTTAGAAATAAAAAATGTTCCCAAGCAGGAGAGTGAGTCAAAGGAAGATTTAAGTGGGATGATTTTGTCTCTTACAGCACAAGTGAACTGCAATATGAGCAAAAATGACATAAAAGACATTTATAGAGTTCGTGGGACAAAGGACAAAACGCTAAATACGCCCATTGTAGTAGAAACAACATCGACTATCTTAAAAAATGACCTGCTCAAGATGTGCAAAACCTACAATACGAGAAACAAAGCAAAACTCTGTGCTAAACACCTTAGTTTGCGCTCGCTCGTGGAAACCCCCGTGTACGTGTCTGAACAACTGACGGCGAAAGGTTCACGCTTGCATTTTCTTGCGCGAGATCTTGTAAAAACCAAGCTCTACATGTTTTGTTGGACGGCAGACGGTAAGGTGTTCGTCAGAAAGGATGATTGTTGCCACTGGCAACACTACATCCACCGAATGACAGCTGCGCGTGAGATGGTGGGGACTTCCGGCCGCCATCTTATCTTCTACATCCGGGCGACTAACACGTCACTCTCTCATGTGAAAAATTTGAAATATTGGAATATACTTGTAAAACTAAAATAAACTGCAATTCAAGTTCTGATTTGTTAATACTCATTTACTTATCGCTCCGAACAATGATAATTCACCAATCATCGCCATACACAGTGAAGCTCAGGTACAGCAACTACCTATTCCAAATATGCTCAGATAAATGTGTAAAACTTAGTTTGCGATTGTTTAAAAATAGTATGTTTTTAGTTTTAAACATTACGTTCCTAATTCTCTGAATAATAAACACGAAACAACTATACAAAAACAAATTACTGGGTACTCAAACTTCAAATACTCTCGCACACTAATCACAATCTCATACATACTTTTACAAGCATGCATGTATACGCTCTATCTCTACACAAAACAGAATATTTTTTGTTACTTGCATAATTAATGACTGCAGTTCAAATTCTAACTCGCACTATGGATAATGTCCTTATCACAATGAAAGAAATAGACATTACAAAATTAGCTCTTTCTTATCAATGTGACATAGAAAACAGAAAATTACATATAAACAAAAGAAATTTGACAGTTATCTTTCAAAATATGCATTTACGCCAACTTCGATGATCTATTAACTAACTTGGAAATTCTTAATTTTGATGTCGATATAATTGTTTTAACCGAATACTGGCTTGAACCTTTCAATCCCTATCCTTGAAAACTATAATTCGTTTGCTACCACTAATCATCTTAATAAAAATAGCGGGGTCGTAATGTACTATAAAAATACTATGCAATTAAAAATTAAGGAAATAATGTTGACTCATGCATCATGCATACAACTTGAATTTAATAATAAAATTGTTTTGGGTATATACAGATCACCAGCTATTAGGAACGCAGACAACACAGAATCTTTAAACGAAAACTTTAAGGGAAAAATCTTGCGGCGAATATACAAGTAGATACCAGAACGCATCACTCTTATAGTTCCCACTTTCAGCGTGATGAACCTCAGGGTTCCTCCTTCGTTCTCTTTAACACTACTCCTGAGGAAGTGCACAGTGTTTTAATGAGTCTGAAGTCAACTAGTGCTCCAGGATGGGCTAATATCGCCGCCAGCAGGCCTATTATGTAACTCACTCGCAATCGCGATCAGCTTCAAAGCGGAACATTCGGTTTCATTTTGTATGCTGACATGCCTTCGATTTTCAAAATGAAAACGATTGCGATTGCGAGCGCGTTAGGCAATAGCCCTTCAGCTTCTTAAAACTTGCTAAAAATGACACATTTTATTAACCTATTTTTTAAAAAGGGTGTTTTCCCATGTCCACTTAAGTAAGCCCTAATAACCCCAGTCCACAAGAGTGGAGATAGAAATGATGTCAACAATTACAGGCCAATCTCAACTCTGCCAGCAATTGCCAAAAATTTTGAAAAACTTTTAAATAAAAGACTACTTAACAATTTAGAAAAAAAAAAATCTTTCCGTCACAGTACGGTTTTAGAAGTTGTAAGTCAACTGAAGACGCCGTTACTGCTCTAACTACACTTAT
This sequence comes from Acleris literana, assembly GCA_946894065.1. Classification (NCBI taxonomy): domain Eukaryota; kingdom Metazoa; phylum Arthropoda; class Insecta; order Lepidoptera; family Tortricidae; genus Acleris; species Acleris literana. The sequence goes on along the minus strand of OX335668.1, from coordinate 38,969,274 downwards.
TGTCGATAATATAGACTGTGGTAACAAGTGTCTTACCATATTTTTAGATCTGAAAAAAGCGTTTGACACCCTTTCTATCCCCAAGCTTGTGGAAAAGCTGGAAAAGGTTGGAATAATAGGCACTTCATTAGAACTCTTTTAAGACTATCTTTCCAATAACACGCAAACAGTTAAAATTGTCACGCAAACCGTCCGCTAATATAACTTTTGGTGTCCCACAAGGTAGTGTTCTGGGACCAACCTTGTTCTTGGTATATATTAATAGCTTATGTAACATAATACTCGCCCACGGTTCTGCATTTTCTTTTGCTGATGATACAGGTATTGTTTTTACAGGCTCCTCATGGAATGAAGCCCAAAGATCTGTAGAGCTAAGCCTATCCAAGGTGGATATGTGGCTTAAAATAAATGCACTAACACTTAACACTAGTAAAACAAATTATATTTGTTTTACGAAATATGACAGTACTCAACCACATAGCGACTTTCAAATAAAAATCCACTCTAGCGACCATGCACAAAGTGACTGTAACTGCCCCAAAATCAATAAAGATGCATCGACTCACCACCTTGGACTTAAACATAATAATATTTTCAACTAAGTACAGAATTCAACATTAATACAATAAAACATTAAAACTACGCATTAAAATTAAAATTAAACTAAGCTACTCAAATATTAAACTTAAAAATAATAATCACCACTATAAAAAGAACACCCCCTCTAGCAGGTCTGCTCGCGGCATGGTCCCCATGATACTGGCAGGAAATTGAAACTGTTTGCGGTAGAATTAGAAAAATGACCTGGGTTTTTAAAACATTGCGACACGCTGCCCCATCTAAACTTCTTCTTAAAATCTACATTGCTCTGGGTCAGTCTCTCATTTCTTACCGTCTTCCTATATGGGATGGAGCTTGTAAATCTAGGTTCATTGAAATCGAAAGAACTCAGCGCTCATTGTTAATAGTTGCCTTTTTTAAGCCATTCCATTTCCCCACTTATCATCTTTAAATAATAGTAACTTACTAACAGTTAGAAAATTGTAAATTTGCGAACAGCTCTCTTCACTCACAAAAACTTGCATTATAACCCAACGCTGCTAAGTAGAAGAAGGAATCACAACTTAACACCATTTTTTTCAGCAAAATCAGTATTTGCCACACGTCAATTAAGAAAACAATGTTCTGTAATATACAACAAACTTAACAAAGAACTTCAATTGTACCCTAAACCTACCTATGAATGCAAAAAAAGTATTATCACTTGGATTAAAGACCTAAATTACTCGTATGAGGAGACTGACCAGTTATTATTACCCTTATAAATTTAAATAAACGCACGCACGCACGCACGCACACGGACACATGGATGCTCATCAGATTCAGATTAATTTTTAATTTAATTTTTTTATGATTATTTATTTATAAGTTTAATTTTTCTCTATTTTCTAGTAGTTCCTAATTTACTGTCTTAATCAATATGTAATACATGCTATAGAAGACCGGGGTCTCCTGGCACAGGTATATGTTTACTTAAAAGGAGACTTCAGCCATGGATGTTATATTATGTAAGCAGAAACAAATAAAGATATTTTCTATTTTCTATTTTATTTCTATTTCCGATAATAATCGCTTTGAAAGTTGCATACATTGTGTGTGTCCCCCTTTAACTTTTAAACCGTACCTATGTCTAAACATAATGATAGAAATCAGTAATCACAAAGGTAACGCTTAATAAATACTTTCAAACAAAAATATTTACAATACGAGTATGTTCGCATATGCTATTTTTGAGTTAGGTATGTCCGAAAAACTGCGTTTCTACACAAAAGGACCTAAATGCCATGAAGTTACGCTCTTTTACTGGTGCACTTTTTTGAGATAGTTTTTGTGTAGTAGGTAACGGCTTCAAAACCCTACACTGAGCATGGTCAGACATGCTCTTGCCCGGTTTTTTTTATCAATTTTGACGTTTATCAAGTTCAATACCAATTTGACAATAGAAAGGGACAAAACTTCCACCACGATATTTGCGACACTTGATTTCAAATCGAAACTCAATAACTTTTAAGCAGCAAAGCCGATATGCTATCAAGCATCAGAACAATAACTATGAAATGGAAAACACTCTTAACACCGTTTATCAATTCCAACGCTAAACGGGCGACCCACGACTAACAATCCGCCAACCGATTGAAGCCTGTCTGTTCATCGTATTAGAACTTTAATAGATATCTGTATCCCTCTAGGCCCTTCAGCCCGATTGTTGTTGTTGGCGCTCAGAAGACAAACAAACCGAGAGACATAGACAACATAATAACATTACGTGTTATGCAACCTGGAGATCCTTTTGGGGTTTTCTGTTCCTACAAAAGTTAAAAACCAATAATTGTATTAAAACCATTTTATAAAGATATTTTGAAAAAAGGTTCTATTCTATTTTTTCTTAAATATGTTGTTCTTTGTACAGTTATATTATATGTATTTTCTTTTTACAGTAATATAATATGTTTCGATGTATAGATGTTTTACTCCTAAGTATTGTTTGAACTGATATTTTAGAATTAAATAACCGACCAATTTTCTTTTTATTACTCATCATGTTTTACTGCGCCTCTAATTAACCAACCACTGAAAATTAAAATGACTGCCCGTTTTTATCCAAACGATCATTAACCGCCCTAATATGAAATACCTAACAGCCGCGCCGTAGAAATAATACGCCGTGAATAAGTCTTGAAAATGGCGGAAAAAAAAACTGTATATGTCAACGCTGTCAACGCCAATCTGACACCACTGCTTTTGACATAGACTAAAAAATCAGAATGTACAAAGCCTATTCCATGTTGTGACACTGAGTGGTAGAAGCCAAAGAAGAGATAAAATAATTAATTAAACAATTTTGTCAAATAATTACTATTAAAGAATAATATTTAATGTTACAAACAATTTATGGAACTCTTTGATCCTGAGATAAATTCATTAATTCAAAAATGTTTGCGTTATTAGGGTTAGTTTATGCAGTAGGTACTGATTTTTTGTACTACTACTAACGAAATTCTTTTTTCTATTTCAAAATCTGATTGCTAAACAACTAACACCCAAAAACAAAGATATTTGTGACATACGCTATAGATGTGAAATTATAAAGTTTCTCTTTTTACTATAATACGGATCCCAAAGGAGTAAATTAGTAATGATCGAAATTGGGGTCCCCTTTGTTTGGTATTTTCTTGGAATAATTGTATAAGGCATAATAACTTTAAGCAGAAGTACGCATATGGTATAGTATTATTTTGCAGAAATCATTACGCATTATATTTGTTGATCGAATAATCTTAATGCATAAAATTCATGAGTCGAATGTTCGTAACGAATAAACAATGAAACGCATAAACTTATTAAGCAGAATAATGTTCCGGAATAAACATTTTAAACTGCATAAGCATAAAAATAAGGCAGCAAGAAGTTCCCGGCTTATATAAAAAAAACCTAACAACCTAACCTATTGCTATGCTCCACAACATTTTATACAATTTGACCATTATACTTAACGAAATTTTATTCTTAATGAAATTCGGTCTTATCAATAGTTTACTATTTAAAAATCTACCAAACAATCATTCGGATATTTACCAATATGTTTTCTATGATGTAAACATTCGTCTAAATAATATAATACTAAATATGTTATGCCAAAGACGTTTAGGACACTAAAAACAGCACCCTAAAATAACAAAATCAAAGCTAAGTTAAAATAGGAGATTGGTTGTCGAAATATTGTCTTCATTATAGATTCGAACTTTAACTCTCGATATTAGGCATTAAAACAATGTTTTCTAATAACAACGTGACACAGTTAGTTGCAATTAAAACCTCCCTTCTTTAAAGTTAATCTATGATTCGCATACTTTTTAGGGTTCCGTAGTCAAACTAGGAACCCTTATAGTTTCGCCATTTCCGTCGGTCCGTCTGTCCGCAACCTAGCTCAGAGACTCTTAGTACTAGAGAGCTGTAATTTGGGATGATTATGCATATTAGTCACGCCAACAAACACGTAAAATAAAATATTAGAAAAAAATAATTTTTAGTGTACCTCCCCTACACTTATCGTGGGGATGTTTTTTTTTCTCGTCTTCCCCATAGTGTGGGGTGTTGTTGGATAGGGGTTTCAAAAATATTGCGGGTTTGTTGAAACAATTTTTCGATTAAGGTATCCGTTTATGAAATATTAAGCTTTAAAGCGCAATTTTTTGTTAGAGTCAAGTGTCCCCCCATACAGCCAAAACTACAAATACTAAAAATCTGAAAAATATCTTAAATGAAAGCACATATAATGAATTTAGTAGGAAAACTATCACGACTAAGTAGACTTCATTGGTTCTAGAGTTACAAACGGTTTAAATTTTTATACCTACCGAAGACTTATTTGCGGTGTTGGTAAACTTACCGCGACCTACGCGTATGTCGATGTGTGGGGATAACAGTTTTCCAACGGCAAAGTTAATTTTGTGGCGAGGTCTAATTTGTTTGGTAGTAACGGCTTCGGAACCCTGAGCATGGTACGACATGCTCTTGCCCGGGTTTTGTCTTGATCGTTCCAGTTATGGGAGGGATATGGTTGTCCTATTCAATATCATGTCATGGCGTCGCATTTATTACAACAACAAATTATAATAATTTATTTTGCCTCTTCATAATATTTTGTCCATTGAATTTTTAAAATCCTTGAATCAAGTTTCTATAATAAACGGAGAATAAAATTATGATATTTGTAACCACCCAAATTAATCAACGGCCATCATTTATGGTTTTAAAAAAATACCTATAATTGAACTAATTTGATAATTTCTTAGTTGTTTTAACTTTAAACAAGAAATCCTGAAATAGGTATTGTTTAATTTGCTACGAAGAGTACAAAGTTTCAAGTGACCAGCTCAATCCGGTAACTTTTTTCCATACTAACTTTGACTCCTCTTGTCCTCCCTTTTATTATCATATCTTAATTTTTAATTATATATTAACCTGGTCACCGTTTATTGAAACCTTTTAGTGAAAACCGCATTAACATTGGTTCAGTGGTATTCAATTGATGCGAGGAGAAACAAAATTAACAGACAAACAGACAAATAGACACCAAGTATAAAATTTGTAGAAAAGTGTTCAGCTGCTCATTTTGAGGCCCCGTATAGTATTTTTAAGTTCATACCTCGAATGTACAGATTTGTTCCCTTCTACAACTTTATTAAGATTTTATTTATTTAAAAATGCAAGAAAATTGTATTATTTTATTAACTCACATTATTACGCTGTTAATATGATCATCATTAGCATCATCATCATCATCATCATCATCATCATCATCATCATCATCATCATCATCATCATCATCATCATCATCATCATCATCTTCATCATCATCATCATCATCACCATCATCATGTCAGCCGAAAGACGTCCACTGCTGGACATAGGCCTCCCCTAAGGTTCTCCACTCAGACCGGTCTTGTGCTTTTGGCATCCACCGCGTTCCCGCGATCTTTACAAGGACGTCACTCCATCTTGTTGGAGGCCTACCGACAGCTCATCTCCCGGTCCGCGGACGCCACTCAAGAACCTTCTGACCCCATCGGCCATCAGTTCTGCGAGCAATGTGCCCCGCCCACTGCCACTTAAGTTTGGCTATTCTTCGGGCTATGTCGGTAACCTTAGTTCTACTGCGGATATCATAATTTCTGATTCTATCACGCAGTCCGCAGAGAAACCCCGAGCATAGCCCTCTCCATAGCCCACTGAGTGAGTTTGAGCTTCTATATAAGGCCCATTGTTAGCGCCCACGTCTCAGATCAGTAAGTCATCACTTGCAACACACACTGGTCAGAAACTTTTGACTTCAAACACTGCGATAATTTGGACGAAAATGTGCTGCGAAGCTTCCCAAACACTGCCCAGCCGAGTCAGATTCGACGAGTGACCTCTTTCTCAAAGTTGGACCTATATACCTAACTGGACCGTTTGTCCCAGGTAAATATAGTCGTCAACAACTTCGAGCGCAGAGCCTCCGACTATCACGGGAGTTGGCGCGACATGGACATTGGACATGACTTTCGTCTTGTCCATGTCCATCCTCAATCCAACTCGTTTCGAAACTCCACTGAGGTCAGCGAGCATTGCACTGAGGTCCTCCATGGTCTCAGCCATAAATACGATATCGTCAGCGAATCGAAGGTGAGTGATGTACTCGCCATTTATGTTGATGCCTCGTCTTTTCCAGTCCAGAACCTCAAAAGCATCCTCCAATGCAGCGGTGAACAGCTTCGGAGAGATCACATCTCCTTGTCAGACTCCCCGCTGCAGAGGAAAAGACTTCGTGCTCTGGTCCTGTAGTCGGACGGACATAGTGGCGTTTTCGTGCAGACACTTCAACACTTCGATAAATCGGTAGTCAACTTGCACCGCTGGAGAGACTGCAGCACAGCCCAGGTCTCGATCTAATCGAAGGCTTTCTCGTAGTCCACAAATGCAAGGCAAAGGGGGTGGTTATACTCTTCAGTCTTTTGCCGCAACGATTGTATGTAGTCTACGTTACTATAGCTTTTTCGGAAACGGGCTTGTTCGGGAGCCTGGAAATCGTCAAATCTGCGCGCGAGACTATTTTTGATGACCCTCTGAAACAGCTTGTAATCATGGCTCATAAGTGAGATGGATCTATAATTCTTCAGCAAAGTTTTACCACCTTTCTTGAAGAAGAGAACCACCACACTTCTATTCCATGCTTTAGGCGTTCTCCCTTCGTGGAGGACGGAGCTGAACAGCGGCCTGAAGGCCCCTAAGGGTGGGTTTACCACCCGCCTTCAGAAGTTCGGCTGTAATTCCATCCTCAGCTGGGGCTTTGCCATTCTTAAGCTGTTTGAGGGCCATACTAATCTCGTACAGGCTGTTAATAACACATTTAATAAAAAAAAATTGCATGTCAATACCTTTAATATTTAGTGAGATATTTACGATTATTTGCGACGGGATGACGGGGTCATTGACCTCGAATCCGCGCACCACCCCAATTTTGGCCAGTAGGTAATTGAAAAAAAATTATACCTTGACAAAATCAAAAACTTGAAAATTTACGTCCAGGATACATCCAATTATGGTGCATGCAGGTTACTGATCATATTTATGGACGAAATTGGTAAATTTGTTGTTTTTTCAGGATTCCGTAGCCAAACTAGGAACCTTTATCGTTTCGCATTGTCCGTCCGTGCGTCTACAGCTTAACTCAGACACTTTTAGTTCTAGAAAGCTGCTTTTGATATGAATATAAATACATATTAGCCACGCCTACAAAGTGGTAAAATATAACCGCATTGTATATGATCATACAATAGTATGATCGCATTATAAAGTAACTTCTGTGAATATGAGTGAGCTCCCCACCAGGCGCCCGAGAGGGTCCTCAAGACATTTATGCTTTATTCGCACTTGTTTTTGATATAATTTAGATGAGAGATTCCGGCCAGACGAGAGTCCAAATATAAACCCAGAAACTTAACGCTATCATGTGGATAATTTCCTCGTTCATTGCAATGTCAACGTCAGGGATCCATCTTTTTCTGGAAAATATAACCACAGAGCTTTTAGAAGCCGATAAGTATAAACCATGATCTACTAACCAATCGTTAAGATATCTCAGTGCAGTGTTTAAGCGGTTTGTGCAATCTGAAAAGGACTCAGAGGCATAATACAGGGCTATATAGTCTGCGTATTGTGAGACGTCACAGAAACCATCGACTACCTTTTCCAGATCTGCCGTGTATAAACTGTATAAGATAGGGCTGAAGCCAGAGCCCTGTGGTAAACCTTTCCAAATTCTAGGAGGCAAAGTGAGTCCTGAAAGCGGATAGAAATAGAGCGACCCGTGAAAAGATTACATATGACATGAACCATCTTCGCTGGCAAACTCAGCGGTTGCATTTTCTGCCTGAGTATCGGAAGGTGGACGTTGTCATAAGCCGCAGTGATATCAAGGAAAACACCTACGAGGTGAATCAGGATATTTTTTTAAAAAAGAATACGGCTGATGCATTCGGCCTGACGATGGTGGAGAAGGAGAAGAAGGGAGGCAGTCGTCCGATGGAACGTATGGAGGCGCAAGATTGTCTACTAAGGAATCTAACCATACAGAAGGATCGGTGGAAGTCGAATCAGAGCTCGATAACGAGCTGCGATATCTTTTAATTTTCTCCGGACGAGAGAGGAAGGCGTACGAGGAGATAAGCTTTCGCAAAAACGAGTCCAACCGAGTCTTTTTTTGGAAGATAGTAATTTCCTGTAAGAAGCATTGGAGGATTGGTATTGTAAGTAGTTTTGGATGCTACTTAAATCTTCAAGAAACAATTTTTCAGCTCTGCTACGGGTTTTAATACTCGTAGCTGTCGTACATTCAGCATCCCACCATGGGGGAGATGAGAGTTTTCCATCAGAAGAATTTTAGAGGATTGGATTGGATTTGAGTAGAGGTTTCCGCAGACATGGACAAGATTAGTACAAATTTAGAATATAGCTCTAGAAATTTTCATTAGACACAGGCGGGAGTAATTTCACCTCATTTTCTACCCGAAAAGAAAATTTGAGCCAATCAGCTTTGTCCAAACGAAATTTCAAGAGGGGGGGAAGAGGAGCCGAAGAAATATGAACATTAGACGAAAGCTTAATGAGAATAGGAAGGTGACCGCTGCTATAGGCTTGAGAAAGCACCTGCCATCCGAGAAGAGGAGCCAAAGTCTAGGGGAAGCCATTGTCAAATCCACTGCACTAGAATTTTGTAAAGAAGATGTTTTTCTGGTGGGAGAGCCATCATTCATTATACACAAATTTACATTGTCTAGCGAGTCTCAAATATAGCGAGAGTTAGAGTCACAAGAGCTAGACGCCCACAGGTTTGTTAGATCATTTTCACAAAAGCATTTTTTCATAGTAGCGATTTTTCACATCGCTTTCTTTCATGATCACAAATATAATCATTCGTCTTTCTTCATGTAGCGTTTTTTCGTATAGCGTTATTTAACGTTCCGTGACTTTACTATTAGCATTTTTTCCGTTCCCAATTTTCCCCGATAGAAAATTTTCCTTATTAATTACATCGTAATACGTAGGTAGGTTAGGTTTGGTTCGTTTTTATATCAGGCCCGGAGGGCCAAAATAACCCTGGAATAGGAGCTCCGCTATGCGGAGCTCCGTCGACCCTATCAATTTAGGTTGGGAAAATAGGCAACTAATAAAATAATCTACTGGTAAAATATACGAAGAAAATGAACGTGAACATTATAAAACGCTTTATGAAAAATCGCTACATGAAGAAAGACGGATAGTTAAATTTGCAATCATGAAAGAATGCGATGTGAAAATTCGCTACTATGAAAGAATGCTTTTGTGAAAATAATCTAACAAATCCCCCCACATAGTATGATGGCAATTAAAATCGCCCATCACAACTAAAGGGCCACAAAGAGAAGACAGTATAGAATCAAGTTCCGATATAAGGGTAGGCGGAAAGGGTAGACTAACAAAACAGAATGTACAAAGTCTGTTTCATTTTGTCACACTGGGTGGCAGAAGCTATAGGAGAAATAAATTAATCAATACTCGTACTCGTACTAATATAGAATAATAATTTTAAAAAGTTTGGGGTAATAGGGTTACTTTATTCAGTATTTTTTTTTACTACTATCGAAATTATTTTTTAATTCATGTTATGATTGATAAACAAGTAACACCCAAAAAAATAGGCTTTTGTTACATATGTTCCAGATGGACGTCATGACGACATTGCAAGGTTTCTTTTTTTACTACATTGCTGCGGAACCCAAAGAAGAGAACAATTAATGATCAAATTTGTAAAACTCAAGTTAATTTAAAATTAGGAGTTTGATAGTCATTTTTTTTCTGAAATATAATTTCGAACTAAACCCTCGACATTACGCATTTAAAACAATGTTTTCAAACAAAGTGACACCGTTCGTTTCAATCAGAACGTCGCTTCTGTAACGTTAATCTATGATCGCGTGCTTTTTTTTGTCTTGATCGCTCTAGTTATGTGAGGGGATATTGTTGTCCTTTTCTTTGATGTCATCATCATGGCGTCACATTTGTTACAACAAATTGCAATAATTTATTTTTTGATTATACGAACCCTATATACATGTGTGGGGTATCAAATGAACGGGAATTAAATGTTCTACATATAATGCTATTATAACAACAGTAGCTGAGTGGTACAGTTACGAAAATATTTTAAATTATATAAAAATGTATAATCTATAGAAATTTACTATTTTCGTTTACAGCCTCGGATGTATACACTATATACTAAAATGATGTATGGCAGAAATAACGAAAAATTTATTGGCTATCTAATAAAAGAAACCGGAACTCGATCTGATGAAAAATGTTTGAATTTATCTGAGACGATTTTTTTATATAATTTAAAATATTTTCGTAACTGTACTACTCAGTTGATGTTCTATATTAAAAAATATGGAACATTCAATTCCCGTTCTTTTGATACCCTACACATGTATATAGCGTTCAAAAAATCAGAATTATTCGCAATTTTTAAAATACAGCGGCCGCCATTTTGACGACGTCATTTCTCTGGATTCAGGCACTTTACAGATGAGGTCCCGACTGTTTTTAAGAAAGAATAACATGTTTAGCAACATACTAAAATTTGGTGCCGGTATATAGTTACGCTTAGGGCCAAACGGGACACTTTCTAACAAGGAAAGGTACCCAACTGTTCGGCTCCTCCGATTTGGTTTATAGCTACATAGTATAAAACAAAGTCGCTTCCCGCTGTCTGTCTGTCCCTATGTATGCTCAGATCTTTAAAACTACGCAACAGAGGTTGATTTGGTTTTCTTTAATAGATAGAATGATTCAAGAGGAAGATTTTTATGTGTAATAAGTACTGGATTATGTACGATAGTTACAGAAAACTCACATAAACCGAAGCGAAGCGGGACGCGTCGCTAGTTTTGATATATGTTAGAGAGTAGTCTAAAATAACGGAAACGTATTTTTTTTAGCTGCCCAATCTCAACCTGTTGGGAGAAATTGACCTCCAAAGTACTGAAAAGTGACCCTCTAACTTATATTGAGTTTTTTTTTAAATATGCTATTTTCCTACTTTTTTGATTATATGTTTAAGAACATGAAGAAATAATGATCACGTGATTTGTTATATCGGCTAAAACTCATATTTAAAAAAAAACCTCCAAAGTTATATACCTTTCATCGAAGATAGGTACACTTTCTTTGGTATTTTTTATAAATATGTGTTTTAGCCGATATAACAAAACACATGCTCATTATATTTTCATGTTCTTAAACATATAATCAAAAAAAGTAGGAAAATAGCATTGTTTTTAATTCTCTTTAGAAGTTAGAGGGTTGATTCACTTTTCAGCACTTTGGAGGTTAATTTCTCCCAACAGGTTGACATTGGGAGCTAAAAAAATACGTGTCTGTTATTTTAGACTACGAGGGGTGATCAATAAGTTTTTAGAATCGGTATGAACCATCCTCTTAATCTTATTATTTTAATGTGGACTATACCATGGCACTAATCAAAGTTAAATTAGAGTTATTTTTTAACAATTTTCATTTGTTTTTCTGTGATAGCTAAACAAAAAACATCTGTATGAATAATTCTACAAGACAGCAAAAATAAAAGTTAGTTTTGTAATTATTTGGAGCGGTGTGGAGAAAGTCCTGATGGCCTAATAAAAAAAAATGTTATTGAGAAAGAAACCTTGGTTTATCATTATGATTTTAAGGATAAACAAGTTATCTTCGGAGTGGACTTTTTTATTTCCAGCTCGGTCACCAACATTTAGGTTGGCTTTTTCAGCCTTTTCCGGGATTATTGAGGCCTACAAATAAATACTGTGATATTAGCTTTTAGCAATTATCAAATAACCTAGGAGAGTTATATTACATTATTCTGCCGTATAGTTAACGAAAAAAAAAAGTGATTAAAAAAATTACGTATTTTCGGCAGGAATTATGCTTCAGAGCCATCTAATTCACAAGGATGCTGCTCTCCGACCTAAGTTCAGAACTGATAACCGCTCCCTCTGTTATTTAGCCCTAACTTTTGACTACTACTTCTCACTCACCAATGTTCAAAAACAACTACATAAAAATCACAAGCTAATGATGACACATGGCCTGTTGTTTGATCAGTAGTTAACTCAACTAATTGTTAAAATTCGAAAAAGGAATGGAAAATTTAACACATTTCCTTGAGATTAGAACTACTGATCAAACAACAGGCCATTAGTGAAGGTACAAAATTTGACCTCCAAAAGTTAATATATTTTTATAGACGTTAATAAATGTTTCTAAATATAGAAAGTGTGCATATTCCAAGTAAAATATAACGATTTACATATCTCCCATTTTTTTATACCGATTCTAAAAACTTATTGATCAACTCTAACATATATCAATATAAACCAAATCAGAGCCGGACAGTTGGGTACCTCTCCTGGTAAGCCTACGCTCCGCCCGTCCGTCCGTGTGACTCCGTCTGTCTTATCTTTAAAGAGCTCTGTCTTTTTAATATCGGGTTATTTTTTTACTAAATAGGTGTATCTTGATATAAAGTAAAATTAAGTAAGTAAAATATTAAAAGGGTCAATGTTCTCATCCTATGCAACAAACGTTTTTATTGAAGGTTTTTTCATGTTTTTGTTCCATCGTAAAAACAAACGGAAATACGGTCGACGTCAAAGATATGTTTACATTTTTTCACCTCATTCCATTAAAAGAAGGTACAAAACTGTAAACATATCTTTGACGTCGACTGTACATACGAATGTCATATTAGATGTAATAATACGTTCAAACCCTAACAAAGAAATTAAATAATAAAATGTAGCCATAATATCATTTACTTTTTTTTAACTAAAAACATATCCGATGGTTAATCGCGGTACGCTCTTTGTAACTTTACGCTGAGCTAAATCGCTTACACTGGTTTGAACAAGTAATAAGGAATGAGCAGTGATAATGTCGCACGGGCAAGCGCTGTGGTAGGCCGCCAGCTAGATGGACGGACGACGTGAGGAAGTTTGCTCGGAGCGGTTGGATGAGGGAGACCCAGGATTGAGCTAATTGGCGAGCCATGTTAGAGGTCTATGTCCAGCAGTGGACTGCTATAGGCTCATAATGATGATGATGAGTGATAATGTAGGTACTTATTTATTATTAAATATATAAGTTTTTAATATATCAACGCCAATATTTTAAACAAAACATTTAAGAATATTATTTTTAATTGACTTAAGTATTATATGAAGCCGTAGAAATCATTATATACTCGTATGCAACCGTACGAAATTGGGTTTTAATCAACCCGTGCCTATTATTATTAAATCTTAATCATAACTACTTTGATAATGTGACGTTGCATACTATAGTTATTATTATTACTTCAATGGAATTGTGTAGGAACCAAACACAAAGAAACCGGTCAAGAGCGTGGCGGGGCAGTCAATAACTGGGGAGTGGACACTTGACTTTCGCAAAATGTTTTATTTTTATTTTATTTTAGGTACTGCATTGTGTACAGTCGTAACCATGACAACTTACAGCATGATAATCTCTTTGTCACAGCCTCTCAGTTACACCGCATACCGAAGAGTGGACGGAAGGACAGTTGGATTCCTGATTGACTACAGAACCCTAAAACCGACACTCAGAGGTGGTTCTACTTTCTGAAAAAAAATCGCTTCTACTGAGAGACAATATCAATTTTTGCCTGGCATCCAGCGCATGTTGGGCGAGTTCGAGAACTCCATAAATTAGAAAAAAATTAAACAATTTATTCTATTATTCGTTTTTTTTTGGAACGGTGTATTGAAACCTTGGCTTTACCAATATCCATATTATTTAAAAATATCTGTATCTTCCGGTATTATGCCTAAGTCTTGGAAACGTTCACTCGTGGTCCCAATTTTTAAAAGTGGCGATAAACATAATGTGGAAAATTATCGAGGAATATGAAAGATCTCTACCATACCTAAAACATTTAAAAAAAAATTTTACGATTCTCTATATCCCGTTATTAGGCCATTAAGTATTAATCACCCAGCAACACGGTTTTATTAACAAGCGTTCCATAGATTCTAACCTTTGTGAATTGTTAGATTATGTTTTGAGTGCAATGGATACGGGGTTTCAGGTTGACGCAGTTTATACAGATTTTTCTAAAGCCTTCGACAAAATTTCACATAGTATACTAGTTAGTAAGTTGGGGACATTTGGGATACACGGTGACCTGTTAAGTTGGCTAACGTCATACTAACGTGAAAGGACGCAAGCGGTTTTAGTTAAAGGATATACATCTAGTTTTGTTCCCACTACATCTGGCGTGCCACAGAGATCTCATTTGGGGCCTTTTTTACTTAATATGTTTATCAACGACATTATTAATTGTTTTCTTAATTCTAATGTTTTAATTATATTTATGCAGACGACACCAAAATATTTACTCTCATTAAAAGCCAAGAAGATTGTGTTAAATCTGATTTAAACAGACTAGGTTTATACTGTACCCAAAATAATCTGCACCGCAATGTAGGAAAATGCTGTACCATCTCTTTTTCAAGGAAACGTGTACCAATAACTAATGACTACTATATTAACAACCAAATTGTCAAGCGTGTTACTTAGGTTAAGGATTTAGGGGTTCTCAGCGACAATGAAGTACATCTTACATCTCATATAAGTAAAGTTACCTCTAAAGCTTACAGAATGCTTGGGTTAATTTTTCGGCAAGGCAAAGATTTTAAAAACCCTAACACCTTTATTTTACCGTATAATTCCTATGTCCGTTCGCATCTAGAATATGCTTCCACTGTTTGGATTCCTTATTATGCGACACACTGTAAAACCATAGAAAATATACAGAATAAATTTATCAAACGAATGCAATATAAATTTAAAACATTTACAGGTAACCGTGTTGAAAGTCTGCAACCGCGTAGGGATCAAAGATCTCTCGTTCTTACATAAATTACTGCACAACACCATTGAATCCCCTAATCTTCTTAGCAAATTAACTTTCCGCTGTCCGAGCTTTAGAACTCGTTCAACTAATTTGTTCGCTGTTCCATCTTACCGAACAAAATATGCAAGAAATACATATATAGCCAGAGCGTGTACAAATTATAACAAGAAATACTAAAATATTGATCTTTTCAACAAGCGTTTCAATGTTTGTTTCTGCAATAAGAAAAGAACATCTAGAACATCAACAGTATAACAAGTCATAAATTTAAAATAAACATAGTATGTACTCGTAAGTGAAGTAATAATAAGTAAGTTATTATTAATAATGAGTTAATGGTATAGGAAACAAAATTACACTATTTATTATAATTGTTAATTTAGTATTTGATTAGATATAACATGTATAATAATTATTCTTTAAAAAAAATAGTTTAAACAAGAGCACTTGTGAAGTACCTATCCTCGTAGGTATATGCAATGTTATAGTTATTATTAACTGACTCACTAGAGCAAATTCGTTAGCTATAAGTGGAAACTGTTTTCGCTAGTGTATTAACTTATATTG
This sequence comes from Acleris literana, assembly GCA_946894065.1. Lineage (NCBI taxonomy): Eukaryota > Metazoa > Arthropoda > Insecta > Lepidoptera > Tortricidae > Acleris > Acleris literana. The sequence continues at coordinate 38,953,637 of OX335668.1, read as the reverse complement.
TTTTGTTCTATTTGTAAAATTACTGTTGTTTGTTTCCCTTGAAATAAATAAATAAATTATTAAAGATAGTCATGTGTCTTCCAAGCTATTTAGCATTATCCACGATCCCAAAGAGCATTGAATGTTTCACAACTGACAAAGCTTGTAAGAATGAATTGTCATTGTCACAAAAGTTGCGTAATTTGGTGCCAGGTATACTCAGCATTGCGGCCTACTATAAGTATAAGATTCCATCGATTTACAATACCTATTTAGTAATCATGATCATCGAACGATCTTTGTGAACAAATAGGTATTTTATTGGCTAAAACTATATTTTATTCAACAGCGGTAGGTACCTACCAACTAGCTAGTAACTACCAACAGTAACAGCTTTTGCTGGTGACTCTTATATTATAATATTTATTTTGAGAAGTTTTGTGGTAATTTTACTGTTAGAATAAATATAGGAGACAAGAGACAAGCAGTATCCAGTCAGAGAGTAAGGAGCGAGATAATACCAAGTTATATTTGTGGAATGTGACTCAGCTGATGCCGGCCGCGGCGACACTTCATGAATATGTAACGACTTTCTCAAAACAAAATGAAACACTTAGCAGATATTGCCACTTATTTGTTGTTAAGACACAATTGCTTAGTAAACATAAAAGAACGTTAACTTTCTGCCGGATTTTAAGAAGAAAAGTACTGTTTTGTAACCTAAAACTGGGCATACCTAACTACTATTATTTACCTATTATTAGCAGAGGTCGGAATAGGTAGTGCTTCTTAACCTAAACTTGTTGCATCTTCATTCAATAACGTATTCCCATCTCACTCAGGCATGAATGAACATGAGTCAAGTTTAGGTTACTAAGCACTACCTATTCCGACCTCTGATTATTAGATAGTAAAAAAGCTGAAGACAGACATAAAGTGTTTGTATTTTTTTGTATTAATGTAGGTACTTTATAAGGTCAATATATTATTATCAGTTATTTTACGAGAAATTGATTTTTATAGTACCTTTAAGTTATGTTTTTACAAAATGAATATACGTTTAGGGCTCTAAATAACAATATACCGCAAGGCTTTGTTATTCGCTTGTTCAAAGCGTGTACAGTTACCCAGTAAGTATTTTGCTGAGGCATGTTATTGTAAGGGTAATGTCCTTCGGCCCCGCAGCGCGGTCGGTTCAGCGGCCGCGGTTGCATCACGCGACAACCGCCGAACCACATTCTGCGCCCGCGACGCGCCCGCCCCACTTCACTCGCTGCGATTGCAACGCGACAATTACTCATTGTTGGGTTAAATTACAGTGTACCTAGGTCCTTGCCAGAAGAGTCGATCGGCCTGATCTCGCTTTTACTTTATTATTTCATTTGGTTTTTCTTGAGATTTCAATCGTTTTATTTATACATAAGTACTTATTTATTCAAATTAACTTATAAAATTTCAATCTATCTATACGAGTATCATCAAAATAGTATAAAACAAAGTCGCTTCCCGATGTCTGTCTGTCCCTATGTATGCTTAGATGTTTAAAACCACGCAACGGATTTTCATGTAGTTTTTTTTAAATAGATAGAGTGATTCAAGACGGCGGTTTATATGTATAATACATGCATAATATAGTAGAGAAACACTGATAATTTTAGAGGTTTCTAATGTGATGTCGTAAATAAACACAATTTTTGCGCTTACCATGCGAACGCTGGATAAACCTTAAGAGATATATCAAAATAATGCACTGAAAAATTGTAGTTCTTCAAAAAACCTAAAGAAAAGTCCGCGATGGCATATATCTATCTCCAAAGGTAGACTCACAGTAACCATTTTTATCTTTAAAAATTTATTAAAAAATATTAGGTTATTTGCGAAGCTATTTTCTCCAATTCAGTATTTATTCTTATCCAGATAAATACGTTAGTTACCTTGGATTTGATGTAGATTAAAATTGTCCTTTTCACTATATTATTTAAATAAATACTTTAGAAGATATGGCAGATTAAAAATTACGCGCACCCTAAATCTGTATTATCAAAACGCTTGGCCGGGCCTACAGCCGCGCTTCGCCCTTTAGTACCTACAGCCTAGAGCATCCTATAGTAACAAAATTTTTGGAATTATCAGACGTGCACCGGAGCTCTCCTGTTACTTATATTTATATTAATAAAGAAAAACAAGCTTTTCAAATCATTAAATTAGGGAAATGGGTAGTTAGGTAGTTAGATTGAGTTTAGGTATTGATTAAAAGATATTTTATGTCGTTTTTCATATTTTTGAATACAAAGTTTGAATATATAGGTAAATAAATTAATAAAGGTATTAGGTAAATACCTCACTCACAATTTATGTTACATTTGGCTAATAAAGTTATCTACTTTATGTTTTACGCAAGTTACTGTATTTATATTGTGTGGTCATATCTTAGTCTTCCAAATAATTGTCTTGGTGGTAAAAACTAGCGGAGTCAAATTTTGAGCTTCGGTTTATCCTAAGTTATCTGCTTTGTGTAAATAATTCGAGTGTTCAAATTTAAGCTTTTATACTTTTATATAGCAAACATTGTTGTAGCGGAAAAAATAAGAAATTGTGTTTTGAATTTATTTTAGAATGTCGTATGTTCTTAATAAATAAATATCAGGATTATCTACGGAACCTGGCACCCATTGAGATCTCAATTCTTTTGTCGGTGAAGTCGATAACCATGCATCGCATATTCTTAAAATATTGAACTTGGCTCCCATTTTCACATTTATGATTTTGATGGGATATATTATTCTGCCCGCGATTTCGTCCCCGTGGAATAGTTACTTTGGGCTAACGCTAACTTTAACCCGCGACTTTGTTAACGTAGAGGTTGAAATATTCTTCATTGGTGCCCCGCTTCTTTTGGTCTTAGCGTGATGATATATAGCCTATAGCCTTCCTCGATAAATGGGCTATCTAACATTGAAATAATTTTTCAAGTCGGACCTGAGATTAGCGCGTTCAAGCAAACAAACAAACAAACTCTTCAGCTTTATAATATTAGTATAGATAGCGAAATAACGGTAGAATATGTATACATTTGGCTCGCGTCAACCTACTGTAACGTATTGCCAATGAACAGCTAGCAAGCGACCATTTGAATGTTCAACGGCTTTATCTCGTGAACTTGTAGGGAATTTCTCAGCAGAAAACTGAAGTTTAGTTAAAACATACGTCATCTTTCGTTTAATTATTAAGGTTAAGTGTGTTTTAGGGATTAAAGAACCTTAGTTAGGGTGACGAACCATAGGCACTTTTATGATGGGAAACTCAGATGAATGGTTTATGCAAAATTACGAAGTTAGCGAACTAGCGATCCGCCCTTACCTCGTTTCGGTTTATGTGAGTTTTTCGTAACAGCCGTACATAAATCAGAATTTATTTTAAACTAGCTTTTGCCCGCGTCTTCGTCCGCGTAGATTTTGATTGCGCATCGTTAATCCCACTAGACCTTTTTCCGGGATGAAAAGTTCTTCAAATTTCATCTTTAAATTTCATCCAATTCTGTCTAGCCGTTGCTTACTCCGTGGAGGAGTAACAAAGTAACACCAATATTGGTAGGATAGTGGGATTCAGTTTGCCGGTGATCTCGGCAACGACGTTACGACTCTGAGTACCGAATGATTGTCTCTATGTCCTGTGAGGCTAGATAAGTTGCTTAATGCTAACGTAATCGATATTCGACAACTGACAAAATGTATGGAATTGACGCAGGAGCTCGACGCGACCGTCTGACAGCTTACATCAATCCTATATATTTTTGATAATGATAACGAACGCCGAATGCATCTTGTCTAGGTCCATTCGTAGTAACGCTAAGAAATGGACAAAGGAACCATCTATAAAGAGTGAAATAATTGAATGAGAGTTTAATATTTAACCCAGAAGAGTTCATTTAAGTAATCTTCCTCTATTCTCCATTTCCTTTTCGCCATTTCTCAATTCAATGTTTTTGCCGCATATTTTCATTTCAAATAATTTATGCTTACCTGTCGTCGGAAATATAAAGAACACTTTTATGTATTTATAAACCCGAAGGAACAACTTAGCAGTTCGTCGCCCGTCGACAGCATTTAAAGAGACCTTGATATGTCCACCTAGTATTTAGACAACGAGTCTCAACAGTATATAAATGTCAACGTTAGCCTATAGGCTATAATTTATTTAAGCACTTAGACTTTTAGTTTACAAATTCGATAAATGCATCATGCTGGCAAATAACCTAACACAGAAATAGAAAACATATTTGGTAAATATCTCTTGATATTTCAGCGCGAAGACAGCTGGAAGAACTCGCCATGCATACAATTAATTAGGTTTTAAATATTACAAGAACAGCATATTATTATAGTGGTTACACACACAGACACATGAGAACTCACACGCACTCACTCAGATATCTCCACACGACGCGACATACACGCAACGTGCACGAGAAATTATTTAAAACGTTTTTTGGATAAACGTATATCTAAGCGTTTTATCGCCGAATCCTATATTAAAACCGAGGATAGATAGGCTTACTTCGAATTAAAATTTGACGCATTTTGTATGGGCAAGCGTCAAATTTTAACCCGAAGTAAGCCTTATCAGCGCCTCTATTCTAGGCGGTAAAAACGATATCGTAGTTTGCTTGTTATGGAATTGTTATGACGTCAGCCGCCATTACTGTCAAGAAAATAAGAGCTATCAAAACGTTCACAATTCCATAACAGGCAAACTACGATATCGTTTTTACCGCCTAGAATAGAGGCGCTGTCCGCGGTTTGAAAGTAGGTTTCGGCCGTTAGTGGTTTGTGCTACAGATAGATGACGAAAAAGTATAATCCACGTTATCGTATAGTAAAAGCCGTTGGAAAACGTGACGTAAATGCAATTTTCGTGATAAAACTAAAGGGGCCTATTTCTCGAATCTATAAGCTACAAGTAGTAAATCCAGTTTCTTTATTTTTTGTATAAGACTCGTGGAATCATGTTTCTTAATAGGTTAGGCGGTGAAAAATAAAAGTCCATAAAATGGTCATACTCGTCTGATAATAATTTGAGAAAAAGGATTTAACAGGTCTCACACGAGATAATAATAGACTGAGATCCCAGTCACCCCAGACTTACGTGAGTATAGGAAAGATGAAAGCACACAAGCTAGGTATCGAAAACACACAAAACGTTAGGTTAGCTGTTAGGCTAAGTTAGGCTTCGCGTTTCATTGCTCGGAGGATGCTGGCAGGCGCTTGAGCCGGAACAACTTAAAAGTGTCTGTCAAAAGTTATGGCCCACAGGAAGTGTCTGGCAACTGTATAAGTTTGTTTATAACAATATCAAATATGACATATGTAAAAACCAGCCTTCCTACTTTGACGTAAGTTAGCATAGTTTTTTCCACCTTTGATACCTGCTACCTGTAAAACGGCCCCGCTTTCAGCATACAACCGAACCTAAAAAAATAATCTTTCCTAAAATCACGTAGGTCTGGGGTGACTGGGATCTTGGACTATAACGAAACAAGATTACTAGCACTTATAATTGTAACACTGGTTACTGGCAACAAGTAAACTTGGAGACGGAGATTCGAGAAATAGGCCCCAGGTAACAAGTAAATCCATAAACCTGGGCCGAGATTCTAGGCGGTAAAAACCATATCGTTTTTGACCTGCTATCGCATTGTCAACCTTTGATAGCTCTTATATACTTACTTAACAGTAATGGCGGACGAATTAAAAACAATACCATACACGTCAAAGACGATATGGTTTTAACCGCCTAGAGTAGACGCCCTAAATACCTTTATTTATTTGTAACATCTTTATGTCGAATTTCACCAACACTTTAACAGACGATTAGAGTGTTAACAGCTATGAAAACGTATGAACTAACAGTCGATTAACATGGATTAACGTTTAACATCGTTCGGTGAAATTGGTACTTAAGGTTTTAATGGCGGCACTCGGCGTTCCATTTTGGCATATTTGTCACATTCCCAAAACATTGTCATACCGTATTAGTTTTTTTTGTCATTGTAAATCGCAACACGGACAGTGATGTCATTGTAATTTTTTAAAAGAGACTGGACAAAAGCGCAACACAAATAACTAACCTCATGTACTTCCTGTGCTCGTTGACCGGTACAAAATACTCATCGTACGGGTTCGAGGCGTTCATGTCTACCTCGACATCTTTCTTCTTTGCGTTTCCATTTTTCGGTTGCAAATTGATAAGTTCGAGGTTGACAGCTTCAAGAGTTTTAGTATCGCCGTTTTTTTCTTTGGTGTGGGGGTTGAGTTGCGTCTGGTTGGAGGCGAAGGAGTCGTTATGGTTGGGGTCGTCGTGCTGGAACCCGCGGTTATCAAAGGCGCCGGAAGAGGGCGGCGAGGGCGGCGAGGGCGGCGAGGACGGCGACGGCGGCGAGGGTGGCGTGGGCGGCGACGGCGGCCGGTGCTGCGGCCGCGCAGGCTCACGCGGCGACGCTGATCGACTGTGGCTATCCATCACCCTCGGGGCTGACTGACATCTGAAATAACATGTCGGGGTGAATTTTTACAGTGAATTTATAGGTCCCAAGGCTATTTAAAAAAATGAATAAACAAAGTACAGATGTATTGAGAAATATCCTTTCACATTGTATTTTCTCGGAAATGTTCGTATTTGTCATGCTACTTCAGTCTGACTCAGTACCCGTCAAGACAACGTGGGGGAACGTCGCATTGCGAGAGTGATAATCGATATAGAGTGGTTAATACCAGAGTATGTTTTAAATTAAGATTAAGTTTGTTTTCAGTTCTTTTTAATAGTCATGCCGAAAGCATTAAGACCTGGGAAACATTTAGATCGACAAGCCTGTGAAATTATTTTCTACATTTATTTATATTTCTTCTTGTTTACCTACAACTAATTTATATATATTTGATCGTGGTGGTTTTAACAATAACATTATCACACCGGTGTGATATACTTCAAACTCGTGGTTTGACATTTGCAATACAAGTACAGATCTAGTGAATTTCCGAGAAAATACGATGTGAAAGGATATTTCACTACATCTGTAACATATTTCTTAAACATTGTATAAGTTCATGAGAATGCCGTGACGCATGCGTTTACGAATACTGTAGTAATAAACCAAACCTAAACTTTTGATTAATAAGACTACTTTTCAAATGAAATTATATCTACGCAATAGATAAATTATATATTTTTTCATTTACTTCATAAAATATTGTAAACGAATTTAATTTCACACAGTTTCACTTACAAGTCATTATTATTTTATTTCGGTGAAGCATTTTTTCCAAGGTCTCGTTTCTATGGTTTACCCTTTAAATATCGACAAAATTTTAATCGAATTTCAGGTCAAAGTCAACGTTTCGCTTATTTTCATTTGATCGAATATACTTTATCGTAAAATAAAATTATATATTTTTAAAACACCGATTTTTAATGTGTTTAAATATTTCATACTTTATTATACTATATTTTATTTTATATTGTAAATTTTACAACAAACAAAAATAATAATTATTTAATTTAAAAAAAAAGTTCTGTTAACAACTAGCCTTTTTCAACCTAGATTTCTGGCATTGTGTGTATGTGTGGCATATTTTGGAATAAAACAAGTCTGTTCTGGCGCTCGTGGGGTAATCTAACGCAACCTCGATTTTTTTTTGATCGAATTTCATTTGACCGAAAACGTTTCGCTTTTTAACGTTTCTCCGATGGCACGATTCGTAATTTTTTTATTTTACCACTTGACATTTAGGAAACATATCTTTAGTCCGAGCAACTTTTCTCCTTGTAGTCACTTGCCCTATATATTGTTACGTATTTTATTTCAAAGCCTATTTTTCATTACACCAGTGCTACAATAAAATTAGCCTAGTTAGGGATCGTTTCGTATTTTGTTTCTTAACCAATTTTTCACTTGATCAATGCTACATATAGTTTTCGCTACGTTACGTCAAATATTCATTTCAGTTAAGCAAATCTTGCTTGTAATTTGTTACTATCCAGAAAATGCACCGAGCAAGACGGATTAGGGCAGAACCGATACGGATAGGTTAGAAGGCCAAGGCGGGAGCTTTGCTCCTTGCCCCCCTAGAAATATTTATTTTTGTTATTTAACTACGAAACTAAGTAGCGGCTTCTATAAGACACCTTTACTCCAAATCTCATTCATTTACCTCTTCGAGTTTTCGAGTGAAATGCCTGTGATATGCGGATGGACGGACATTACGAAACTATAAGGGTTCCTTTTTTGCCATTTTGGCTACGGAATTTGGAATGAAGATAGCTTATTATTCTGTATTATCACATAGGCTACTTTTATTCCCGGAAAATAAAAAATAAACCCGAGGGAATAACGATTATGTAAAACTACGCAGATGAAGTCGCGGGCAGACGCTAGTTGTTCAATAAATTTGATTATGTTTTCTTGAACCCCGGGTTTTTGTTTAATACATATTGTAGTTTAAGATACACTTCATTGTCCTTAGGTGCGTTCACGATATTTTTTAATTTGCTTTCGGCGTCATCTATCAACTTAAACTCTCATCTAGACTTAAGTTGGGACTTTGATTTGTCAAAAACATAAAATTATCCACGATAAATTTAATATTCTGTTCCAGGTTAGGCGTTCTTAATATATATTTCTTGTTTTTCTTGTGGCTGCGGCACTTTTAGAGTCAAATTCACTTATGATTTGTTTGAATTCTCCAAGACATTTGGTGTACTAGTCAACAGCGCGACCAGGTCCCCGTCTAGTAACAACAGGTGCCGGCGGGAGCGGTATCTGGAAATTTATATCTGAGGGTTTTTCAAAGTGAAGCTTTTTTAAAACATTTGAAACTGTAATGTGATTTGTTTTATCTTAATGCGTAGTTTTAAATAAATATGATGTAGAATTTTGGGTGTATAGTCCAACTACACCAATATTTTTTCACAACTGTCCGTTGTTTTATCAATCGTCATATGTATATTTATCTTGCAATAGTACTCTGATTTTGTTTTTTTTTTTTCTAGATATACTTTGGGCAAGACCGATAATCTTAAGTACGCTTCACGTTGTATTTGCGTTTTAGATAATTTTCGATCGAATTTTAGATTATTTAATTGAGTCCACTTCATTTCGAGCAAGTCGTTGTTGAACTAAGTATGAATGTTTGCTGTCAAAAATATTATTTTTTCACAACACTGCTCGGAATTATGGCCATAGACGGTCTTGTTTGGGGTCACAAAACGTCACTTATAAGGACAGACCAAGAATGTTTTTGTCGGCGTGTTTGCTGATTGGTCGAGAACATTGTTGTCCAACTTTAAGAACCAATGAAAATCAATCAATCAATTTTTGTGTCATAGCTCCTTAAAATGAAAAATTTAAATCGACCAATCAGAACACACCATTTTGTGTCGTAAAATATTAGGTGTATTTTTGCTAAAAGATACACAGACTAAAAACTATGTCACTGCTTTTTTTTTTATGTAATTCAAACTTGGCCCCGTGAATCTCGAACCACCAGAGATGAAATTACATGGGAGATATGGCGAAACAAATACAATTTTATATGGAGTTGACATCGTCATCTCGCATGTTAGTTTATTAATCTCGAGTGCCACGAGCATAGGGGTCCAGATTTAAAAAAAGTGATCTATGGTAAAATTGGCGGTGATGTCACATTATCATGAATTAAAATTTGAGTTTTGAATACGAATTTTTATTTTATTTCCTCTCAGTAGTTGTGAAAAGCACTATGTCTGCCTCGGTAGAAAGTGCAATTTATGGACTCGTACACTAGAGGGCCTCAACTACGTTTCGGCCCTCTATATGACTCGTCCAAAAATCGCGTACTTTCTATCCTCTGCAACAATGTACTATTGTTTTTAGCTTGTCCGAAAGAATGTGATGTGTGTGATGCGTTAATTTTTTTCTTAATTATGTCAAAGCTTTGACAATTCACTTTATCGACATTTTTTTCCAAATCTACGTAATCTTTTAATGAAACATCTGCCTCAAATAATTATTACATTTCTCCATAATATGGCTCCGGGTATTCATATGCCTTCTCAAAACATATTTTGATCGTGTCATTTTTTTAGCGCAATATGTACAAAATATTGAAGAACCTTTTTTTAATAAATAACTATTATCACTTAACAATTTCTCCATTATCGTCCATCAGTTAATAATATTGGTTATTTTCATTTCACACATAAAATCAACGCAATTGTTCTTAGCACTTGACGGGAAGTGAGTAAAAACCAAAATGACTTCTATATTTATGGACTGCCATTAGGAATTATGCTATTACATAGCTTGTAGACGCCATTAAAATAAATAAATTTTAGTATGCTATTAGGCATCTGTCAATGCAAATATAAAGCAGAAAAGTTAGTATATCAATTTCTAATCATATATATATAAACTACTAGCTTTTGCCTGCGACTTCGTCCGCGTAGAACTCGTTTATCGCAATTAAGTAATTTAATAGTTTTAAGTAATTTTATAGTTTGACGTCCTTCCTGTCCAGAATGTTCTTTTAAACACATGTTATATTGAGCTCCAAATTTAAAAAGAAGTTGAATTGGATATAACCATCTAGGTTAATACATATTAATATACAATATTTTTTGTTTTGCCATCTTTTCTTAAAATATGAAGATTTCGTGTGCTGGATACTCGTAAGCATGCTCCATACTCAGTTCAGGAACTCTTCGTGTAGGCCGTGACTTGCTCGGTGTCTATGACATTGTCTACCGATAGATACTCCACAACATCGCCTTCTACGTGAGACATATTTTTTTCATTTATCCACCCTACAATTTCGTTTGTCGGTGCTAATATTGTCCTCTATAATGTTTTGTAGATCGTAATTAGGGTTCCGTACAAAAAAATAAAAAACCGGATCACTCGTGTTTTTAGATCATCTATGTTTTGTACAATATTACAGAATTCGCGGTTCAATGTAATTATCCCGTTACTATCTCTTGCCGTACGATCTTCGCCAATTTTTGTTAGAGCTGCCGTATCTGCCCCGTCTGTGTATAATTGTGTAGTTAGTTGCTGGCATATTTGTAGTCAGATACAATTTTTACATACCCATATTGTAAACACTGTTCAGACTTACTTGTCTTAAGTACCTAGTAAACCACTTTCTGCCGACATGCATTTCTTTCATCCGCCGGTGCGCCCCTAGTTATCACCGGTAGATGAAAACCTGTCTAAATTCGCCATCTCAAAGCACTATCCCTCGGATTATAGTTTGGTTGCTCTTAGTGTCCATCAAAGTTCGATATTATATTATAAGTCCTAATACCAATTTTAATGTATCTAACATTATAAATGGCCGAACTCCCAAACATAATGACCAAATTCTCATACAAACTACATCTTACCCCCTTAGGGGATGATTTTCGAGATACAAAATATAAATTTAATCTGATTTGGTTCAGCGATTTATCCGTGAAAGCATAACAAACAGACAGACGACAAACAGACAGAATTACTTTCACATTTATAATATCAGTATGGATGTTCTTTCTACAGCAATATTATATGTATTTTTATTTTATTGATTTTTTACTCCTTTAGTATTGTTTGAACTGACATTTTAGAAATAAGTAACCGACCAATTTCCGCCGAGAAATAAAATACCTGTCCGTTCACTTTTACAAGTGATCATAATAGAAGCCCTAATATTAAATGAAAGCCTTAGAAATAATACGCTTTGAAAGAAAAATGTCCAATCCAATCCAATCTTGTTTTAGTGGCAATCGGTCACAATAGGAGTGCAACCATTTCTCCCAATGACTTAATTTGACAACAGCACAGTGAATATATTGATTGACCAGTATTAAAATAGGGTCCGAAACAGGTAGTTGACAGTGTTCGTTGTAGAACCTGTGAAGAACGAACACAACATATAGACATCACAAACATATAATGAGTAACAAAAGCCAGCAGGTGACACTTAAAGTTTAATATTTTGGGAGTCAATATAATGTAAAAGCTTTTTCAGATATTTTTTATAAGTAAATGCAAGGATGATGAGTGATTTGAAGTTGATCGGTTTTGGGATAGTAGCTGGAAGGATATCGTATAGAGCAACAGTTCGGTTACGACAGTTAAAGAAAATATGATCCGTGGTGTCATCCTCCTGACCACATGCAAAGGTAAGAGATTGGATAATACCCAGCCTGTGCAGGTGATGAGGAGTGCAGGTGTGCCCGATCCGTAATCGACAAAGAACAGAGGTAGTTTGTTTATTGGCTAATCGGCAGAAGTAGAACCCAGGTTTGCTTGGGATGTTAGGCTGAATATCAGTATAGTAGCGTCCCTTGATACGCTTGGAGAGGTCGTATGTACACTGCCAGTCTGATTGCATATCAAGCTTGGCCACGGCAGTGAAATCATGAGAGAAACAGTGAAAATGTTCAGGAATGCCGGTAAGTGTTGCCCCTTTAGCGAGGAATCCACCATCTCATTTCCAGCGATCCCCGAATGACTAAGAATCCACGACAGAGTTACCTCAATATTTCTCAGGTGGCAATCAAAAAGAGACTGTCTTATGCGCAGTACTAACGGGTAAAGGGTTTTTTGTGGCGAATTGGTTAACCTTGATGGTCTGTAAACTACTCAAGGAGTCCGAGAAAATGATGGATTTGTTTAATTTATGCGCGTTAATAAAATTGACTGCTTCGAAAATAGCAACCAACTCGCCTGTGTAAACAGAAACTTGAGGGGATATTTAAAGCTCAAGACAAAGGAAAATTTAGGTATCTAAACAGCTGACCCTACCATACTGTCGTTTGAGAGTAGTCCGTAAAGACAGTCGTCCAGTCGTGCCAATCTTTGTTCATCATGTTGTTGAACAAGTGCTCAGCACCGGGTTGGTTCTTGTAAATTCCAGATCAATGTACGGCTGGAATAAAGGCTAAAGCTAAAGCTAATTATAAAGGAAACAGAGAGCAGGAAAACACTGGATGAGAAAGAATGTTAAATTTACGATAGCTAATAATTAAAAACGGTGTAGATTTATTAACCCAGAAATTACTATTGGAGATGAGGTCAGAGAGAACATGAAGTTTAGAAAGGAGGGGGTGATCTGAGCGTTGGGCGATTCTATAAAAAAATCTGTCTGAGAGGTACTGACGACGAAGCGCTAAGGGGCGATCGAGAGCCTCCACCTGCAATGCGTTCTTAGGAGAAAATTTCATAGCTGCCAATATGAGTCTCAGGGACTAAAACGGTATGCGGTCCATTTTCGTAAGTGCAACCTTATTGCATGGTTCTAGGATAAATGATCCGTAATCAAGTATGCTTCGAATTAAGTCGTTGTACTAAAGTTTTTGGGAGTACGAGTGGGCACCCCACCACACCCCGAAAAACATCCAAGGATATTAATGTTTGATTGGCATTTTTGAACAATCGAATTTATGTGGGCACCCGCACTCAGACGTGAGTCTAGTGTGACTCCCAGAAATTTAACCTTATTAGAAATGGGGATCACTTGGTTGTTAAATGCTATCTCTATATGAGGAATAGCGCTTTTACTGGTGAAAATAACAACATTACTTTTAGAGGCGGACAAAGACAGACCGTGGGAAGAGAGCCACACGCCCAGATAGAACAAGGCTTGGTTGAGGCTGTTAGCAGCCATGTCTAGGTTACTTGCATGAGTGTAAAGAGCTAAGTCATCGGCGTATTGTAAGACATTGCAGAATAGGCTAACAGCCTCTTCCAAGTCGTAGGTATAGAAGCTATACAACAGCGGACTAAGCACTGACCCAGGGCCGGATTTTATGGTGTGGAGGCCTTGGAGCAACGAAGAATTGGAGGCCTCTGAGATGATTATTTTTCGAAGATGTGCAGAAAAAATTAAAACCGCACCACGAACCAACTAAACGCACACGAAACTACGCTTTTGATAAACATTTAGTGTTATTGCTATGCTGTTCAATTCTTTTAAATTTGGGTCTGCACTGTCCCCTGAGGAAGGCCATTCCAGATAAGACGAGGAAGAGAAAGCGTGGCACGATGTTTGGTTTCTACCGATCTTTCCATCAAAGTGTTGCATGTGAAATTGATCAGCTTCTCAGGCAAACTCAGCTGGAATATTTTTTCCCAGAGTAAGGAGAGCATCACGTTGCCGTATGCACACGAGATATCTAAAAAAACCTCAACCAGAAATTCGGAAGCCGAACTGGCTCCCGTCCAAAATTTTCTTGTTCTCAACACACCACTCAAGACGTTTCTTAATCATATGCTCTACGATTTTAAGTAAACAAGATGAGAGGGCATTGGGGCGATAAGAAGAAGCGACTGAAGGGTCTTTCCCAGGTTTTAGGATCGGGATTCTTACCTGCTTTTTCCATGCGTTAGAAATGAAACCCGTTTCAAAAAAAGTGTTGATAAGCTGGAGTAACAAAGCTTTCGTGATTTGACCCGCATGAATAATAAAGGCATATGGAATTTTGTTTAAGCCAGGCGCTGATTGACGTAGATGGTCTAAAGACGCCTGAAGTTCTAGAAGGGAAAAGGGCTCGTCAAATCTACTAGTTGGAGAAATAACGTGATAATAGGTTGGAAGAGAGTTTAGGTTACGAGTAGGGACAGAAGGAGGAGATAGAGAGTCAGTAAAATCCTTGAGATAACCTGAAGGATCGTTACTGCTCAAATCTGAGGAGACAAAAGCGCCACGGAAGCGTTTGATTGCTTTCCAAAGGAATGTTGCAGGCGTACGGGGGGATATGCTCTGACAAAATCTAATCCACCCTAATCTTTTTTTTTTTCTTTTTAAAAAGCCGCTAAGCCAAAGCCGAAAATCTTTTAAAAGTAAGAAAATTGTCGATGGACATGCACGCACAGTATGCTTCCTCAGCTTCGCCTCTACGACGGATCATGTCTGTACATCCTAGGTCCCACCAAGGTGGCTAGGTTCGATAAGCTCGAACTGGTTTTTTAACGCGGATATTTTTTTTGGCCGCTATTATCAGGGTTTCAACCAATCTATCGTGACATTCAAAAGCGTTATTAGGGGATACCGGGGGGAAATCACTGACAGCGGCATCTAAATATATCGTCAGCAAATTTGTCCCAATCAGCTTTGGAAAGAAAGTTTTGCAAATGGCGGAAAAAATGTTAAAATCTGGATATGTCAACACTGTCTGTACAAACTGTACAAAGTCTGTCCCATGTTGTCACACTTGGTGGCAGAAGCCATAGGAGAAATAAATTAATCAATTATACAATTTTGTCAATTATTCACTATATTATTCTATATTAGTAATTATTTGACCAAATTTGATATCATTTTCAATTTTCTGCGTCCGCAAAAACTAAGAAAATGAAACGCATGACCACTTTTTCAAACAAAAACATGGCCATGGCGGCCAAAAAAAAAATGAAGTTCCAAATATCCCTTTTGAGTGCACCGCTAGGATACCCAAGAAATATTCCCCTCAAATTTCATGTTCCTAGGTCCAGCGGTTTAGGCTGTGCGTTGATGACAGTTTTCCCCTTTTTATCCCTTGTAACATTCTCTACAACGAGACAGGTATAAATTAAAATTCAATCGCTAACCTAAACACAAAATTTTAAGCGTCTAACTTATAAACTGGCTGACTTTCATACAAATGTTTATCCCATATTTTACCACCATAGGGGTAGAATTTCCAAAAATCTATGTTTAGTGGATCTTTACACTGTATAATGTATCTATGTGCAAAACTTCCAGTCTCTAGGTAAAGCGGTTTCGCAACAAGCAGTTTAGCATTATATATAATATATATAAACTCAGGTAAGGATTTATTACAACTACGTTAAGATATCCATTCATTTTATCATACAATAATTGTTACTTCATTTCATAATGCATATAGGGCTATACGTGTTCTATAAATATTTTCTGTACTTTCGATTTGTGTAAAGTATTTAATGCACAAGAAGCAAGACAATACAAATACAATAATAATACTCTTTACTGCACACCTCAAAAAAGTCACAAACAATACAGAGCATAAAACTTAAAAGTAGAGGTAGATAACAGGCGGTCTTCAAGAAGAGACTTGAATAAGGTATTTTTTTATGAAATTGTTCTTTCTTACCAACCATCATTACTTAGTTCTAAATGAGTTTAATTTCACATTTTACTATTTACATTTACTGCTAACCCTAGCACATGCACCAAAAATGCTAAAAATATACGATCACTGATTATGAAAATACAAGCGCAAACTGATACAACGCAACACTAAGCTGCGCGTGCGTTATTGTCACAAAAAATAGTCAAGTAAGTAAATCCATTCGTCTCATCGCTTCGCTTGAAAATTTGCGGAGATAAAAGAGTTGACAAATATAGGTAAAAATAATATTGGTGCAGTGTCGAGGACCAAAATTCATCGAATACGTCATAAAGAAGAAGACAAGATGATGCACCGCTATGGCTTAATGGACACGGCCACAGACGACTTTCTAACCTACAAGTTCATTAATTTCATTATTCATGTGTGATGACGCGCTGGCCTAGTTGGTAGTGACCCTGCCTACGAAGCTAGCGGTCCTTGGTTCAAATCCCGGTAAGGGCAGATATTTGTGTGATGAGCACGAATATTTGTTCCTGAGTCATGGATGTTTTCTATGTATTTAAGTATTTATATCGTTGTCTAGTACCCGTACATAGTACAAGCCTAGAGCTTAGTTTGGGACTAGATCAATTGGTGTGATATTGTCCTCTGATTTATTTACGTGTCAGAAAACTCGGAAAAATTCAAAAAGATTGACTGTCGCAAAGTATACTTAATAATATTATTTATAATTGCGATCAACCAAATTGCGGAGAACATTAATTTGTTTTCATGTTCTCTGAATGAATTCACAAGGGCTGCATTGTTTATAATTATGTTATAGGGGTAAGGCTAGAGATAAGTTGATACTCTACCAAAAAGTAGTTACACTATTGTCTTAGGGTAAGCCCTGTAAAAATAGTTGCAAGTGTGGGAAATAATTAAAATAAATAAATAAATAATAAGCACGTTTTGTGATTATTATAATGTATGCACATGCAATTCTAGTCCATGAAATTAATTACCCAACATTACACACATAAAAACTACAAAACTACAGGGATAAAAATATCCCTAGGCACTTTTGATGTGTGTATATGTTTCACACATATCATTCGTTCAATAAATATATTCACACATTCACTCTATCATTCCCAACCCTATGAAAAATCAAACTTTATAACTTTATGTATACGCCATATTTGTTTACTTCTTAGCTCAACTAAGATAGAATCGAAAAGAGTCCTAACTATGAATAGTATTATTACCTTTCATTTTATTTAATACTTTTTAGTTTAATCATAATATGGTGTTATGTGGTCCTACTTCTTAGACATTTCAAGCTCGCCGCAAGTAAGAGTCAAAAGGAATAGTAGTTTACGTGACGGATGCGTAATGACAGGCATTACAACATGAGTGTGGTTTATGAAACGAGCCGCAAGGCGAGTTTCATAATAGATCACACGAGTGTTGTAACGCCAATTACGCAAAGTCGCGTACAATAATTTATCTACGCACATAAATATTATAAGTACTCTAAGATGGGTTCAGAAGCCGAAAGGCAAGTGACCAGCATTACCAGAGTAGTAGATGACAGCGATGACAGCTGTAACGTAATTTCATTACGTTATCGAATATTGTAAGGTAATGAGATCCAAATTAGGAACATCTGCCAAAATGAACAGCTGTTATCGCTGTCACCTACTTCCACAGGTAATGCTGGTCATTGCCTACGGGTTTTGAACGCATAATAGAGGACTTATGATATGTGTGTAGATAAAGTCATAATCATACCTATATTTAAACCGGTAGGTACCCTTTCATTTAGCTCAAAAAGGTTTTCAAAACTGATTCATTTCCAAAACATATCATATGGCCAAACGCTTTTTTCCGAAACTGTACAGTATTCCCAGCTTTTTAATTGCTATTGCTATCGCTATCACGCTTGCACTCGGAACTGACAGTATATTTGTCACTCATGTTTCATAGAAAAACGAAGATTGCCGATCGCTATTAAGAAAATGGTTGCACTGTAAATATTTCAGGATTTATTTGAGGACGATCTTGTAGAACCCTATAGGTTAGGTTAGAAATCCTGAAATATTTATAGTTTCGAAAAAAAAAGCGTTTACCCATATGATAAGTTTTGAAAATGAATCAGTTTGGGAAACGTTTTTATGCCAAACAAGGGTAATCCGACTATAACGAAGCACATTTAAATGGCTGAACTATCTCAATCGAGTTATCTATCGCCATACTTGAAACAGGTAGGTGCCGTTGAGGAGTTCCGGTGGCCATCTGTGGTCTTCATCATCAGTTTCACTTCATCAAATGATACATTCTACATGCAAATGCTGGACCTGTTACTGAAGCTACTGAACTATCGAAATATGTATGCTATGCCTATAATACTTTAGGAGTTCCCTTAATTCCTCACGGATCCCCTAATCGAATACCAATATGTATTATTTCATCATCTTATATCAGCTTCACCCAACATTTCGGTCCATTCAAATTAATCTTTAACACTTTTAGGTTCACCGATTTTTGACGAAGCAATCAATCCCATTATAAATTGTAAATTAAATCTGTTTAAAAATACTTCTAACCTTTTGTACGAAATAAACCCCCACATGGCCCTTTTTATTATTCGGTTTTCTCTTTTCACTCCAAAGTTCATGTATTTGCTACGGAGTTGTCAAATTTGGAAATTTCCAGACATTTTGGCTTCTATAGATATTACCCTTCAATCAACTCTGTCAAAATTATTAAACATTAATTTTAGTTTAAGGCCTTGGACTCAAGCGGTTCTTCCAATTCGTGTCGGTGGACTTGGTATTCGATGCTCTTCTAGCGTGGCACTCCCGGCTTTCCTGTCCTCCGCCTATGGTTCATTGCCTCTCGTCAGTATTATCTTAAATCAGCCACAGATACTTGACGTTGAGATTGCGAACCTGGTGGAGGCTAGGGATGCTTGGTGTGAGTCGTGTTCGGGAGTGGATATGCCAGTCAAGAGGCATATCCAGAGAGCATGGGATACACCTCGCCTCATATCAATTCATGCATCTCTCATAGAAAATAGTCCGGACGATTCAGATCGCGCCCGTCTCCTCGCTGTCTCAGCAGGCGAATCAGGTCACTGACTCCTCGCTCTTCCTTCCCGCAATATAGGCACAGTCTTGGACCCAAGCAGCTTGCGCATAGCAATAAATTTGCGGCTTGGGCCAGGCTCTGTGAACCTCATACTTGCGCGTGCGGGAAGGAAGTGAGTGAGCTGGGACGACATGGCCTTTCATGCTTCAGAAGTGCCGGCCGTTTGTACCGTCACGGCACAATTAATGGTCTGATCCGTCGTTCGCTGGCCACTGCCTCTGTACCAGCTGTCCTGGAACCAGCAGGATTGCATAGAGACGATGGCAAGCGACCAGACGGAGCTACATTGGTGCCGTGGAAACTAGGTAGGGCGCTGGTGTGGGACGCAACGTGCGTTGACACATTCGCCCTTTCCCACGTCCAGTCAACCCGTAATCAGGCCGGTGCAGCGCCACAAATTTGTAATTATTATTAAATAATTACGAATTTGTGGCGCTTGCAGTGGAAACCATGGGGCCTTGGTCAGCTGATATGAAAAGCTTTATTAAGGCCCTGTCCTCTCGGCTCATAGAATCCTCCGGAGATCCTAGAGCTGATGCTTACCTCTCCCAAAGGATTGGGGCTAGCTATCCAGAGAGGTAATGCAGCCAGTGTCATGGGGACCATGCCGCGAGCGGACCTGCTAGAGGGGGTGTTCTTTTTATAGTGGTGATTATTATTTATATCTTTAATATTTGATTAGCTTCGTTTAATTTTGGTTTAAATACGTTTAGTTTGAATTTTTAATTGTATTAATGTTGAATTCTATAATTATATATTAAATAATGTATATAGAAAAAAAAAATGTATCAAACATAAAAATAATTTTCAAAATCGGTCTCCAGTAGACGGAGAAATCGTTGAACATTTATACACAACATAGAACCTCCTCCTTTTAAGAATGTCGGTTAAGGAACAGCAGCCCAAGCAGGGATCTACTCGTATGCTTAATTTTAAATGTTTTTTTTTTGCATTTTGTGAAAATTCTAAAGAAACGGAAATTTTATTTTTTACCTACCGCATTCGGTAATGACTTTATTGATAAACATCCCTACATGTGGGCAAAAACGGTCGGGGCCAAGTCTTAAGGGAACCACAGACAGTATACCCACAGTCAAGCAGCAGCAGCTACTAGTGGTCTAGTGTTTGTCTGCAGCGCAATGCCAGACCGCCCGAAAGTCTAAAACCTGTATGAAACCAAAAGAGAATGTGATAATGTTCTACATAAATGTTCTACGTAATACAAGGAACCGACTGGCCAATATCGGCGGCGGCCGGACTGTTAGTCTGTGTGGCTCTGGCGGTTTTATTCCACACACATCATTTGTATCATTTTGTAACACGCTTGTAGGTATTAATAGTTTTACCCGTCCGCATAGAACTGGTGTATTGCTATTCTCTCGGGTAAACTATACGGTTAAACTATCTCTGTACCAAATTTCACATCCACAGGTTCAGGCGTTATAAAATGAAGAAAGTATGAGCAAACAGATACTATCGTAATATAACACTGGTATGGGAATGATAAATACTCAGTAGTCGTAGCAGCTCAAGCACGAACATTGCAATCGTACGTTAAGTGTGCGTATCACGTCACGTCTATTATTTGAAAACGTGCTCTGGGCCTCTATTCTAGACGGTAAAAACCATATTGTCTTTGACCTGGGGGGTTCAGTTTACGTTGAGAGAAAAGAACAGAGCTTTAGAACCGCTATAGTATGACATAATAACCCTCCTGTTATCGTATTGTCATCGTTTTTATAGCTCTTATTTACTTGATGGTACCTAATGGCGCCCGAGTTAAAACCAACACGATAATTTAGTACTAGAAACTCGTACGGATACGGGGTGCTGATACCTTTCGCCATGCACATTTTGTCAATGACGATACGTTAATGTTTCTTACTCGGAAGAAAGTACATAAATGTTCGTCCGCGGGGTACGGAACCCATTAAGTATAATTCGTTCTCGATACCTATTTGACTGGTTCTTGAACTAAATAATTATTAGCCATGAACGTATTCAGCTGCATCTTTAAAAAAATACCGGCCAAGTGTGAGTCGATCTCGTACACGGAGGGTTTAGTATTTAGTATAATTTTAAGTGTCTCGCTATATAGTACGGTTCATGAGATACAGCCCGCTGACAGACAGATACATTAAGACTTAGTATTAGGGTTCCGTTGGCAACCTTTGGAACTAGTAAAGCCCAGTATTACTCGTTTACTAACTAACTAGTAGCTACCTAGTAGGTACTTACAATCGTGGCTTCGTGAAACGTACACTTGTGAACGTGTCCAAATATTAGTCCGTGCACTACTGGTATTACTAGACTTGAGACTTTCGAGAAGTAGGCCCCTGGCGCGGCGAATGTCACGAGCTCACGAGCCGCAGCAGCCGACCTTACTCCCAATAGCACGGCGGCGGCGCCGAGGCAAACAGCTCTTACTACGCGCGGCCGGCGCGGGCGCAGCGGGCTGACGTAACGACTACCATCCGCGCGCTCTCATTCTTTTATTACCTGGTCAAAATCTACAAGCATCCTTTCTCGTATACATGTTGAAAAAATAGTACAAATCTTTACACTAAATAGGTGTTGTATATTGAATAGGTAACTTCGTGCTTGGGTTGAGAACAAGTTATTTCTAAGGTAATAAGTACATGTAATATCGATTTGAAAACGGAAATCCCCTAAACCGTTACTTTTAAAAATTGTTAGAGCCATTTCCGAGAAAACAATTAATTGACACAATAAATATGTACCTATACAATAATTGCTGACTTAAAATAATTCAAGAACATACCTACTTATGTATACAGAACAAAATACTTCAAAGTGGCACACTTTGTTTTTGTTATACTTCGTGTATTTTTTCGCTTCATTATTGGTTACTTATTTAAATAAGACCACTTGCTACCATCACATTTAACAGGAATTTGCCATTCGTACACATGTTAGTCTTTTTACCCGACTGCCAAGAAGGGTAATGTTTTTCGCGCGTAAGTATGTATGTATGTAATATTCTTTATTACCTCGTATCATCCAAACGACTGGACGGATTTCTAAAAGTAAGATTAGATGACTTTTCCAAACGCATTCTTTCTTTTCGCGTATTTTCGCGAACGTGATATTACCAGTCACCTTTTTCCGGGCAGTTTATTACCCAAGTGCCAAGAAGGGTAATGTTTTTCGCGCGTATCTATGTACAGATCTAGTGAATAATCCTTTCACATCGTGAAAACTCGGAACTCACGTTTACTTCCGAATGATGCCGACGTGTCTATGAATTATTGAATTATTAAGTGACATTGTTTGTATTAAATAATTAGAGTACTTTAGTTATCAACTTATCAGTGTCAAATGTCAAACCACGAGTTTGAATTATATCACACCTAGATGTTAAAACCACCACGATCAAATATATAGAAATTAGGTTTAGGTAAACAGGAAGAAATATAAATAAATGTTGAAAATAATTTCACAAGCTTGTCGATCTAAACGTTTCCCAGGTCTTAATACTATTAAAAAGAATTGGAAACAAACTTAATCTTAAGTAACAAAAAAAAATACTTTGGTATTAACCACTCTATATCGATTATCACTCTCGCGATGCGTCGTTCCCGTACGTTGTCTTGATGGGTACTGAGTCAGACTGAAGTTGCATGAGAAATACGAACATTTCCGAGAAAAATCGATGTGAAAGGATATTTCACTACATCTGTATGTATGTACATGGTATGTACCTACTATGGCGATTGTTAATTTGTGACCCATTTCAAGAAAAATAGGCTTGAAGTTGTCAATGTCATTAGAGATGCCAAATCATTTGTAACATATAGGAGACTCAACCTTATTGTTGTAGAATGTCAGATAGACTTTGGACCTAAGGCGGGTCCCAAATTAAAGTTCGTGACTGTATGTATGTATGTATGTATGTATGTCATATTCTTTATTACCTCGTATCATCCAAACGGCTGGACGGATTTAAAAAATTAAGGTGTCGTTGGATTTGTCTCGGCAACCCAAGTGTCCTAGAATAAGTGACGTCAAAACAAAATCAACACGGCGGATTTCGGGAGCCATAATGTGTGCTTTGAAAAAAAAACCTTTTATCAAATGAATCCAATAGGTGTCAGGTATCAAAATGAAGAATATTAAAAAGCGACTACACAAATGTACACAACTGATAATTATGTTTAAATGAAATTTGGTAAGGCAAATTACAAATCAAATGAAAGAAATATACTTTAAACCCTTAATTTGGCACTGTATGGTGTGTCATACAAGCAATTCAAATAAATCTAGCGACCAAAACCAAATCCCTTTTAATTTAATTTTTTTTTTTATAATAGCAAAATTAATCACAAAACTGGTAAAAAATAATTATGACGCTGGCAACATTACAACTCAGTTGTCATCAAAATGTCGTTGCGACGGAAGAACGCTGCTCTTTCTAAGGTAAATATTATTGGTTTTCTTTTGTTTTTCTGTATGACACATGCTGTTTTAGTCTTAATTTATAACACTCTACTGTATTTCGCTTCAGTTTTAATTGAAATATGACACTAACTAACATTACTACTAACAATCATTTGCCTTCAAACTTATTGTATGACGTGTCATACACTGCCAAAGACATAAGAAAGCATGGTCTTATTTACCTGTATGACGTGTCATACACTGCCAAATACACTAGAATTTACGTTACGTTTTGCATGTATGGTGTAGCATACACTGCCAAGTAGTGAAGAAATAACCTAAAAAGTTTATTGTATGACACGATATACACTGCCAAATTTGGGTTATTTTTTATTTTGTTTTATTTACGTTTTTTTTGTTTTTGGGAAAGAGTACCAGGGGTTTTTTGTTTGTGTTGCCTACAGCATCAGATTCAAACGCGTGGTGGAAGGTTGCTTGCTCTTGTTCCGTTGACCAATACAAGCATTTATTGAAGATGACGAAGATTGGACGGACATTCCTGATGTAAAACCCCCATTGTACTATTTTTCCGAGTTTTTCCCGCCAGATATTATAAAAAACACCATGGAACAGACAAACCTTTACTCAGTTACTAGTACAGGAAAATCGATCAACGTTACCGAAGAGGAGATTCGCGATTTCCTTGCAATAGAAATACTAATGGGAATCGTAAAAATGCCATCTTACTTGGATTATTGGTCTCAACGTCTAAGATACGATAAAGTAGCTGATTGTTTGACTCTAAAACGATATCAACAAATTCGTAGACATTTGCACTTTGTTGACAACGCCTTTGAAGATGGCGATAGGTATTTTAAAGTGAGACCCCTAATTGAAAAAGTCCGAAACAATTGTTTGAAGCATGAAAATGAGCAGACGTTCAGCGTTGACGAAATGATGATCCCCTGTAAAGGGACCAAAGCCGGAAAGAGGCGGCAATATATGAAAGACAAACCAACCAAATGAGGATTTAAAAATTATGCTCGGGCTGGTTCGTCTGGCATGATCTAGGACTTCGTACTGTATGGAGGTGAGGACACTTTTCGGTTCCACAAGTTCACTGAAAAGGAAACTACGATGGGATTTGGGGCACAGGTGGTACTGGCCTTGTGCAAAAGTATAAAGAAGAAACCAGCATTTGTATACTGTGATAATTTCTTCACCAGTCCCGAGTTGTTCTATGTTTTGAGAGGGGAATATGGCATATTTGGATGTGGAACAATAAGGAGTAATAGGTTAAGAGGAGCAGGTAATATTTTCCCGCTGAAAAAATTATGAAAAAGAAACCTCGTGGTAGCTATGCGGAAGCTATCTGCAACAAAACTCGCCTAGCAGCTGTAAGATGGCATGATAATAAGACTGTGACTTTGATAAGCAGTCACGTCGGGGCAGAGCCAGTGTCTAAGATCAAGAGGTACTGTAAAGATTCTAAAGAGAAAAAAGATGTTGATTGTCCACAAATAATAAAACTTTACAACAAAAACATGGGGGGAGTAGACCTTGCAAATATGCTTATATCTCTTTACAGAATCCCATACAAGAGTCGCAAGTGGTATTTAGCTATTTTTGTGCAGATGATTGACGTTTGCATGAATAACGCTTGGCTTCTATACCGACAAGAATGCAAAAGGAGCAAGGTGAAAGTGACTTTGCCCTTGAAACTATTTCGGTATGAACTTGCTGTAAGTCTGAGAAAAGCAGGAAGGGCCCAAGAAAATGGGATTTGAAGAAAAAGAAACAACAGACACATTCTCATCCTGTCAAAGACATTAGATACGACTATATAGGTCACTTCGCAGATTTTACCAGTCAAGGCAGATGTCGGCTCTGCAATAAATTTACCACGGTGATCTGTATTAAGTGCAATATTCGCCTATGTTTTGTTGCTGGCAAAAACAATAGAAATTGTCATCTAGAATACCACACAAAACAATAACATCTTCGCCACCATGTAGGTTTTGACCACTGTTGGAAGTTAGAATGTACAGAAGATTTGGAAATGTTTGTTTTACGATGCTATTTTTGTTATTTTTCTTTGGAGAGATATTTTTTTGATATTTTTTTGTTAGAATTTTGCTGTTTATGCAGAAATAACAATATACGAGACGTTTTACGTTATGTGATAAAAATAATATAATATTTTTTGCTACAAATACTTTTTTATTTTTTTCATAACAGGACCCTTAATTTGGCAGTGTATGATGTGGCATACGTGGTTTTTTTTTTAAACCAAGCCAAACAGATTTTTATTATTATTTTTCCCAGCTTAGTTAGATGTATGTAAGTTGATTAAAATACCTCGAAATAATAAAAAAAGTTTTTTTTTGTCCTGCCAAATTAACCTTTAAAGTGTCGAAACTCAAACTATTGGGCTACATTATTAATTAATAAAAACTAAAAAGAGTGAAATAAATTAAATTATTTAAAAAAACGAAACTCCCGTCTGCAATAAAAAACAACTGAAAAGCGAACAACAAGCTCTATTATCTATAGAAAATTGTTATAGCAATCTTATTGATATTTATGACAATTTAAATTTAACTTGAATATTGGAAAAGGTATTGTAGGCAAGCAATGAATTACAAAACCAATTTCTTGACAAACATTTACATTGGACTAGCTTGTCCCCGCCTGGAACACCTTTTCCAATATTCAAGTTAAATTTAAATTGTTATATATATCAATAAGTACATTGCTCTTACAATTTTCTTTAGATTATAGAGCTTGTTTTTTGCTTTTCAGTTGTTCTTTATTGCAGTCGGGTTTTTTGTTTTTTTTTAAAATAATTTAATTTTATGGAATGGGGAAGGCAGACGAAGCGAGGCACACAGACCACCTGATGGTAAGCTGGATATGTGACCCATAGAAATTTGCATATTCCAGACTACAATATAGTTAAATACTGTAATCCTAAGACCACTTAAATGCGTCGCCCGAGGAGTTAGATGGAGTGCCTGTATGCTAGTAATTTCACCAGTCGTCTTATGACCTCGCCGGAACACAACACTGCTGCTTGGCGGTAGGTTAAAGGATAAGACGGTGGTAGCGACCCGGGTGGACCTTGCACAAGGTTCAATGAAAATGCAATGACAATTTAATATTATGTTGTGTAAAAGCTGATCTGGCTCGCGGCGGAGTCAATAGGGGTAGGTGACAGGATTGTGACTGTATATAACGCAGACTCATCAAGTGACACCTCGGTAGGTTGGTTTCAATAATCAGATGATTGTGCGTGCAAAAAGAACGTTAAATGGATTACAAAATTTGACACACGTCGGGGCCCGTTGCAGGGAGTAGGTTAACAGTAAATGCTATGATTTTATTCATTAACAACACGCCCATCGCCCAGGGCCGTCGTTGTAGGTACAAGAAGATACATAATTATAAGATACATAAGAAGTCCGGCGCTGTTTCGAAAGAAAAGTCAAACATGACCATTCGTTGTTGAAAATTAATTCGTTAAAATCATTGTTTACCTGATGGTTATGTTAAAACACTTGGAGTATTTTTTACAAAGCCATCTCATCGCCAAATAATTATAGTCATAACTTTTTTATATTCATTAGTGAGTTTGATTTTACTTCTTTGTAATTCATTTTACATTAAAATGTGGTGGTTTTTGAGTTAGTGGGCCACGAGGCTACCACACATTTTTTTTTCACCACAGTTCTTTAAAGTTCGGTTAAGTTTTTTGTCAAGTCCACGATTGCAACTTTGACATTGATTTAAGAGAAATCTACAAAAGTTTGTTATATATTGTGACGCCTATAGGGTAGAGGTACCGGTTTTGGCCATCTTTACACCGTTTTTGGCCACTCTAAATTTTAATTAATACCTCAAGCATTATGAAGTTACAAACATTTTTTCATATTGAATCTTTATATTAATCCTAAGTCTTAGCTATTTATGAATATTATTTTAATTTTACAGTATTTTTGATACTCATTTCAACCTTAACCGGTCAAAAAGGGTACAGCGGCCACAAACGGTACTTATAATAGGTGCCCTACCTACATCTTATACCGCGACTAATCAGCAACAGTTATTCATACATTAATAAGGTTAAAAGCTCAAATAGGGTATTTGCCTAATTTTTTATTAGTATTTAAATTGAAACTTTTTTACCTTCCGAATAGTCTAATATGAATAGTTTTTAATATCTTTAAAAATAAGAAAGATATAAATTTTTAAAACTTGCTTTTAGACAGAGAGGAAAATACAGGAATATGACGTCATACTACTCAACCGCCATATGAATTACACGCAAAACATCGTTTCGTGAGAAAGAGATAGACAAAAAACTTTTAAAGGCTATAACTTTTTAATTTTATTACCAATTCAAATTTGATTTTGAATTATTTTATCATAATACGTATATTGATATACTATCCAAATTAATATATGAAATTTAATATAAGGCAAATACCCTATTCTGAAAAAGGTATTAAGAGTAGCTAAGCTATGCTTTGTCCTATCCATCATTGAGACCATCGAATTCGATAGACAAAGACAAAACATGGCTTAGCTACTCTACGGCTACTCCACGTTTATTAATAAGGGCATTCGACTTTTACAAGACCCATGTTAGGTTTTTTACATAGAACAAAGGCTCGTTCTACATACAGGTTGACCTTAGAACTCTAAATACAGTATACATACGTATGTATAATGCGTGCCGATACAAATTGCATTCTCCGATAGCTAACGACTTTCAAAAACTGACGTGTGAATAGCGGGCCTTAGGCCCTTTTACATTGGCCTGGGTTCTTTTTTACACTTTTTGGTACGGAACTCTAATTAAGTACCTAATAATGAGGATTTATGACCGACTTAGGGCCGAGTTCAACAACAATAAACGGGCGGTTAGCGGTTTAACGGGTGTCAAATGTCAATTAACAGCTGATTAAGACTTGAACGTCCGTTTAATTTTTGGTGAACTCGGCCCTAAGTAAAAGGTTTTATTATTAACTAGGTTCTGCCCGCGACTTCGTCCGCTTAGAATTAGTAATTTTGCCATCCCATTGGAACACTGATTTATTTCGGGATTCAAGGTAGCCTATACGTTAATTCAGTGGATATCTAAGTAAACTCTATTCCTAATTGTATCCAACGAAATTCGTCCATCCGTTTTAACAAACTCACGCACGCATAACCTTTCGCATTGATAATACAGTAGGACAGGATGTAAATAGGTACATCCAGCGCACACAATCGCTCTGGCCGATATCGTAGTCGATAAAAATACCCTCGGTGCGCGAGTCCGACTCGCACTTGACCGATTTTCAGTATTTATAGTTTTAGTACCTACATATAATCATACCAAATTTGACGCCTGTGTGTTTTACCGTTTATACGATACAACAAAAAGCGTTTTTTATCTAACTTTTGTATTGAATAATACCTACAAACTGACAACATCCCAAACAAAGCAAGAACGACGAAGTTCTTCGTACAATGAGCGCGAGCGGGCTTTGCCGCTCCTATACACTCCCGGCGTCCGCGACACGCTGCGAAGAACTTTGTCGCTGTATGTTATACTTTCATGTATTAACTAAAGTCGCACAATTTCACACTGAACGAATTTTACGATTTAGAAGTAAGTGCGTAAAGTATTGCAGTGCCCAATTAGTTTTTACTTCTAAAGTTGAATAGGTAATAAAGAGTAGTTAGTGTATTTAATCTTTTACATGTTTAATTATCGGTACTGGGTGGTCGAAAAATTACTTACGCTAACCAAGCCTATTCGGATTCTGGATGGTTAAAAAAAACTTTACCCTAACCAACTGCATTCGGAGTACCCCGTGTCATAGCAGGGTGATCAAAATAAATTAACCTAACCAACTGTACTTACTCCCAGTACATTACAGCTATTATCATAGCTCATAGCTATTAGTTTACTTAACTTCGATACGTACTTCTACCCCCCATTTAAACCCCTTAGGAATATTTTTTCAAAGTCGCCAAAAGTACTATTTTTTTATTTATGAGTAGTACCTAATACTAATTTTAACGTTTCTAACAACAAAAATTACGAAACTTTCAAATAAAATTTTACACCCCCCTTTTATCCCTTAAGGGTAGTTTTTCCAAAATCTCTGAAAGCTATATATGTTATTTGTAAAAAGTACCCTATATGTATACCAATTTTCACGTATCTAACTGCAAAAATAACGAAACTCATACAAAATTCTACAAACACCTTTTACCCCTTAGGGTTTATAACATTAGTAGGATTAGTAGGATTCCCATATTAGTAGGATTAGTAGATAATAGCTTCTGAACGCGTCTTCGTCCGCTTAGATTTCGATTATACTTATTCCCTCGGGAACTTTTAAAATTTCCGGGATGAAAAGTAGCCTATGTGTTAATCCAGGGTATAAGCTATCTCCATTCCAAATTACATCCAAATCCGTCCAGCCGTTGCAGCGTGAAGAAGTAACAAACACACACACAAACTTTCGCATTTAATTTTAGTAGGATTTTATTTTGACACCTTCCATGCGTAAAATTTACTAAATATTTTATATCTAATTTTGTAAGTCAAAAATATATCGCGAGTGGTGGATAAAGGAGGAGAAGGAGGACGACGTAACGCCATTGGTTTTGTGCTCAATCATGCATTTTTTGTATAAATCGGGTTAAATAAATAGAATATATCTGCCAACCGCAGTTTTCAGGCTGGGCTTTAAATCAATTACAGAGTCGTCCAAGTCACACAAAACCATATTTATCACAATATAATTATTACACTGTCAATAAATAACGATACGAAGTAGAACTTTTCCATACATACATACATAATCTCACGCCGTCGTTCCCAGAGTGGGGTAGGCAGAGCTACAGAATTACAAACATCTCTAAAAACTTGTTGATAATTCTATAACCACAATTTGCACAATTAGGCTAACACACATTTTTCCACATTTCGAAATTTGAAGTTAAACTACTAAGTAGTCCTTAGTATTTACGAGTACTAGTAGTGTATCGCTATGCTTCTCAATTGCATAAAAAAATAGTATGCCCATTATCTTTCATCTCATTCGACGGAGGACGCGCCGCGAGCAGCAGCAATACCGCGTTCTTTTCAATTGCACAGGATAGTTCGCTCGGACCTCGCACATTTTTATTCGCACGAAAATGTCGCTTTTCAAAGCTCGCCAGCCTTCAGTCAGCAATACCAACTAGATAACGGGTCAGGGCAAAAAATAGTTCTCGGTTAATAAGGCACACTTGCGGCGGGAGGTCCTAACTTTAATTCGTTCTGTTGACAAATAGCCAATGTCAACACGCATCACACTGCCACAATATGGCCACAATGTGCATTAAAAAGTTGCAAAAATAAGTATTGAAAAAGAAATGTACCTATCCGTTGGAGTGTGTTACTTTCGGTAAGTACATGTAGAATATATTATATTTCAAACTTTACACTAATAATGAATGTCATATTTCCAACAAAATAACAATATTTAGACCGATCAAAACACGAGCTATCAAAACGTAGATAATAGATCTACGTTTTGATAGCTCTTGTTTAGAATAGAATAGATAATAGAATAGACAGGTCAAAGATAATTTGGTTTTGGTGTTTGATAGAGGCCCTGGTAGGTATTTTGTAACTAGAACAGTGAGCGTTTTCCGTCTTACGCCATTTGAGAGTTCCGAAGTCAAACTAGGAACTTTTATAGTTCCGCCATGTCCGTTTGTCTATCTGTTTGTAAGTGACACTCACTTTTTCTTAGAAACTATCAAAGTTACAAAACTGAAATTCTGTATACATACTTATAGATACCGCGCACTAAGATCAATTATGGAATAAATATAAAAAACGGTCCCCCCGTACAGTCGAATTCATAAATAAATATGTGTAAACTTTAGAACCTTATCACTTTAATCACTGTGACAATTCATATATGGAAGTTTAAACGTTACATTAAATATTCAATTCAAGGTACTAAAGTATACACATATTTATGATCTCGACTGTACATGTAAACCAAAGGTATAAGTATTTCTTTTACTTAATAACACTGTGTGATCACGGACCTAAAAAAAATACGGACATAACGTTACACTAAAAAGGTGTGAAGTATGCAAGGTCTGTTATTTCG
Organism: Acleris literana; assembly: GCA_946894065.1. Taxonomy (NCBI): domain Eukaryota; kingdom Metazoa; phylum Arthropoda; class Insecta; order Lepidoptera; family Tortricidae; genus Acleris; species Acleris literana. The sequence goes on along the minus strand of OX335668.1, from coordinate 38,921,856 downwards.
TTCCGTCATACACGATCTACCGTCTCACAAATGCACAAGGTCTGTTAACCCGCCGCCATTACGCGTCGAACCACAGCACGAGTGACATTCAAAATTTTCTCATCTCTAGGTCCCATTATTTTTTAGTTGAAATTGGTTTTGTAATTACAAAATGAGAAAACCCAATTTCAATTAAATTAAAACGGTTGCATGACACAATCGAACCCAATGTAGTACATAAATGATAACACGATTTAATTGTACGAAGTTTTTGCAACGATACAATCGCGATTCAGTCTCGATGCAATATCGATACACTCACAAATCGTCTAGGTTTAGTCGCGATACAGTGCTGCGGCTGTCGAATGCGCATTTGTATCGCTGCAAAAAGTTGCAGTTGGTAAAAGGCCTTTAAATAGGAAAATTGACGATTTATACGGCAACCCTCAAAGCACGCTCACTCGTAAACGGACGGCCATTTTGTGTGCTTCACTCATGATAAGACTAGGTTACGTCCGTATTTTTTTTAGGTCCGTGTGTGTGAGGTCACTTGTTGTTCTTCGAAATAGTTATTTGTGTATGTAGTAACGGCGACGGAACCCTGTACTGATCTGGCATTCTTGTGCCCGTTTGCTATTCGTATTCGAGAATTATCTACCGGAATTTTACTTTAAAAAGGTATATATTATAATTCCGGTGTGCGTTGTTCTTCTCCTAAACGGTTTAACCGATTTTGATGTTTTTTTTGTATAGGTAGGTACTTGTCACCTGGATGATTCTTAGCTATAGTTGAAACCGGTAGGGCTGGTGCTGTTGTTGAAATCCAGAAAAGAAGTAATTTTGGCAGGATAACGTCCGCCTACCGCGGGTCCTCTAGTAAAGATATAAATTGAAAAAGAAAAGTTTTTTACGATATTTCATGCAATAGTTTCAGTCGGTTATAACTACACGATGTTTTTCACTTAGCTGAAGGCTTCGAAAAAGTCTCAAACATTGGTCTAATGTGTAATTTTAACATCATACCACAGAGTTATTAATACTTCATTTAGTATAACAAAATAATCGTTGTTACAATTTCAGTGATTGCGATATTGTTCCTTTAAAATCCAAAAACGTGTCCAAAACGCAAAACGCGCACTCTTCTCGCATGTTGGCAATATTTATTGAAATAACCGGGCAAGAGCATGTCTGACCATGCTCAGTGTAGGGTTCCGAAGCCGTTAATACACAAAAACTATCTCAAAAAACCACAATTATGACGTAATTCTCTATTTAAAGTTATTTGGTGCTGTCTTAGGTCATTTTAGTAGGTATAAACACTTTAGTCGCCTGTATGTCAGGAACCAATCAAATCTACTTAGTCGTCATAGTTTTCCTTAAAAATTCGTTATATGTGCTTTCATTTAAGATATTTTTCAGATTTTTAGTATTTGTAGTTTTGGCTGTAGTGGGGGGAGGGGACACTTGACTCTAACAAAAATTAGCACTTAGCTTAATATTTCATAAACGGATCCTTTAATCGAAAAATAGTTTTGACAAACCCACAATATTTTTGAATGACCCATCCAACGACACCCCACACTGTGGGATAGACGAGAAAAAGAACATCCCCAAATTACAAAAAAATATTTTTTTTCAACATTTTATTTTACCACTTTGTTGGCGTGACTAATATATATATTCATGCCAAATTACAATTTTCTAGCACTAAGAGTCTCTGAGCTAGGCTGCGGACGGACGGACGGACAGACGGACATGGCGAAACTATAAGGGTTCCTAGTTTGACTTCGGAACCCTAAGAAGATAGCTGCCGCCGGAGATCCTCATCTTAAAATGTAAACTCTAGTAGTACGGGTCTACTTTTGTATTTGTTTGTTTTCTTCGTTCTTTAGTAAACAAATGCAACTGACGTATATATTCAAGCGGACAGAATTTAGCTTTGATTTTGTATGGGTCTAGTTATCTAGTTAGGTGTCTAGTTAGAATAGCCAAACTTAAGTGGCAGTGGGCGGGGCACATTGCTCGCAGGACTGACGGCCGATGGGGCCAGAAGGTTCTTGAGTGGCGTCCGCGGACCGGGTGACGAGCCTCCAACAAGATGGAGTGACGACCTTGTAAGGATCGCGGGAACGCGGTGGATGCGAAAAGCACAAGACCGGTCTGAGCCTTGTGGGAGGCCTATGTCCAGCAGTGGACGTCTTTCGGCCGACATGATGATGATGATGAGTTATCTAGTTGGTAATGTTGATCGACGTCAACAACCGTCATTCAAACCAGATTTTTCGCGGACAACTAACTCTATATCATCGTGCTCACCATTAAATAGCGCTTATGTTGATGTAAGATTTATTTATAAAATAGATTGGTGTAAATTTATAGTACCCATCGACTTACCCGTTTAAATACCTCCCAACCCGATACGAGTAGTTACGCCAAGAAAAAAAATGGTCTACCCACCCAACGTTTGTTTATTCTACGCTGTGTTTTTTTATTTGGTTTATTTTAACAGAGCAACTCCGTTTTGAAGATAATCAATTATTAAATTCAATCAATTCTTGACGTTAAACATCCATAAACAAATACTTTCTTTTAGAATCCTGTAAGTGAAGAATTACTGATTCCTAAGTAAGTACCTATGCACAACATGAAGGTTAAAAAGAACCGTTCTTTGATATCATTTTATTAAATAGACACTGGCAAAATATTCTACGAGAAAGCATCTATCTAATTAAGAAAAGAAGAAAATATTTTTCTGTTATGACGTAAATGTCAATGTGATTTCGTAATTAGTTAATTACATAAAACTTTACACACTAACTGTTCAAAAGGCGCTTTTACAATGAACGTAGATACAGCATTTAACTACTTCGTTCTAAAAGGTTTTTTTTGTGATATTTCAATACCTATCAAATCCACCACTTTGTTTCTATGGATGTACCTAGTAATATGCCGAATTTAACGTAAATAGAAAAAAACACGGTGTATGGGCTTCATAATTTCGATTGGTACTAAATTTATTTCTTACACTAATGAGTGGATTTAAAAAAATCATTTTGGAAATTTTCAGCCAACGCACGGACAAAATTTTATAAAAGTACTTATCATTTGCTTGTCATCCATTACACACATAAGCAAAGGTCGTTTTTATTTCCATTCAGACTATCAGGCCAAATGCTATTCGCAAAAATTCTGAAAACGAATCTTTTTCGTAATCATATCACATCACATCAAATCTATCGGATTCTGATGCGTTTTTTTTAAATCATTTTTTAATAGATTGAGTGATTCAAGAGGAAGGTTTATATGTATAATACATGCATAATATAGTAGAGAAACACTGATAATTTTAGACGTTTCTAATGTGATGTCGTAAATAAATGCGCTTACATTGCAAACGCTGGCTAAACCTTAAGAGATATATGAAAATAATGTACTGAAGAATTTTAGTTCTTCAAAAAAACTGAAGAAAAGTCCGCGATGGTATATTTTATCTCCTAAGATTAACTCACAGTAACCATTTTTATCTTTAAAATTTTATTAAAAAATAATAGGTTATTTGCGAAGCTATTTTCTCCAATTCAGTATTTATTCTTATCCAGATAAATACGTTAGTTAGTTACCTCTGGCATTTAATGTACATTAAAACTGTCCTTTACACTATATTATTTAAATACTAGCGACCCGCCCTCGCTTCGCTTACCGAAGCGATTATATTATATTAACCGTAATATAAGTTAAAATAATCCAAGTTCATCTGGAATAATATACTTTTCAAATTATAGATAGGCGCATATGCATGGAGGTTTTATTTTATGACGAATTTAGAAAGACGTCCTATCTGACACTTTTTGCGGAATTGAGTTTTTGATGCCGTTAGATTTTAAATTCAATTCAAATCATGACTGCCAGTTATCACAGAATCTCCCTATAGTATACAAATGTTTACAGCGGACTTTTCATTGCACAATACAAACAAATTTTGCCTGGAAATGACGCGCGAAAGGGCTACATACGTCCATGGGAACAACACACAACGCCCAGCCCTCTATTTCACCATCTTCACAATGACACATGACAGGTGACAATTCGGTATACATTGCAAAGTTAACACGCTGATATATGACTGGGTTTCATATAAGCTGCGCTATCTACTCTGAAATTTCACCTATCACCTGTCATTGTCGACATCTGTCCATTTCCTATTTTGAGCAACAGCTCTGCAAAGAGCCGGTTTTCATACGTGCAGACAACGAAACTCTCATATTTGTTTTGAATTCGAATCTATGTTGCGCGTAATTTTGAATCTGCCATATCTTCTAAAGTATTTATTTAAAAAAAAAAAAATACGGGACAATATTAATCTACATTAAATGCCCAAGGTAACCAACGTATTTATCTGGATAAGGTTAAATACTGAATCGGACTAAATAGCTAATAACCTAATATATTAAAATAAAATCATAAACATTAAAATGGTTACTGTGAGTCAATCTTAGGAGAAAGACATATGCCATGGCGGACTTTTCTCTAGATTTTTTAAAGAACTACAATTCTCCAGTACATTATTTTGACACATTTCTTAAGCTTTAGCCAGGCGTAAGCTATGTAAGGGCACGAAAAACGATTTTTGACGACTTGGTAGGAAAACATTGAGGTTTCTCAACTATATTAAAACTTAATTAGAATCAAATGTACACATAAACCATCTAGAATAAATTGTCTAAATGACAGTGAAAACCGTATCATAATCCGTTGCGTGGTTTAGAAGGCGTTAGCGGAGAAACAGGCAGAAAGGCGCGAAGCGACTTTAATTTACAGAAGAGATTAGAGAAAAGATGCATGGTTTCGGTTAAGTTTAATTAAATGTTTAGATACTTAAGTAAGACATTTCTCATTATCATATATAATGTATCTATGTATGTATGTATATTGTATGTACATACACTTTTTGATGCTCTGCTGAGGGATATAGGCGTGATTACACTCATTTACACAATATACAGGACCCATTAGCCAAATTTTACGTGTATATCTATTCTCTGTTGTAGATAAAACCAATTAAAGTCTCTTAGAGGGCTGTTTCTTAAATTTCAATTTTGATTATTTTTGCACCCTTGATAACTTTTGAATGGAATGTCCGATTTGAATAATTCAAAAAGTAATTTACTGTTACTTATATAGCCTTGAAAACGAAGTGATTTATTTGGATAAGGATTAATACCAACGTACGAATAATGGGGCCTAGTTAGTACTGGCGTTACAATTGCATATTTTAACATGAAAAAGTAGTTATTGTGACATAACTGTAATAGTTAGATATATGATATTGCGGACTTTTTTTGTAGAAATTGATGTCTTCTATAAAACTGTAGTACATCACTTTGCTCTATTGTCAATAGTTTCCGCAGCGTACGCGATATAAGGATTTTTTTTGGTATTTTTTTCACACCTTGGGTTACATCATCGAAGTTTTCATACGGAACCCTAACTTTTTTGAAAATATACTATATATAATAATATATATAGAATTTTCCAAATCGGTCCAGTAGTTTCGGAGCCTATTCAATTCAAACAAACCAACAAACAAACAAAAAATCAAATCTTTCCTCTTTATAATATTAGTGATGAAGATATATATAGTATATAGTATATATAGTATAGATAGTATAGAAATACTTTAGAAGATATGGCAGATTCAAAATTTACCCCCAATTGATACCGCTTACAAGGCAGCCGATGTTCACCCCTCGTATGCGAAATTTAGTATATGTACGGTATAGCGCCGATGACCGCTGTCAATTTGAGACCTATGCGTATGCCTCCCGTTTGAGTTAGAAACATGTCATAAAAATATACAGAATTCGAGAAATTACTCAAAATGCCTTCATGTTCCGTGACATGGTGTGGAGTCATCAAGAACATAAAACTTTAAAAAATATGGTATTACATTCACCGATAAGCACATTTTATATTTGACCAACAATCAAGTTATAATGGTCTTTTTCGTAACGTCTGTTTTACTCATTAGGGCATTCCTAATACATTGCCCTTTTCTGATTTCGTGGTGATGTCCGGCGTTGTTTCTAAATACAATATTTGGTCCATAATTTTTCCGATTTCGAAGATATTTGTGAAGTATATTATTGATAGTAATATTTTATTGGTTACTATAGTAACGTTTAAACAACAGTCGCTATGGTGATATTTATTTTAGGTAAGAAGTTTCACGGTTTTGCCGTGATCGAATTCTTTCAACATAGACTGGTTGTGTATAGTGGTTTCCGACAGCAAATACAGAAACAGAAACTGGGAACCACACATATCTCCAGATATCGATATTTAAAGCAATAATGCGAAGAAAAGAAAACCACGGTAGGCTTAAAGCTCTTCATAGAAAGAGTTGACACGAGCTGGACCAAAAAACTTTGGAAACTCAGCAGAAGCCAACTCCGATACATTGTCGGAGTTGTTACTGGGCACTTTGGGGTAAAACATTTCCTAGCAAAGATGCGCCTTTATGACAACACAGATTGTAGAATGTGCGGCAAAGAGGTGGAAACAATGAAACAAACACTTGTGTGACTGTAATGCCCTCGCCGGAGTAAAAATGAAAATCCTCGGTTGTGGCTACCCAGACCCAAATGATTTCAAGCCACTGCCATTGCGATTGCGCTCGCTCGCCTCTTTTGTATAATTTAGCATCGCGCCTGCGACTTTTCCACGCCTTAACGTGCCTTGCCTGACCGCCCGTACGCCGCGTCTACGCCGCGCCTGCACCGCGCCTGCGCCGCGCCGCTTCTGTGTATTTCACGCCTTAGGTACGTTTCATTAAGAGTTTTTAATGATTCTGGGTTAGTTACATAAGACTTATAACTAAGGATATCGGTCGTGATTATCCTTTTTTACATTCCGATCCAGATGTTTCACAATGCCAAAATATACCATGACTTATATATAGGTACTTATAATAATAAGAGGGTGAATCTTTTTCGATAAGAAATATCATCACAATATGTATGTCCCATCCTTACTCGGTCGATGAAAGATCGGACGATCTTTAAATAACCAATCACGTCATCGCTTCCTCTTTCCCCGCATCCCGTGCCTACCTCCATGTTTAGTGATTTAGACGTTAAACAAAAGTAGCATTATGCGGTACCTATTGGGGGTGATCTGTAGCCTATAGCCACGCTTCGCCCTTTAGTAGGTACCTACAGCCGACAGCCTACCTACAGCAACAATAAAAACAAAAAAAATTGAATTATCAGACGTGCACCGGAGATCTCCTGTTACTTACTTATATTTATACTAATAAAAGAAATACAACCTTTTAAAATTATTAATTTAGGGAAATTGGTAGGTCCTGTAGTTACGTTGAGTTTTATTTTTTTGTTTTTCATATTTTTGAATACAAAGTATATATAGGTAAATAAAATAAGTTTTTTCCCTTAGTGTTTTTTTTAATATTAGTTTATCAACGAAAGTTAGTGTTTATTATTTAATTTTGTGGATTTAAGGGATAAAACTCAATTTTTCTTATTTTAAGATTATGTTGTAAATATTCAGAATATGTAAGTAGGTACCTACATATTTCCTTCCTATTTGGTTATCAAAGAGAAAGTCTGTTGATTAGGTAGTTAATAAAAAAAATCTTATTTTAGGGTTGTTTGTATTGTAACTAATTCGAATATAGATACTTACGTATTTCCTGTTGTAAGTTTAAAAATAAATGTTAACTTTTATGCTTTTAGCATATTACCTTAGCCCGGCTGGTGTTAGTTTATTATTTGTCCCATCAACGAAGCAGGTAGTTAATTTTGTGGATTTGGGTTAATAGGTATTGGTTTTTTTTAAGGAGAAAACTCAAAATATGACGCGAAGAAGTCCTTCTGATATAGATCGTAGAATTAGGGATAATATTACTTGGCATGGATAAACTAAACCAAAAATGTAGGTATTAAGTTCATTCTGAAATACCTGTGACAGTACTGAAGGCCAAATCAAAGTAGGCAGTATAGTAGTAGTAGGAGATAGCCACTCCATGGATTTTAGAACCATGGTATGCCACCAAAAGTCGTAACCCTAATTATAAGTGGTGATCTAGTCCTTTTGCGTTAAGGGGCTACCATGGGCAGATGACCTTCGATCTGATCCTCTAAACTTTTAGTTGTTGTTAAAACCTATTTGCATTAACACTGCTGTTCTAAACTAGCTGCCATTTAAATTTTTCTTTTACAAGTCACTGATATCGAGATTTATGCTATCAAAGTTTGTCATTTTTACTCTAAAAAAGTAGTTTTTTTGCCTTTATTTCCATATTTTTCACTTTAGAAAAAAAACCTTCGTTGATTTATTATATATATTAATGAAGAATATTTAGATGTAGTTTCCATATCAATTGACGCCAAGATGAAAAAGTTATTTCCAATTCTGTGTTTTTATAGCCATGTTTTTAAAAAATTATAAACAAATAACCATGGATTATTTTGAAATTCTGTTCGTCAAAATCAAAGATGAATATATGGATAATAATAATTATTTTTTTCAAAAATGTACATTCAGTTTTGACTAAATTATAAGAACTTAAACTTCATCAAAAACGTCTGTTATGGGCATGGTAGCCCTAAGCTCGAAGCAACAAATGGTTGAAATTAAAGCGATTTTTTGTTTATCAGAGTTGCACCCGGGGTTTTAGGTGGAAAACACGGATTCATATTTTTATGGCCATCATAATAAACAACTTAGCAAAGAGCAAAACAACCTGATTCGGTGCATTTTTTCACGAAACAAAGACGAATTAGGTTTAAGTGACGTCACTTCATTTACCAGAGTAATGTTTGTTAGCAATTATTTTAAATAAAAACTATGTGTAAGTATATTAATAAGATAACACTTTTGGAGGCGCAGGCGCGAGAGCAGAGCGATCGCATAGCTCGCGTTCCGTCTTCCGTACCTCGCGGGAGGACTTATCTTCTCCCGGCCCGGCGGGTCCGCCAGGGACCTGCAGTAGTAGTAGCGCGCGTGCGCCGAGCGCGGCGTGCGCTCCTTCTTGCGGTACTTCTGACTCCGCACCAAGTTGCCGCCTCCGGGCATCCTGCTTTCTCACGTTTTGGGCATTTTATCTAAAACACTAAGCTCCATATTTCATGGAACTTCGAAGACGACTGAAGAGACTGACATTGGCGCAATGGCGCGCTCCGCTTTCAGGTGACGAAGAAAACAAAGCATGCGAGTAAACAATAATATTATGGTTTGTGTCATACACAATCTACGTATAGGGTGTTTTATTTGGACGAGACAATAGTCTTATACTGTCACTTAATTGGGGCCAGTTGAGGCCATTCGTCCATGCGTGCTCGCCTGCTCGGGTTATTCGTTTGTACCAGCTGTCTCTATTTATCCTTTACAAAAGAGCAACAATATATGGAGAGCTAAGTTCATATTTATTACTTTACGTATATGAAGATTTCTTTGGTTTACCATAAGTGGGTGTGTTCAGTATTTTCAATCGATAATAACTATTATAAATTATTTAATGTGTAAAGGAGCTTCAACTACATCAAATAATTAATCAAACCTACTTATATTATTACTTTTAAATCAGAGGCAATCAGACAATCGTCAGAGGTAGAGTGGAAAAGTTTAGTGTAACTCGGTGATAAATTATTTGTTATTCGGTATGGTGCCGCTTCCATCTGCTAAGGTACTATTCTTCACTTCGGTCTGTTATGTACGTCATTAAGTGTATGTAAATAGGAATAGGTAACATTAAATATAGTGAGTGCATTTATAATTTAATGACTTGAAATAGGTTAGCTGAAAGAGATTCCTTTTACAGGGATTTACCTATTTAAAGATTGGATTTTGTTTTTGTGTTTATAACGAAAAAGTATTTACATATGTCCATACGCAGAATATGTCCTCTTTGATACCTATTTTCGAAATGGTTCTACTTCTGAGAAAAAATTGTAAATACAAAGCGTACTAAAACTATTTATAGATGATTATATGGAACAAATTTAATCAACCTGTGTAGATATTTCATACCCAAATGACTTCATATCATAAGAATTGTTCATGTAGGTATACAAAATGCTTGTCAATAGACGGCCATTCAAGGAAAATGGACTTTATTTTTACAGCAATTAACGCCTCCGGAGTGATTGTAAAATCAAGTACTTATTGTGTTAACCAAGTTCATGAATTAGATAAACCTAATGAGTAATTTTAATCAAACGTTATAATATGTCGGAATGCCAAATCGATCGATCCGTGTTTATTAACAACCAGCAGTCCGTGCCCGGTATCGCCCGGGTTTTCTCTTTTAATACAAAACTTGTCCTGAGAAGAGAAGCCTCCAAAAATTATGATTTTTTTTTCAAGCGTACTTGAAAAAAAATCATAATGTTTGGAGAGTTCTCTTTTCCCATCCTAGTAGGGGTCATGTAAAATACCCTAATGTTATTTGTATTGCTATAAAGTCGTGATTGGTATGATTCTCGAGTAAAACAAACATGCTGAATTCTATTTTGATATTTAATTTTTATACAAAGAATTTTTTTTTATAAATAAAAGCATAATAGTTCTAGTGATTTTTTTGAAAATTACTATAATGCGTTATTACCTGAGGTTTTTAAATTTTGGTCGTGGGCTCCCGTAGGTACCTATTAACTTAAAACTATAATTGTATATAAGTAGGTATTTACGTTTTGACCATTTACTGTACTCTATAAAAAACCTCAAAACGTGTTGCTGCATTCTGACGTAGGTACGCGTATAAGTTCCACGAGCAACGTGCCGCGACTACTGGCACTTAAATTACTTGTACTACCTATTACTTACTAGCTTTTGCCCGCGACTTCGTCCGCGTAGAACTCGTTTATCGCAGTTAAGTAAATTAATAGTTTTAAGAAATTCTATAGTTTGACGTCCTCCCTGGCCAGAATGATCTTTCAAACACATGTAATATTGAGCTCGAAATTTACCGGGACACCATGAACTTACGGGAGGACACTCCCGATACCTCCAAAGAGTTCAGGAACTCTAAGGGTAGGACGTGACTTGCTCTGTGTCTATGACATTGTCTACCAAGAGATACTCCACAACATCGCCTTCTACATGAGACATATATTTTATTTATCCACCCGACAATTTCGTTAGTCGGTGCTAATATTGCCCTCGCGCAAAAACATTATCTATTCTTTATATTGTTTTTTAGATCGGGGTACACGTTATTTTTTAGATCATCTGTGTTTTGTACAATATTACAGAATTCGCGGTTTAATGTATTCAAATCGTTACTGCTTATCTCTCGCCATACGATCTTCGCACATTTTTAGTAGAGCTGCCGCATATATTGCCCCGACTGTGTATCATGGTGTACTCTTAGTTCCTGGCATAGTTGTTGTAAGGTATATTTTATATATATATATAGATATATACGCATATCGTAGATGCCGAAATGCATTTATTTTATGCGTTGGTGCGCCCCTAGTTATCACCGGTAGATGAGAATCTGTCTAAATTCGCCATCTCAAAGCACCATCCCTCCCATGATAGTTTGGTTGCTCTTAGAATATCCATCATAGTTCAATTTTACATATATCTTAATACTAATTTTAATGTACCTATTATTAAAAATGGCGGAACTTCCAAACATCATCCGTCATATTCTTCAAACAAATTTACCAAATGCCCTTTAATCTAATTCGGTTCCGCGGTTAATGCGTGAAAGCGTAACAAACAGACAAACGACAGACAGAATTACTTTCATATTTATAATATTAGTATGGATTTTCTTTCTACACAATATTATATTTAGGTACCTATCGATGTAGGTATAGATTTTTTACTCATTGAGTATTGTTTGTACTGACATTTTAGAATTACATAACCGATCAATTTCTGCCAAAAAATAAAATGACTGTCCGTATTTTTTTTAAGTGATAATTATAATAACCGACACAGGGTGGCAGAAGCCATAGGAGAAATAAAATAATCAATTTCACAATTTTGTCAAATAATTACTAATCTTATTATTCTATATTAATAATTATTTATCTAAATATGAAGTCATTTTCAAAATCTGCGTCCTCAAAATCTAAGAAAATGACAATTATGTCCACTTTTTAAAAAAGATCATGGCCGCCTTCTTGAATTCTAAATTTGACATAATTTTCATAAACTGCGTCCCCAAAATGTAAAAAAAAGGATACCAATGACGACTTTTTCAATAAACATCATGGCATGTTTATAAGCATTAGCTTAAATACCAATTACCACGTTTCCAACTAAAAAAAATACATAAATGACCAAATTCTCATACAAACTACCATCCCAACTCTCACCCCCTTAGGAGTAATTTTCGAGATACAAAGTATAAATTTAATCTAATTCGGTTCCGCGGTTTATCCGTGAATGCATAACAAACAGACAGACGACAGACAATTACTTTCACGTTTATAATATTAGTATGGATTTGATTTCTACAGCAATATTATATGTACCTATCGATGTATAGATTTTTTACCCCTTGAGTATTGTTTGAACTGACATTTTAGAATTAAATAACCGACCAATTTCAGCCGAAAAATAAAATGACTGTCCCTAATTATTTTCAAGTGATTATAATAACCGCCATAATATTAAATAACAGCCGTAGAATTAATACGCTGTGAATAGTGAATAGTATTGAAAATAGAGGAAAAAAAAAAAAAACTGGATATGTCAACGCTGACATCGTCAATCTGATACCGCTCCTTTTGATATAGACTAACAAAACTGAATGTACAAAGCCTGTCTCAGGTTGTCACACTGGGTCGCAAAAGCCATAGGAGAAATAAATTATTCAATTGCACAATTTTGTCAAATAATTACTAATCTTATTCTATATTAGTAATTATTTTCGTCCCCAAAAACTAAGAAAATGTTACCCGTGACAACTTTTTCAAAAACATCATTGCCGCCAGCTTGAATTCTAAATTTGACATCATTTTCATAATCTGCGTGCCCAAAATGTAAGAAAATGATACCAATGACGACTTTTTCAATAAATATTATGGTGGCCATTTTGAATTCCAAATTTGATATCATTTTCGAAATCTGCGTCAACGCAACCTAAGAAAATGACACCCATATTTCAAAAAATACCAAACATATTGTCGTTATTCCCTCAGAAACTTTTAAATTTTCCGGCATGGGATTTTTCTGTGTTAATCCAGGCTATCAGCTATCTCCGTCCTAAATTTCATCCAAATCCATCCAGCGCCATTGCAGCGTGAAGGAGGAACAAACTAAAACTCCCTTTTACCTCCTCTTAAGGGTAGAATTTTCTAAATCGCTAAAAGTAGTATTTTTTATTTATAAACAGTAGCCTAAATACCAATTTCTAAATTGCTTATTTTAAAAATAACTAATCTCGCATACAAATCTCTACCCCCTATTTTAACCGTTTAGAGGATGAATTTCCAAAAATCCTTTCTTAGTGCACCCCTAGGGTACCCAAGGAATATTCCATTCAAATTTCAAGTCCCTAGGTACAGCGGTTTAGGCTGTGCGTTGATCGATCAGTCAGTCAGTTTTACCCCTTTCCATACCCTCGGGGATGAAATTATCAAAAACTCTGAGACACGTATTCATTTTCAACCTAAACACAAAATTTGAAAAGTCTAACTTAAACTAAAACTGACGGACTTTCACACAAATTTTCATCCCCTTAGGGGTGGAATTTCCAAAAATCCTCTAACACAAATCTTCACACTATATAAGGTATCTATGTGCAAAATTTCAAGTCTCTAGGTCCAACGATTTGGGCTATGCGTTGCTATATCAACAATCAGTTTTATACCTTTTCATCCCTACGGGGGTGAAATTATCATAAACGCCGAGACACGTATAAGTTAAAATTCAATCACCAACCTAAACGCAAAATTTGAAGCGTCTAACTTCAAAACTGACGGACTTTCACACAAATGTTTATCCCCTATTTTAACCCCTTAGGGGTGGAATTTCCAAAAATCCTTCTTTAGTGGATCTCTACACTATATAAGGTATCTATGTGCAAAATTTCAAGTCACAGCGGTTTGGGCTGTGCGTTGATTTATCAACAATCAGTTTAGAATTTTATATAATAGATTCTGTGCTAATGTTGAACGTTTAATTGTAAACACACAAAAAAATAAAGAATAAGTTCTAAATAATAAGGCTATTGGTTATGGGAACTTGAATATCGATAAGCGCTTTATTAAGCACTTCTTTTACGCGTGTTTAAGAAAATGTAATGTCCCTTTTTAACCGACTTCAAAAAAAGGAGGAGGTTCTCAATTCGTCGGGTTTTTTTTTTTTAGTACAATGATTATATTTTTTTTTGAACACCCAATAAATTACAAAAAAATTACATCTTCAACTATTACCGCGACAGTTTGAAAATCATTGGCGCATCATTAGCGTAATTATACCAAGCGAGAGCAGAATATCATATTCCCATAGTTTCGAATAGTATGACGAGAAACATCAAATTGATAGATTTGTAACCGGCCAGTTTGATCTGCTGAATCCGGTGATGCCTGTAGTATCAGGTTGTAATTCCACCTGTTAGTTATTTTCATGCATAAATGCATTTACAATATTAAAATAAAACATTAAACTAAAGTAAATATATAAATTATGCTCGTGACATATTATTCGTGATATATTTGATTTTTGAATTTAAATCGCACACTCATCTAAAATCTAATTTGTCTATATTTTTGGGTAGTGGTTAATCAAGTGGCAACTTTGTGATGACGTAGAAAGTGTCCCTTTCGGAAGGGAAGACCTTGTTTTATTAGACCATGCAGTGATCCTATAAGGGTCCCGTTTTTTCATTTTTTGTACGCAACCCTAAAAAGACAAAGAAAGAGATAGAAATTTAAATAAATCGCGTGTATGATAAAGATGGACACATATATTAAAAGATCAAATGCGACATCGTTGGTATCCATTACATCCGGGCGAATTAAGAGGCCAGATATGATAATGTCGGTAGTGTTCCGCGATCTGGATTCTGGATCTCAATAACCATAACGCCTATATTATGTCTGTTCTTTGGATATATTAAACATAGTCATTAATTATTTCCTTTTCACTGTTAAACGTGAAAACACAATTAAAAACAAAATCCTCGATAATTTTATTTTTCAAACATGACACCTTTTTTGCTTGTTTTAGGTTGAATCTTCGAAACCCAACGATCTCTAATGATGATTTTTGATTTAATAGTTGGTTCTTATAACTTCTTTAATAATCCTGGTAAACCATAAAGTACATAAAGCCATCCCTTTCGATTCTCGTGTATGCGTAGCATCATTATGTGGCCTCTTAAGTTAAGGTGGATTCACAATGGGCATTGGCGCGCCATGATATAGCAACTATACATCGCGAGGATCTTATCGCTGCTTCTGATTGGTTGAGACAGTTTTAGACGCGAATTGTAGTAAGTCACATTTTTCGTTGAGAATTCGACTGAGAATTGATAATATGTGTATTATGAACTCGGGGCGCGTGCCTATGTAAGGCGTGACGTGCAGTGTTGCCGCTGCATAAAAATAGGACTATTTCTCTTTTGTATATTTATTTTTAATGATGTCGGAAGAGAGGAGTGGATGGCAGTTAGACGCCATAAAATTGTTGATACTATTTCATGATATTATATATTATGTGACTTATATTATTATATTTTTTTAAAGTGGACATTAATAAATATCTTTACTACTAATTATAAAAGCTGTTTTATTTTTATTTGTTACCCTCCTACGTTGTTTCTTACCAATGTCCGTTCTGATCGATTAAAAATCATAATTCATAATCTATATCCTCCCGGTGATATTCGAAGCGCAATTACTTACGTATAGTTAGTTATCTCTCTAACTCTCGTGTTTTCTGTATCTGTCCATCATTCATTAGTGAAACAAGTGAACATATTGTAGTTTTAGCTATCTATATGCAACTGCGACTATTTTCAAACGCAGTTTACTAGACATTTATTTATAGTGGTGATTTTTATTTATATATTTAATATTTGAGTAGCTTAGTTTAATTTTAATTTAAATACGTTTAGTTTTAATTTTTAATTGTATTAGTGTTGAATTCTGTACTTAGTTGTATGTAAATAAATAAATAACATATCGGTAATATTATTGGGGGCAGCATTTAGATTACCGGTTTTCAGGAGTGAGAAATACTTGTAGTCTAATGAGTAAGTACCTCAATGAATAAGCGAGGAAAAGCTATTCTGATAATAAGAAAAAAATCGGTATTAAGTCGGTAGGTTGTAAATTATTCTTACTATCACTACTACAATGCAGAAAAAACAAAGACAACACAAAAAATACAAACAAAGTTAAAATTATTGGCTGGTCAAGTTTGATGCCCTGACTTAGGAGCACATTTTTTAGGATCCCGTACCCGAAGGGAGCCCAACGGGCCTCTAATACCTACTCTATTAATAGGCCTACGCTGTCGGTCTGTCCGTCCGTCCCGGCTATTCATAGTTGTCCGCACCCCTTTGTCCACACTGCGGATAACTGGGATGTTTTTCCAAGTCCGTCCGTACTAACTTTATTGTATGAGTTGAGTGAGTTGTATCTTTTGAACCGTGATATATAATCTATTGTTTTTTTTTCTGTGTAAGTATGTGTTATTGCGGCGGATTACAGACTATGTTTTTAAAGAAGGTGAAATGATAAAGGGGAAACGTTTTCGTAAAAATATTTTTATTTTGGTTGTATCGTTAAAACAGTAAAACCTACAAGTGTATTTGGTACATCTGAAGACGAACAAAAAATACAAAAACAAAATCAAGGGTGAGTTGGGCTTGCGTTGATTCGATTTAAAACCGAATTCAAATTGGAATATATACTACAGTCATTGGGTAGTTTTACCTGGAAAGTTTTCCGGGAGTTTAGAAAATTGGTTAAAATTGGTTGGTTCGGCTGATTGCTTCCAAAATCGAGATCTGGGGACCTGTGTGGTCTCCGATAGGGAATCCGTTGACAAAATGGGAAAAGTTGCTGCCATCTTGAACTTTCCAGTTTTTTGGCCGAATTATTTCTAAGTCGATATTTGGGGATCTGTGTGGTCCCTATAACTCTCGAAATTGGCACTTGAATGACAACTTAATAGCTTTAAGGGGGTGATAGACGAGGTATTTTTGAACATTTTTAGCTGTACAGTAGCGGCACAAAATCTATCATATTTGTACTTACATCCCATAGGATTACCTTCAAATGTGACTCACCAAAATTGACAACCAATCAAGAACTAAGTAGTTGACCAATTGTGCTGCTATTATTCAATTCGTTAGCTTATTAAATAAGGTTCAAAATGGTATATAACAAATGTTTGTACATACTCGTATCGTAGTTTAAAAAAGTTTAGTACTTATTTAAAAAACCATTGCCGACGCGTTCATACAAATTTCGTAAATTTAGTATGAACGAGTTAGTTCGAGGGTCGACGCGTAGCGGAGGCCCTCAAATGTACGAGTCCATCTATTGCACTTTCAGCCGAGAACACTGCGCTTTTCAAGGCTACTGCGAGGAAATAAAAATCAATTCTTATAATAAATTAACAACACATAAAAAAATTACGCTCTCCCGCCAATTTTTTTTTAACGATACCCTTCTTTGTGGCCAGTCATTCAAAGGTGTAGGCGAAAGTAAAATCATAGTAGTTATCTATTTAGTTTAGGCGCGAAACCGAAACACCCATAGCGCGAGCCCTTAAGGTGGAGTAATATTTTAACCACATTTACGTGCTCTGTACTTGCTAAAACGTTGGCACTACACAAATCCCGAGATATCGATTTTGAAAGCAATCAGTCGAATAAGTAAAAAGTTCAAGATGGCGGCTACTTTTTTCCATTCTGTCCACGGAGTTATTGTCGAAACCACAAAGTGCCCTAGATATCGATTTTGGAAGCCATCAGTCCAATATCTAAAAAGTTCAAGGTAGCGGCATTTTTTCTTATTCTGTCTACGAATTTATTGTCGGAGACCACAAAGTGCCCTAGATATCGATTTTGGAAGCCATCAGTCCAATATCTAAAAAGTTCAAGATAGCGGCTACTTTTTCTCATTCTGTCCACGGATTTGTTGTCGGAGACCAAAAAGTTCCCCAAATATCGATTTTGGAAGCAATCAGTCGAATATCTAAAAAGTTCAAGATGGCGGCTTCTTTTTCACATTCTGTCAACGGATTCCTTGTTGGAGACTACACAGTTCCTCAGATATCGATGTTGGAAGCAATTCGTCGTATAACGTAAAAGTTCAAGATGGCGGCTACTTTTTCTAATTCTGTTAACGGATTCGTTGTCGGAGACCACACAGATCCCCAGATATCTATTTTGGAAGCGATCAGTCGAATAACTAAATAGTTCAGGATGGCAGCTACTTTTTTTTTATTCTGTCAGCAGCTTCCTGGTCGGATGTCACACAGATCCCCAGATATCAATTTCAGAAGAAATTCAAGGAAAAACTAAAAAGTTCAAGATGGCGGCTAATTTTTCTCAATCTGTGAACGGATTCGTTGTCGCAGACCACACCAGTGGCCCGTTTCACGAAGCTACAAGTTACAAATTACAAGCGGAAGTCTCTTTCTAGCTAAAGGAGTTAGAAAGATACTTTCGCTTGTAATTTGTGACTTGTAGCTTCATGAAACGAGCCTCGGATATCGATTTTGCTCTAACTAGCTGAGATACATCAAAGAACAACTTTTTTTAAATTTTACAAAAATTTAAAGGACATTCCTTACGCTCATTTGGACAGTAGGTATTTATCTCGAAAAGTAGGCCTAGCTTCTTTACTGCTTTAAATAGCTATAAATATATATATATATATATATATATATATATATATATATATATATATATACTGTGGTTTTGAGTTGTTGAGTTTGATTGTTTTCCGTTAAAGTTAAGAACTCCAAATATCCAGATATAAGGCTACACCGCACCACTATTAAGTACCTACGTAACTTGTTAATGTTCAAGCAGTCAAGTTAAGCGCCCACAAGTGTAAACGTTTAGAAACATTCATTATTAGGACTAATTTTATTTACCGAAAATATTGAATTCCCCCGAAAACTCGGGGATATGAAACAATGCTTTACTTGCAACACTGGGCCTATAATAATAATATCTGATATTTTATTAAAGTTTTATTGTTAATTATATTAATTTAGATACAGAAACAATATATTAACCTGTGAAAAGTAATTATTTGTGCCTTAGTGTGTCTTTCAGAGTTTGATAAGCACTGTTTCACCGCGAATTTCCCCATTTTTAACCGACTTCAAAAAAGGAGGAGGTTATACGTTCCACTGTATGTTTTTTTTTTTTATGTATGTTCACCGATTACTCCGTCAATTGTCGACCGATTTCAAATTTTTTTTTTTGGTTTGATAGAGTATACTTCCGAGGTGGTCCCATTGTCACCAAATCTGTATCTGATGAGGGGATCAGTGAGGAATTGAGGGAACTCCTCAAATATTGTAGGCAAACATATAGCGATTTTAGTATTTTTAGTAACAAGTCCAGCATTTGCATTCAGAAAGTATCATTTGGTGTAGTGGAACTGATGATGAAGACCACAGATGGCCACCGGAACTCCTCAATGGTACCGATTTCAAGGACGGCGATAAGATATCTCGATTAAGATAGTTGAGCGACTACCTACAACGAATAATATTTACTTGTTGAAATATGACTATGACTTTCCCGCGGCGTTGCTTGCGGCGCGCTTGATATAAGTTAAAGTTTCATTTCAACTAAGAAGTGGGACTACGTAACAGCGTATTATGATCACTAAAAAGTATAAAATAAAATAAATGTTTTAAAAAACAAAAAACCGCCTTCAAAAACGCAGAAAATAACTTCTTTAAAATTGTAGGCACCTAATAGGTTAGTCCAACTGAAGTCGGCGACCACAACATTTTCAACAAAAAGCCGACATCAGATGGACTAACCTATTAGGTGCCTACAATTTTAAAGAAGTTATTTTTTGCGTTTTTGAAGGCGGTTTTTTGTTTTTTATTCGCAGCTTCTTTTCGGTCGGCGTCCGTTTGACAACTAACTTGGCAAATGGCCGCTATGAGTCTGCAGGCTCATCTGAAGTGTCACGGGTTATGCGTGGTTACTGCCCCTCTAGTTAATATACCTCAATGTTGCCATCTCGTATTATTGCCACTCGCGCCGCCATATTGGAACAATGGCGCCTAAAAGCAGTTTTTTGACAGTATCTCCTTTCCAACTCATTTTACGATATAAACAAATATATACGTATACGAAATTAAACTAGAGACGATTGCCGATTGACGATAATGACGATTGATTTATGTAGTAACCTTTTTGTTTTAAAGTCAATAGTTATGGAGTGCGAGCGCCGCAAAGTATACTCCAACACGCGTTTTAGTCATTACTCGTTATAGTGCATTCTGTTAGGTGAAACATAGTTCACTTTGTGATACCAGCACCAAATTTTAGAATGTTGTTAAACATGTTATTTTATCTTAAAAACCGTAGGGACCCCACGTGTAAAGTACCTGGATCCGGAGATATGACGCTATAAAAATGCGGCCGCTGTATTTTGAAAATTGCGAATAATTCTGATTCTATGAACCCGATATATATATTTATTTGTGGGGTATCAAATGAACGTAAATTAAATGTTCTATAATGCTATAATACATAACATTAGCTGAGTAGTACAGTTACGGAAATATGTTAAGTTAATAAAAATAATAACTCGCTATTTTCGTTTACAGCCTCGGAAGTATACGCCATATACTAAAATGATGCATGTCAGACATAACGGAAAATTTATCGGCTCCCTATTAAAAGAAACCAGATCTCGATCGGATGAAAAATATTTTAATTACGTCGTTATTGGAGTACACTTTGCGGCGCTCGTACGTCAAAACTATTGACTTTATAAAAAAAAGGTTAATACATCAATTGTAGGCAATCGTCTCGTTTCATTTTGTTGTTTTTAATGAATATTGTTTTTGTATACTGAAATGATATGATCAAAACCCATATTGTATATCGTATACAACATACTCACATACATAGGTATATGAGTAATTTGACGTAATAACGAGTAATACCTTTGAAGCTTAGCACCGTGTGCGATCAGAATCCGATAAAAATACAGACAGAGTTTTGTAAACGCATTCAAACAGCAGATATTTACATATGCTATCTGATTTAAGGGAATGTGTGACAAGCCTTAGTATCTCATCGGTGTCAAACGTCATCTCATTGATAACATATTGTGGACAAACGTGAGGAGAGTGTCGAAGCAGTCATCAGTTTACGTCGGCCCGTATTTCTTCAGATTAGTCAGGCTTGGCGCGGTAGCGCTCTTACGCTTAACATCGAAATAACAGATCAGAATCACCTCACATGGAACAGAGCAGCGACACGCCGACGCGTTCTGCGGAGAATCTCTGATCGGGTGAGGCTCACTTTAACAGTCATTTGTATGATTACGAATACAAAGTTAATGCTAATGTAAGCCTTACGGCCTTGATGGTACTCGTCTGGAATTCAAAATATACTTTATCTACACTCTTATCATAAGTCCTCTATTATGCGTTCAAAACCCGTAGGCAATGACCCGCATTACCTGTGGTAGTAGATGAGAGCGATGACAGCTGTTAATTTTGGAAGATGTTCCAAATTTTGATCTCATTACCTTAAAATATTCGATAACGTAATTTCAAAATTACGTTACAGCTGACATCGCTGTCACCTACTACCACTGGTAAGGTAATGCTAGTAATTTGCCTTTCGGCTTCTGAACCCATCTAAGGGCCGTATTAATAAATTCATCTTGGCCGAGATGCCGGTCACAAGATACGTCAAAGTAAACGTCAAACCATAGAACACTGTCATTTTTGACGCATCTCGAGACGAGCATTAGAGTTGAGTTTAGTTTATTAATACGGCCCTTAGAGTACTTATAATATGTGTGTAGATAAAGTATTGTACAAGACTCTGCGTAATTAGCATTACGCAACCGTCACGTAAACTACTATTAGGTGTTTGCTGCGGCCTTACCGTACCAACGAGCAAGTAATTTCATGATTTGAGAAAAATATCTCATTTTTTGATAATGGAAGGTTTATAACGCCAGAATAGAGATTTGGCAGGCAATGTATCATATATAACTTAACTAGCGACCCGCCCTCGCTTCGCTTCGGTTAATATAAGTAGAGAAATAACCCAAGTTCATCTGGAATAATACCTTTCAAACGGTGAAATAATTTTTACATAGGTGCAGAATTCACTTTGTTTGGCCATAAATTAGAAGTACTTGTGGACTTACGTTCATGTTCAGTAGAAGATTCACTGGCTCTCTGAGATCTATATCTATCCCTGTCGCCTATAAGCCGAATGTCACGTTCAGTAGAAGATTCCCTGGCTCACTAAGATCTATGTCTATCCTTATCAACTATAAGACGAACGTCACGTTCAATAGACGATTCCCTATTTCTTCGCAAAGAATTACCTTCTCTTCTATTACACAGCCTGATTTCCCTTTCTTCTTTGATTTCATCATTAAGACGTAAATTGTTTCTATTAACTATTATCCCTAATTCTACGATCTATATTACAAGGACTTCTTCGCGTCATATTTTGAGTTTTCTCCTTAAAAAAAAACAATACCTATTAACCCAAATCCACAAAATTAACTACCTGCTTCGTTGATGGGACACATAATAAACTAACACCAGCCGGGCTAAGGTAATATGCTAAAAGCATAAAAGTTAACATTTATTTTTAAACTTACAACAGGAAATACGTAAGTATCTATATTCAAATTATTTACAACACACACACCCTTAAAATAAGATATTTTTTTTATTAACTATCTAATCAACAGACTTTCTCTTTGATTGATAACCAAATATTCTGAATCTTTACAACACAATCTTAAAATAAGAAAAATTGTGTTTTATCCCTCTCGTTGATAACCTAATATTTAAAAAAAACACTTTAAAAAAAACTTATTTTATTTACCAATATTAATTTATTTACCTATTACCTTTATTAATTTATTACCTATATATACTTTGTATTCAAAAATATGAAATTCAACATAAAAATAAAACTCAATGTAACTACAGGACCTACCAATTTAATCATTTTAAAAGCTTGTATTTCTTTATGAGTATTAATATAAGTAAGTAACAGGAGAGATCCGGTGCACGTCTGATAATTAATTTTTTCCAATCCATACCTATATTATAAATGCGAAAGGTTATGTGTGTGCGGGTTTGTTACTTCTTTGCTAAAAAGGATGGACGAATTTGGTTACATTCACACATACACACAATTCGGAATAGAGTTTGCTTATACACTGGATTAACACACAGGGCTAGCTTGAATCCCGAAATAAATCACTGTTCCCGTGGGATGGCAAAATTTATAATTCTACGCGGACGAATTCGCGGGCAGAAGCTTGTCTCTTATAAAGTTATTATGGTGTATCTTAATACATACATACATACATTAAATCACGCCTGTTTCCCAGAGGGGTAGGCAGAGACCACTTCTTTCCACCTGCTACGATCCTGACAAATCTCTTTCGCTTCTTCCACACTCATACATCGAGTCATGCACGCACGTCGGTTTCGAGTAGGTACTTAAGATTCGGCCCTTTTCCAGTGTTTCTCCGATTTTATTCGAAAAAGCACGCCTAGGGCGGCCCCTTCCGTCCCTTCCACTCACTTTCGCTCTGTATATCTCCTCCGTCAATCTTGTTTCATCCATCCTTTCCAAATGACCGAACCATCGAACATGTATCTTAATATTGAACATTATACCTCTATATCCGACGAGAACATGAAACGAACGTTGTCGGACTAAACAGATAAACGAACCTGGTCGCGTGCGAGACACTGAACACGGTACGTTGGCGTAAAGATAATCGTGTTCTAAGAGCCAATATGTCCCTGGAACTGCCCATTCTATTCATTCGTTATATTCGTACCTACGGGAAAAGCCCAATCTATATTATTTTAACGTAAAATTGTCTACACGCGGGCGATTTATGGATGCCGCCCACATATTATCAGGTTAGCTTTGCTCCAACCCAAGCATTTGACAATAGACTTTAAATCAGGCGGAGACCGAGACAACCAAAAATGCAAATTTCATACTCAGCTGGATGTTAAGTTTATTTACGGAAACATGTGGTTTTTGTAAACAACACAGTGCGATGGCGCGTGGGTTGCCATGGCATGCTTAGGCAGTATTTAACCTGATTAAATTACAAGTGGTTACACATGCTTAAACTAGCTCAAGCCGATAACTCATCATCACGTTACAAATACAAACGTTCTCAAACAAAAAAACTTATGTTTAACAGCAGCTTATTAAATTATGACTAAACTTCGTGATCTTGATCCGTGTTGTCGTACATTAAAACGATCGTGCAAAGTGGCCTGTCCCAATTACGAGACAAATGTTGTAGAGCAATGCAAGGCCAAGTTGCATGCTTAGCTAAGTCAATTGTATTTCCTGTACCGTGATCGTGATCTACATAGAAATTAAATGTAACTACTGCTACCGTTCCCGGCGTTGAGGTGTGTCACCTAAGGACCTCAACTAGTTTTAGAGGTTTCATGTTTCAGTGGTGAAAGTTATATAAAAAGCTTCTCCTTACCCACAAGAGCGTTGTCACTATTGTAATGCCAGTGTTGGTTGTCATAAATACTAGTGTACCTACATGTAGATAGGTACGAGGTAAATTGAGTACGACAAACGAATCACACTATCAGTAGATTTAAAAACAGCAACATAATTCAAAAACTATGTCGCTACTGATGATAAAAACGGTCACCCGCTAACGAAGAAGCCCCGTCATACGTGATCTTTTAACTACGAAAAAAGAACCTTACAACTAAGGTTACCATGTGACAGACCTTTAACATTAACCTGTAATAAATATATTGTTGCCTAGTATTTGATGTTAAAATAAATAGATTTTTATTTACCATTGTTTATGAAATAAAGGAGGGGTCAGAAAATGACATATAATAATATCATTGGATTCAGGGTATTTTTCTATGCGTTTCACGTTAGTTAATATAAACTTAATTAATTTAATAATATTTTAGATAATAATCTATAAAAAAAAACCACTTCACTTTTCAATTTGACTACGGCTCCCTAATCCATTTACGTTTAACAATATTTTGAAGGAGAATTTAAATCGTATAACATTGCATTAGGAAATTAGCAGCCGATCAACTTTTACCTGACAATGAACCAACGGCAACGGCCTCCACGCGCCGCACGCGCTGTGTGCCCGTCACTTCCGCCGCGGCCGGATGTAGTTCGCCCATTGGGCTAAGCCAATATTACATAAATAAGAAAGCTCTTTTTATACCAGTTCATAATGTCTCTTTAAATTAATTTTAGTTAGTTTTAAGTTAATGAAAGTAAACTGGCCACATCAGAGCGTATTTACAGGTCGATATTATAAAGTGAATCTACCAGCGCAGAACATTGGGATGAAGAATAGACGAAGTTGGAAGTGGTTTTTATCTCAACTGACTACTATAAAGCGATGCAGCGCGCTATCAGATTTAGTTGCGGCGCTGTCATAGGATTCTTACGCGTATCGAGTTGTCGGTAGGTAGGTAGTGGAACTAAAATTGCTATAACTTGATAATCCTGAGTAAAACTTCATAATCCTGACTAACATAGTAAATTATACCATCATTCAAAAATCAACAAATCTATTTAAATAAAAAAAACACCCTGGCGGTGCCGCGAACGGACAGCTACTTTGAAATAAATCCATAGTTTATCTGCATTTCTTGTTTTGCATACATACATACATAAAATCACGCCTGTTTCCCAGAGGGGAAGACAAAGACCTCTTCTTTCCAGCTGTTACGATCCTGACAAATCTCTTTCGCTTCTTCTACATTCATACATCGAGTCATGCACGCACGTCGGTGTCGGGTACTTAAGATTCGGCCCTTTTCCAGTGTTTCTCTGATTCGATTCGAAAAAGTACGCTCAGGGCGGCCCTTTCCGACCTTTCCACTCACTTTCGCTCTGTTTATCTCTTTCGTCAATCCTCTTTCATCCATCCTTTCCAAATGAACGAACCATCGAAGCATGCCCTTTTCAATCTTAGTCACTACATCTTCTTTTACTTCACATTTCTCCATGAATTTTTCATTCCTTACTCTATCAATCAGTTTCACACCACACATACTACGCAAAGAGCGCATTTCAACAGCATTTATACGACTTTCATGCTTGTCCTGCCACACCCAACATTTACTACCGGAGCCGGAGCCGGATCCGGAGTTTTCACGATTAAACTCATACTAATCACACTGTCATCTTCGCTACCTGCTCATGTTTTCTGGCACAAAACAAACATCTTCGCATTCAAACAAGCTTTCAAAATAAGTTTTCCATCTATCAAGCATTTTTCTTCCTCGCA
Organism: Acleris literana; assembly: GCA_946894065.1. Lineage (NCBI taxonomy): Eukaryota > Metazoa > Arthropoda > Insecta > Lepidoptera > Tortricidae > Acleris > Acleris literana. Next base: position 38,895,370 of record OX335668.1, on the reverse strand, counting down.
TATTAAGTCTCCAGACTCATCCCTCACCGTGCTTAATTTTCTTTTCTCTGATTTTATATTCGACCGGAAGTTGTCAGAAAAACTCCTATCATACCGTAATCGTACCGTAACATTCAGTAAATCTTTTTTTCCAGCCACTACTTCTTTTACTCTTTTCTTTGATCAATAGATCAAAGATACTCTTCTTTCTTTTTGTCGCTTAGATCTTGTCCTGGCTCTACAGCTACAAAATCTAACCAACACTTTTTTTTCTCTTTATATACATCATCTACCTCTCTATCCCACCATTCCGGACATTCATTCTTGCTCTTTCTTCTCTTTACTACACCGCATACTTGAAAGGCCGATTTAACCATGCCATTCTTGATAATCTCCCATACATTATTTATATCATTCTCAACTTCACTGTCATTCATTTTATTAACACATTCAAAACAATCTTTCAGCTTCCTTACGTACTCATCTTGTATAACTTGATCATTCAGTTTCTCTACTTTTATCCTCTCTAACGCAGTTGTCGGTACAGTAATCTGATGGCGCCAACGTGAGAACAGACCTCTTACTCGTGTTACCACTAAGTAGTGATCTGAACCTACGCTAACTCCCCGAAATGCTCTAGTATCTACAACTTTGTTACGCAAACGAAAATCCACAATCATCAAGTCTATCAAAGACTTCTCATTCTGACGTCTCTGAGTATACTGATGAATCTCTTTGTGATCAAACAAAGTGTTTGTCACACAGAGATTCTTAGCCAAACATACATTGAGAAGGCATTTGCCATTCTCGTTCCCTCACTCATCACCATACTTACCTAGTACCGATTCATAACCATCCCATTGCACGCCTGTCCAACCATTACAATCGCCTAATAAAATAATCCTTAGATTCACCTTAAATTTTTTTGAAACCTCATTCAGACTTTCCCAAAACTTCTCCCGTTCTTTTTTTGACTTATTTGTATCGGGCGCATAAGCCCCAATTCCGAATAAACGGGTGAGACCTACCTTGAGTCTCACTCAGAGAAGTCTTGGACTCACACATTCATGCTCTTGCATACATTCAGCCATTCGCTCTGTGAGTACGATACCAACACCCTGACGACCGTGCTCGGTTACCGGAACACCGGACCACAATGCCGTTAAGGTTCCATGTGTGGACGTACTCACCCCTTTTTTCTTACTCTCAGTCACACATAAAACATCCAGCTTTCTCTCTTTCATCATCATACATACCTTCATCTAATTTATGTACCATCCCTCCACAAACATTCAACGTAGCAAGGCAGCTTTCACCGGCCCGCTTTTTGCCAACCCCCTACGAACACGGCGTGACGCGTGGCAAACGGCATCGCCACCGTTCCGATCCTCGGAGGGATTTGAACATACTTGCACTATTTCCCCCCCTAGAGTACGAAGGGCTGCCCAGGCTAGGCCTGGGGGGGATACTCTGGCATTGCCAGTACCCCCCTGGGGTATAATCCTTTTAAACGGTGCTAGCATGGTCCATTATGCATGCATAACAAAATGTTTTTAGAACTGAGCGGTATGTAACGACGTAAGTCAGATGTCACGTACGTAATGAAAAAAAAGAAAAAAAAAGTTAATTGGCAGGAACCATACTTATTTTGTCATAGTCAATATTTGTGTTACAATAATTTACATGTTGCTGTTTCATTTCCTCGCAATCGAAGTGAAAATTAGAGTGTACAACTCGTCCATAAAACCCATTTAACACCCGACTTTATATCCATCCAAGCGAGCTTGCGAAATTGATTAAATTAATTTATGTTGTACGTTGATGATATTGCTACTTACAACATGAAACTTTCTTAGTAAATAATGCTTTAGGTTAAGGTGACAGAGTTAAAATTAAATTAACTACTTGTTTTTCAAATAATAAAATCTAGAAAATTATGCGTTATTGGACTACATGTTATACCACATTATATACTCCAAATAGGGTCTACAATCGATGGTTAAAATCCTTCGGGTACATCCCGGGCACGGTGTATAGTATTTATTTTTATTTATATACAGGGTGTTCAATGGGAAAGTTCCTTTTTTTTTCAAATAACATAAATGATTAATATTTTAGAAACGATAGTAATAAGAGTTATTGCAAGGGGCATCAAAGGGTTTGTGAAAGCAATTTTTCAATTAAGGGATCCGTTTATGAAACGTTAAGATTTAAAGTGATTTTTTTGTCAGAGCCAAGTTCTCCCCCTCTTACAGCCAAAACTACAAATAAGTACAAAAAAACTGAAAATTATCTTAAATGAAAGCACATATAACTAATTTTAAAGAAAAACTTTCACGACTAAGTACACTTGATTGGTTCCTGAAATACAGGCGACTAAAGTGTAAACTAAACTGACCTAAGACAGCACCAAATAACTTTAATAGAGAATTTGACCATACTTGTTGTTATTTGAGATTTTGTGATACTGAGAATGGTCAGACATGCTCATGCCCGGTTTTTTGAATATAATTCCTTCCAAATGTTTCCCGTCCATTCCTAAGTACTCCTGTAATCGAGAGTGAAGACTCACGAACACTTTCCTGCAGAGTTGCGGAGAAGTGTGGGTTATTTCGCGTCAGTAAAACAAACTCGGTTGGGTACGATAACTTGAGTACTTAATTAATAAAGCAATGTGCACCTAAACCAGCAACTCCATTAGCTTACCTAGAGCAGGGTATATTTCCTAAAGGTTTCACTCATTAGAGCCATTTTTTGAAAAAGGGTGATCCCAAAGTTTTAGTCACTACCGACCAATAACTCTTATTGCAATCATTGCTATAATATTTGAAGAAATATACAACTTTATCGGTTTATATAATCTATTTAAACAGGAGCAGAATGGTTTTCAGCAAAGGAAATCAACATCACAAGCATGTTTTTCACTAGTTAAACAAACAACTGAATGGATCAACAACCAAATACCAATAGTAGGTAGCAGTGAAGTGTACGAATGGTTTTTAAGTTTACTTAAAAGATCGAAAATAGTGCACAGAGATCTCAAAAAATGTTAAAGGTGAAATAATAACAGCCCGTTCCTAAGTTTAATACAAATGAATACGGTGTTCCACGAGGCAGTATTCTTGAGCCTGTATTATTTCGGGCTACTAAAATCTCATGACAAATTTAAAAGTAAAAATAAATCGATTTTCATGTGGGAATGTTGACTTACGCCTGTCAATTCAAATTTCACCGCTTGTCATAGTTTGTTATTATTTGTTATTGTTACTCAAATATAGCATTAGTTATCACTGTTATCAGGGAAGTTATAACTTAAAAGCCCTTCGAAAAATTTAATATCGTTCATCATTGTAAAGGGCATTGGGTAAATTTGTTTGAAGAATATTGTCTTTTTTTTTTTCAGCGGCCACTTATTATTTTTACATATTTATTTAGAGGACGTTTAAATACACATAGATATATATAATTTATGGCGTTAAATAATATCGGAGTGGAGATTTTAAAGATTTAAGTATTCCGTTTTTAGTACAAAAGTACGCTCAAGTATGAATATTTAAATATCTCGGGTCCGATGCACTTAAGAGTATTACATTACATAATAAAATATGATTATTTTTAATAATTCTATTATAATTAACCACTTTTACGAATGGCCGCTCACCTTAAAAATGTATGAATTTCACAAATGACAACACTTTTACCCAAACCTCTTTGTGAGGAAGAAGATGAAAATCAAGTGTTTGATTTTTATCTTCTTCTTTCTTCTTTCTTTGATTAAGTGTCGTGTTTATAAAAGACCAGTAAATTAAACCAAATAATATTGACACTTTAAGGTCCTTTGTAACATTTGCAGGAACGTTACTGATCACTCTATTTGGCTTTTATCTGACACGTAGGTAAAATTTTATTTAGAACCCCTAATAATTAGGTACCTTACGGCGAATCGTAGCTGTGCGGCATGGTCTTCATGATGTTTTTATGAGGAATAGAAAAATAATAATATATCACCTCTCCTCAGAATACGAAATTGATTTATGATAAAGTTGCACGGTCGCTTAGCTAACAATACTGCGTAAGTCGAAGAACGATTAATGGCCGAATCCTATATTCAAACCGCGGATATTAGGCTTACTTCGAATTAAAATTTGACACATTTTGTATGGGCAAATGTTGAAATTTAACCCCAAGTAAGCCTTACAATTTCATCATTCCCAAAGAAATAAAGACGTCTACGCGGACTTCACCACATCATACTTTTATACAGTATTCCCAGCTTCTTAATAGCTTTTGGCTGACTATCGCTATCACGCTTGCACTCGCAACTGACAGTATATTTGTCACTCGTGTGTCATTGAAAAACGAAAATTGCCAATCGCTATTAAGAAAATGGTTGCACTGTACCTACCTTTAAATCCTATTACCCCGGAGTTGCAAGTCTACAATGGAATCCAAGCCTTAAACAAGCTTGGTAGGCACAACAAAGTGAAACTGATGTGGATACCAGGACACGAAGGCTTTCCCGGAAATGAAGCTGTCCGCTTACGTCGGACCCGAACCATTTGTGGCACCATCACCGGGCACCATAAAAGCAGCCCTGAACAATATCGCCCTAGTAAATCACCTAAAAGAGTGGAAAACTACGGAAGGGTTAGGGCATGCGAAGCTCTTCATAGATGGAGTTGACCAGAGCGTGACCAATAAACTTTGAAAACTCAGCAGAAGACAACTCCGATATATTGTCGGAGTATTTACCGGGCACTTCGGGGTTAAACATCTCCTAGAAAAGATGGGCCTTTATGACAACACTGATTGTAGAATGTGCGGCGAAGAGGTGGAAACAATGAAACATTTATTGTGTGAATGTGATGCCCTCGCCGGAGTAAGAACGAAAATCCTCGGTTGTAGCTACCCAGAACCAAGTGATTTCAAGGCACTGCCATTGCACTCCACTATCCGCTTTCTGGAAGGGGTGGAGGCTGCACTGGATTAAGCGCAAAAAAAAAGGGTAATTACACAAAAGATTCCATAGGGTCGAAGTGTATCCGTAAGGACCCCGCCATTAAGATGAGATAAGATGAGATGAGATGCAAGCCCTTGATTTGAATTTCCCTTTTTGTCATTCATTAGATACTGGTAACCTATACGCTTGGTACGGAACCCTAAAAATCGAAGAAACTTTGTTTTTTTGTAAGCTTGTTGATATTGTCGACATATAAGCAGAGACCGTCACGAATCCGGCGACCGCGGTCCGACCTGTCGACATTTGTTTGCGATTTCACTAAGAAAGTATGTGCTTGACGCACACGCAACTGTGTGTAATCGATAGTGAGACTCGATAACAAACACATCACGATACTTTGAATTTGAATTTTAGTCCACATCTTATTAGGCTCACGGGTCACTTGGGTCGTTTGGTCCTTTAAATATGTTTTAGTTAAATAGAAGATTGTTATCCAACAGATGAATTTTAGGGCTGCACGGGCGATAACGAGTGCGCCTATAGTTCGTGGGTGCAATTAATACTTTCACCTTGAGTTAAACAATACCTACTTTTAATTTCGACTGAAAGGAAAGTAATTATTTTTAAATCAAAAAAATTCGGTCTTGTCCTACACAAATACAGAGTGTAAGTTTATTCTTGACACTATAAACAAGTTTTTTTTTTATACAGCAGCAAAAAAATCCCCTCCATGAAAAAATACTGACCAGCACAACAAAAGCTAAACGAATACCAAATTACAGTTGTGCAGTTCAGGTTTTTTAGGGCCTCAGGTTTTTTTTTCATGCGCGTTTAAATATCACCTGTTTTAAAACGACCGAGTGCTTAACCAATAATTTTTTCAAAATAACTTTCCATCCTTCAGATGGTTGCCCTCGAATAATAGATTAGGTAGTGACACACACAGTGCGGAAGGTACTCCAAATTTATTGGGGTTCCTGTTAGATTTCGAACAGCATGATTACATGTTTGTTAACTACATGTACAACATGTTTGTATGTGTACAATAATGACACATTTTATTTCGACAAATTAAATTGTTCGGTTAGGAATTCATACCAAGCCTTTTTCTGAATGCCACTCAGACAGCTCGGCTGGAGTTCGATTGCGAAAGCAGTCCTGCCTTATTGAGCCTGGCTAGTGGCTACCACTCACTACCGGCACCTACCAGCGACTTTCAGTTCTTTGACTGTACCCTTCCATTCAAAGGTGTGGCCGCAATCATTTACCTGGGTACCTTCTTCGGTTCTCAATTAGTTATTTATTGTTAATGTTACTTGTCATGTTAAATCTGATAGAACATCTTACTAGCAGTAGTTACGAAAAATGCTGGTTACGATCGTTTACATTTAGGTTTCAGTTGATTAAGTAAGTTGCGAACAAATCGGGTTGTTCATTCGACCGGCAATCGCTGCGATTAGCCGGGGTCAACGTCTTATCGAATTATTTCTAGCCGTGAAGGATCGGCGTTGCAGACGCTATTTTATCAAACCATTTTATTTAAAAATTAACTCAACCGTTGCAAGTAAGGGATCATTTTTATCAGCTATACGCAATAAATAAAATAGTATTTTTACGCGATAAATAACTCCACATAATAACCCAATCTAATGATCCAATAAATTCTTGTTATTTTTTTATGTATATGAAAGATACCCTGACTCTGTTTATAGCTAGTCATAATTTTAAATCAAAACGGCACCCCAAAGAAGTCTAAAATAGTACATTGTTGCCTAGGCGCGGAAAGTAAGGGATTTCCTGTCGAGGTGGTTAAATACGGGTCAGGAAATCCTCGTTTCCGCCGAGGTATACATAATGCTTTTCTCAAACAATGCGAGGGAATGATACAAATACATGATTATTTTTAAAAACCTTTGACAAATCCGGAGAGAACGTTTTTTGCAAAATATGAGTATTAAGTTAAGATAGTTTCACGCACAATGAGCCGCCGCCACTCCTCACTGCCCACCCACAAGTTCGGTGTACGGGATTTTTTTCATGGTCCTTTCGATTTTATACGCAATAGACATATACGGACATGGACGGTAATTGTTTTCATATGGTTTTTTTACTCCTACGAGTAAAATGAGGCACTTTCCGTCCTTGTGTTTCAATCGGAAAACCGTTCTTTCCGAGCATGTCTGAGAAAATATAATACTTCGATCAACAATACCAACTAAATAACTAGTCACTTACGAGTAGGTACAAAATCATAGCTTAATGATGTCCGCGTGAATATACCCTTGAGTTGCATTTGTTTACTTACGAATCGAGACAAACGTTTTAAAACAATTTTAAGTTCAACCTAATAAGAACCATGGTACCTAGTAATAAGGTTACAAATCTTCAAAATACAATTCAATACCTAAGACTATCCACTAAAATCCAGCAATGCGATAAATGACTTTTGTTACTTAGAAACAAAAATACGTAGGTTAATTAAAATTTGCTCATGTGGCGAGAAATGCCTTTCGTTGAAATGAAAATTCTTTGTTATAATACGTCCGTTAAAAAGTGTTTCGATAAAATAAAAGGTACCTCTCTTACGGACTAGAGAGCACTTTTAAAAAACAATACGGACATGGACGGTAAGTGTTTTCATATGGTTTTTTACTCCTAGGAGTAAAATGAGGCACTTTCCGTCCTTGTGTTTCAATCGGAAAACCGTTCTTTCCGAGCATGTTTAAGTTATTCCTGATTGGACATATTCTTGTTCCGTTGTTTTAGTAAATAAATTATACTAGGTACGAAATACTTGTGACTTTGCTTGCGTAATAAAATAAAATTATATTTTTTAGTAAAATATTTTATTTAATCATTTAAAATAAATGACAAAATTCAAACAGTACCTACACTGATTACTTAAAATAATCGGGCAACTAAGTAATCAAAGTTGGTAAAGCCTATTTCAGTATTTATTCGAAGAGATATTTGTGATATTTACCATTGGAAAATATTATTTTGTGTTTCTTTCTTGCATGCTATTTATTGTATATCTACTAGGTATATAAATAAAATAAAAATATGTCTTGAAAATAAAAATTAACGATTCCTATTGATTTCATTTGTTTTATATAATGATTTTTGCCAAAAACGGAACGGAACGGAAAACAAATAGGAATGTGCCGAAACAAGAATATGTCCAATCAGGAATACGACGAAAAAGGAATCGATCGGGAGGTTGCCGTGGGAAAGGGCCCTTATGCTTGCTTATGTTCTGGAAACACAATACCTACCAGTGGTACAATAGTAAAAATCCACTCCAAGCATATACTGTTCTTTTACACATATGTTTGTGTGTGTATTGGCAAACCTTGGCCAAACATTTTAGCGGAGTTTTAAACATTGTTATTTTGTTGGAAATATCACATTATTTGTTAGTGTACATATACCTACTTACCGAAAGTAAAACACTCTGACCGATACATTGCTCTTTAGGTAGTTATTTTTGCAACTCTGAAATTCATATTGCGGCACTGTGACGCGTGTTGAAATTGGCTCTGTGTCAACCAAACTAATCAAAATAAGACGTATTTTTTGTACCAACCTGTTATCTATTTGGTGTACATATTGTTGATCGAAGATATAATCTATACATATAAGAAAGTTGTCGAAGGGAAAAAAACTGCACATTCCAGATATGAACTTAAAAATACTCCAGAAGCCCTTAAAATGAGCAGCAGAACACGTTCCTACAATTTTTAGATTTGGCGTCTGTTTGACTGTTTATCTGTTTGTCTGTTTGTCTGCTTGTCTGTTTGTGTGTTAAATTTTGTTTCTACTAGCTTCAATTTAAAACCACTGAACCAATGTTAATGCGGTTTTCACTAAAACATTTCAATAAACCGTGACTAGGTTTATGTATATTAAAAAATCAAGATATGATAATTAAACGAGGGGGGGAAGAGGGGTAAAGTTAGTATGGAAAAAAATACCGGATTGAGCTGGTCACTTATAACTCTGTATAATTACTCTTCGTAACGAATTAAAGTATAGCTGTTTCAGGATTTTTCGTTTAAAGTTAAAAAAACTGAGAAATTATCAAATTAGCCCAACTATACCTAGGTATTTATTTAAAACTTTATTCGACGATAGGGCCGTTGATTACTTTACGTGATTTAAAATATCAAAGTTTTATTCTCCGTTTATTACATAGCAACTTAATTTGAGGATTTTTAAATGTTATAAAGAAGCAAAATAAATTATTCCAATTTGATGTTGTAACAAATTGTGGCGCCATAATAATGTGACATCAAAGACAAGGACAACCATATCCCTCCTATAGCTGGAGCGATCAAGACAAAAAAGCACGCGATCATAGATTATAGCACTGGTCCCACCGCCGGCGAGTAAGCGATGAACTATCGGCGATTTTCTTGCCCAAGAAACGAACAAAAGATAATAGCTCCCGTGTAAATGAAAGAGAGAGGTTTAAGTTTATAGTTCATCGCTGGCTCACTCGCTTATTTATTTATCGCTTATCTATAGTAGGTAGAAGTAAATAAAACTATTGTCCAAAAAAGTGTTGATAAACGAATTCTTTGCGTACGGAACCGCGGGTAAAAGCTTGTAGATATTAACGCTAGTAAACGTCATTGAAAAAACTGCTTATTTTTGTGCTTGCTTTGAAACGTATTGAATAATTTTTGCTTTTACTTTATTAGGCAACGGGAGTCTAAGACCATCAGATACAATACAAGTATGGCGGTGTGCAGTCAGCGAGAGTCAGAATTATGTAAAACGCAGAAACAGGTTCCGTCGGGATTAAATCTGGGTCGGTCAGCCGGCTTTCCATGCCGCGCCTGTGCCGAAACCCGCGCGCGGTGGCGCCAACCCTAGGCATTCGGCCACCAGCCAGGTATGTTATACACTGTTATAAAAGTATGTTATATGATATATAAGTATTGCATTATTTGACCGTTTAGTTACCAAAAATAGGTATTCATTTCGTTTTTATGCTAGTTTGTTATACATCGTAGGTACTATTATTGCACAAGTTTTTGGACTGATTGAACTGCACCCATTCCATGAAACTAAACGAAGTACTCTATGGAATATTATTTATTTGAATTCTGTCTAATAGGTATGCAATTTCTAGGTGTCCAGTCATTATACAGCGTGTAAAGGTTAAACCAGAAAATATTTAAAATAAACGTATGTTATTATAGCTCTACATATCATATAAAGAAGAAATTACATTAATAACTCCAAAACATTTAGCGTAATTAAATTTTAAAAGGTCCATCGTGCAGCAATGTATATGCGGATTTGAATATTCACACGTGTCCAAAGCTGCCGTATATCGATATCCAAACTAGTGTAATTGTGGTATTAATCGTAGATATGAACTCTTGTTATGTTTCATTTAGAGTTATTATTGGTTTAAGCATGTAACGACACGCTTATTGAACCTCAGTGAACATATTCATGCACGCATCCACATACTTATGTACACACATCAAAAAACTCAGTTTCTTAGACAAATTTGACTCAGTAGTAATATGCCTATATTGAAATGTTCTAAACTGTCTCGGGGTAAAAAATATCCCTAAGCACTTTTGATGTATGTGCTTATATTATTACTGTCCGTCTAGTTCAGTGATCCCCAAAGTGGTCTATATTGACCCCCACGGATCGACGACGACCAGCAGGGGTCCATGTGAGGGGAAAAAAAAATGGGGTCCATGAGATGAAAATGGGGGTCCGCGATGGTGACTTTCCATTAATGGAATAATCCATATTCATACACACATAGTGGGAACCTACTTACTTTCGTAATACTTTTTATAAATATATAAATAAACACAATTACATATCTTGGTTCCCTTCATCTTGCATAATATCGATTTTCCGAAATACACTTCGCATAACAGTTATCACAGAAACATTTTTGCCGAATGATACTTTCGCATAATAGTATACTTAGCATAACTGTCATAACGCATAACATTCATTTGGCAGAATTTTTAATAGCAGAATTCTAACTACTCCCGCCGCCTAATATCGCCGACATTAATTTTGCAGAATTTATGTAGTAGAATATAAGTTCCTTCGAATCTATTATGGCTTGTACCATAACATAATATTAGAATGAACGGCTACCAGTAAAGTAGGTTAGGTTAGTTGCCTGCGCAAACCGGCGGACGGGATGGCAGAGGACATTAAATTTGTCAATATATATTTAATGCAATTTCAATTGAAATAAGGTATAAATGTCAATACTTTGAGGCCGACCTCGGACAATCGCAGCGGATTGCGGCGGAGGAAATCTAAAGGGAAAGCTCCCCTGCCGTCCGCCGGTTTGCGCTGACCTTAAAACTGCGACAGTAACAGAAACAAAACTGTGTCAGAAAAGTAGGTTAGGTTAGGTTAGAACTACGACCCTAACAGAAACGAACTGTGTCACAAATGTAGGTTAGGTTAGGTTAGAATTTTAACCCCAAAAAAACTAAACTGTGCCAGAAAAGTAGGTTAGGTTAGAACATAACATTAGGATACCTTAGTGGACAAAAAATATAACTCTATTTTTTGCATTTTTATTGTCAGTACCGAATTACAATCGGTGGAGTACGTTAAATAAGATTAAAAATTAACACAGAACACATAAATACAATGGAATTGCCTTTAATAGTTTGCATAAAAGGACAAGCAACTCGATACAACACCGAGACTGGTAAAACAGAATAGTGTAACAAAGTTTGACATAGTGCTGCTGAAATCTTGTTAAAGATCCTTTGTTCCAAGTTTTGCATCTTACAATAATAACTAAATAAAAATACGGCATAATTTTGATTAAATAATTTTCATAGTTCCAATAAGGTAGAAAACTCTTTACTGGACAGTTACAATTTGGTATAGGTACCTAAAGTGTCATTACTAGTGGCCGTCAGTCATAGAATTATCAATCGATGTTGTTTGTTGCTAGATTTTTGATCTGCATAATAAGAAAACCGGTGTTATGATTTCTGCATAAGATAAAGCATAAGGACAATTGTGATTTCACAATAAAGGTTGCCCACACCTTACACCGAGTACAGCGGTGCACCAACCCCAGCGGGGGTTGGAGCACCGTGGACAAACTAATGCCCGCTTTTCACTGCGAGCGAAGCGGCCCCGTACGGACTCGGTTTAGCTTACAACGGTGCATAGCTTCCAATCCAAGTGTTTCCACCGCGAGCAAACCTCTTGAAGTCACCGTTGTAAGCTAAACGGAGTCTGCACGGGGCTGCTACGGTCGCAGTGGAAAGCGGACATAAGGATCGAATACAGTACTCTTAAAACTCTTGGAGTGTGATGGAATCGATCCTAGCCTTTGCTCGGCCTTAAATTTGGTATGATTATAGGAAAAACCACAAAAGCTAAAAAATGGTAGTGTGAGTTGGGTTTGCGCTGTTTTGATTCGATATCCAATTCAAATTGGAATATAATAATACCCACTGTGAGGGGATACGGAAGCCTCGGTGCGCGAGTCGTACTCGCGCTTGACCGGTTTATTACTAAATCTCTCAGGGACCTTATACGTTAGGGCTCGCGTAGGAAATAATAATATATTATACAGGGTGGAAAGTTCGAATGCCACATGAAAGGCAACTACCTTAAATATTGGAAATAGCACATTCTGTGTAAAGGAGACTTTATATTTAAAAACTACAAACTCTGCATATATGGATTTTTGAAAAATCGTCTGTCTCAACCGGGACTCGAACGGGTCGGTCAAATGCGGTAAAAAATACTTAACATGCTGTATTTTATGATGCAGATCGAAAGGGTTACCGATATGGTTCATTTATCTCTAAATAACAAACACAATCAAAATAACGGAAGCCCATGAATCCTAGCAATTACTATTTAACTTTGTTTTCACCCGTCACGGGAAATGTACCGCAGCTACCTTAAATATTGGAAATAGCAAATTTTACGCAATGGAGACTGACTGAGAATGGAGATAGTTTACAATACATATCCTGAATTAAATAAAGACCTTGAAAATTAAGAATTACTTGTATTGAGAATTGTCATTACATAAACATTTAACGAATACTGAAAAAACAAAATACTCTAATCTCTGGCATGCAAGAAAAGTAAAGATGTCTAAAAATGAGCTACACGTATGTTTACCCATCAGTTCAGTTGCGATTACTAATGCCACTTCTTTAGTACAATACGATTGACTTCCTAGATAAGAAAATTGCATCAATTATTATCTTTACACATTGTAACTAAGTAGTTATCATATTTGCTTGCATAGGTAGGTAATTTGAAAATGGAACATTTTAATGAGCTGTATTTATTTTTGAGTAGATTAGAGTTTTGTTTTTTCAATATTCGTTAAATTTTTAGTGAATGAAAAATCACAATACAAGTAATTCTTAATTTTCAAGGTCTTTATTTAATTCATGGTATGTATTGTAAACTATCCCTAAGAAAGACCCTTTCGATTTTCATCTTAAAATACGACATGTTGTTTCTGTCATATTTGACCTGTTCGGTTTCCGGTCAAGTCAGGCGATTCAAAAAAAATCCATAAATGCAGTATTTATTATTCAGTATTTATTATTAAATATTAAAGCCAATATTTAAGGTAGCTGTACATTTCCCGTGACGGGTGAAAACAAAGTCAAATGGTAATTGCTAGTATTGATGACCTTCCGTTATTTTGATTGTGTTTGTTATTTAGAGATAAATGAACCATATAAGTAACCCTTCCGATCTGCATCATAAAATACGGCATGCTATTTTACCTTATTTCACCGACCGGTTCGAGTCCCGTTTGAAACAGTAGATTTTTCAAAAATCCATAAATGGAGAGTTTATAGTTTTTAAAAATAAAGGAAAGTCTCTTGTATACAGAATGTGATATTTCCGATATTTAAGGTAGTTGCCTTCCATGTGGCATTCGATTGTGGCATTGTATACTAGCGACCCGCCGTCGCCTCGCTTCGGTTAATATAAGTAGAAATAGCCCAAGTTTATCTGGAATAATATACTTTTCAAATGGTGAAATCATTTTTAGATAGGTGCATTTTCATAGAGGTTTGCAGAAGAGGATTGCAGAGGAATGCAGAATTTACTTTATTTGGCCATAAATTAGAAGTACTTGTGGACCTACGTTCATGTTCAGTAGAAGAATCTCTGGCTCTCTGAGATCTATATCTATCCCTGTCGCTTATAAGCCGAACGTCACGTTCAGTAGAAGATTCCCTGGCTCGCTATGATCTATGTCTATCCCTATCAACTATAAGACGAACGTCACGTTCAATAGACTATTCCCTATTTCTCCGCAAAGAATTACTTTCTCTTCTATTACACAGCCTGATTTACCTTTCTTCTTTGATTTCATCGTTAAGACGTTAATTGTTTCTATTATTATCCCTAATTCTACGATCTATATTAGAACTACTTCTTCGCGTCATAGGTAATTCATTTAGTATTTTCTCCTTAAAAAAAACAATACCTGTTAACCTAAATCCACAAAGGTAACTACCTGCTTCATTGATGAGACAAATACTGTAATATTGTACCTGCGTTCCTGGGTTTCTTGTCCCGTTCCTCTTGACTATCTTGCGGGCGCGGTTCACATGTCGGTTGGACCGACTAACTTTAGAGACGTATAATTCTTAATTTTTTGAAGCTGTACGGTGTATTGGTTTTCCATGGCTCTTGCGTACCTTTTTCCTTTGAATGATTGCTATTATTTTTAACTATATTACTTTTGTAGCCGAAAATATTCACTTTTTGTTTATATTTTTCCATCTGACAGCGTTTGTTATCTTTGTTGTCTAGACAACGGGCAGAGACGATATCTTAGGTTTATACTGAACCATGGAGTTAAAACGATGGTTAACCATGGAATTAATATCTGGCATGTATAACTTTGAAATTTTATGAATTTAGAATTTGTAAATTAAAAAGCTAGATCACCAGGGTATATAAACGGCGGCTCGGACTAGAGCGATCAGTTCTCCCTCAGCCTCTAAAGTGATAACTAGAAACTCTGAAGATAGGGTCAAGTCGGACCCCTAGAAGCCTCTATCTCCCTCATACCAAAAGTCGACTTTGAGTGTGGCCAAGTCGGGCCCACCTACCTTCGTGTACCACTAGGGCCGCTGCCTCTAACGCCCCGCATTACAGCGCCAGCGGTGTTCCTGGTCCGACGACTCCGGGACGCGTACTAAAGGAAGTCCCGGAGGAACTACCTTCACCTTCACCACTAAATCTTTAACTTTACCCTGGTGATATTAGGGACTAATTTTATTTTATTTTTTAATTTATGTATAATAATTATTTTATCTGTGTGAAGAAAGCCTAAGTGTTAAATAAATACCCAGACCCTGACTTACTATTGCTGTCCTTTTCTCTCTAATCTACCTCTTTTTCTCTGATCTTTCATTAACGTCTGGTACCTGGTCTTCCGAATTATCGGAAGACCACGTAACACGACAATACTAAACTAACAACAGCTAAAGCCAAAGTTAGCATGTATTTTTAAATTTACAACAGTAAATATGTAAGTTCCTATATTCGAAATATTTTCAACACAAACTACCTTAAAATAAGAAAATAATAATATTAACTAATCAACACTCTTTCTCATTGATAACCAAATAGGAAGGAAATATGCAGATACTTACATGTATATTCTGAATATTTACAACACAATCTTAAAATAGTAAAATTTGAGTTTTATCTCTTAAATCCGCAAAATTAAATAATAACCTGTCGTTGATAACCTAATATTTAAAAAAAACTTAGGGAAATAAACATATTTAATTTACCAATATTAATTTATTTACCTAATACCTTTATTAATTTATTTACCTATATATTCAAACTTGGTATTCAAAAATATGAAAAATGATATAAAAATTACTTTTAGTCAATACCTAAACTCAATCTTACTACCTACCCATTTCCCTAGTTTAATCATTTAAGAAGCTTGTATTTCTTTATTAGTAAGTACCAGGAGAGCTCCGGTGCACGTCTGATAATTCCAAAAATGTTGTTACTATAGATAGGATGCTGTAGGCTGTAGGTACTAAAGGGCGAAGCGCGGCTACAGGGGTGTTATTCTCTCAAAAAACGGCGGCCTGTCGGACGGACGAGCGAATCGAAGCGGCGAGTTTAAGTAGTCCCGTCCAAGCGAACAATACACATTTTAGCGCGTGCATTGTCAATTAGGCAGCCTTATACGTTCGAGAAGTCATGCTGCCAAATTGAATACACGCGCTAAATAGTGTTTTGTTCACTCTGACGGGACTACTTAAACTCGCCGCTTGGACAATCACTCGTTCGTCCGTCCGTCCGTCGTTATTGAGAGAATCACACGACAGGCCCGGACAAGCGTTTTGACAATACAGATTTAGGTTGCGCGTAATTTTGAATCCGCCATATCTTCTAAAGTCTTTATTTAAATAAGATAGTGTAAAGGACAATTTTAATCTACATTAAATGCTCAAGGTAACTAACGTATTTATCTGGATAAGAATAAATGCTGAATTGGAGAAAATAGCTTCGCAAATAACCTAATGAAATTTTATAAAATTTTAAATATGAAAATGGTTAATGTGAGTCACCTTAGGAGATAGACATAATATGCCATCGCGGACTTTTCTTTAGGTTTTTTGAAGAACTACAATTCTTCAGTACATTATTACTCGACTGCGGCGGAGCCCAAAAGGAGGGTTATGTTTTTCACCGTCATGTATGTCCAGTTCTATGTTCCCCGCTACAGCAAAAACGGCTTGGACGATTTTGACAAATGAGGTATCATTGGATTCGTCTTCGTAGCGAGAGTGTCATAGGATACCTAAACTGTTAAAATTGAAAAAACAACAATGGCCAAATGACAATTATTAACATATGTAGGTATATCGATGACAGTATAAAAAATGCAGTCGGGTTTTTAAAGCTTGCTTTTCATTAATTTATTTTGATATACCTCTTAAGGTTTATCCAGCGTTTGCATGGTAAGCGCAAAAAAAACGTGTTTATTGACGACTTAATATTAGAAACCTCTAAAATTATCAGTGTTTCTCTAATATATTATACATATAAACCTTCCTCTTGAATCACTCTTTCTATTAAAAACAACCGCATCAAAACCCGTTGCGTAGTTTTAAAGATCTAAGCATACATAGGCACAGACAGACAGCGGGAAGCGACTTTGTTTTATACTATGTAGTGAAGTGATAAAACGGCAAAAAAGTCACGTTTGTTGTATAAGTTAAATATTTATTTTATTCTTGTTTTATTATTTTTTGTTATAGCGGCAACAGAAATTCATCATTTGTAAAAATTTCAAGTATCTAGCTATCACGGTTCATGAGATACAGCCTGGTGTCCGACTGACAGACGGACAGTGGAGTCTTAGTATTAGGGTCCCGTTTTTACCCATTGAGTACGGAACCCTAATAAAGGATTTCTACTAATACCTATAGGTATGACTCTGCTTATTGACTCAAACCAAATGAATTGGATGCGTAACGTTTGGTTGAAAACATTGATGTGCCAAATGATGCACTTACGCATAAATCACTCTGAAAATAGCCTATCGCTAGGTGTAGTTTTGTCGCACACTGTAGGTAACTTCGCACAAAGGTAATGTCATACAATAGTTTTATCTACACTCATATCATAAGTCCCGTAGGCAGACCAGCATTACCTGTGGTAGTAGGTGACAGCGACGACAGCTGTTAATTTTGGAAGATGTTCCAAATTTGGATCTCATTACCTTACAATATTCGATAGCGTAATTTCAAAATTATGTTACAGCTGTCATAGCTGTCACCTACTACCACAGGTAAGGTAATGCTGGTCATTTGCCTTTCGGCTTCTGAACCCATCGTAGAGTACTTATAATATGTGTATAGATAAAGTATTGTACGAGACTCTGCGTAATTAGCGTTACAACACTCGTGTGATCTATTATGAAACTCGCCTTGCGGCTCGTTTCATAAACCGCACTCATGTTATAATGCCTGTCATTACGCAACCATCACGTAAACTACTACTGTCGCACAGTGTCAAATCATGTCGCAAAATATCACTCCGCACAAAGATACTGTCGTGTATTTTATTGTCAAACAGTGACACGTCGCACACTGCAGTGTCGTTTATTAGAAATATCGCTATATCCCTGAATAATAGGTAACCCTAAGTTTACGTTACAATTATGTTGACAATTGCCTGATTGCTAATGAAAGGTTAGCAGAGCCACATCCGGCGGCGGAAGCTGCGCTGCCGGAACTGTCTCATCACGGTGATCTGTGATAAATAACAAAAGTGCGGTATTTATTGTTCAGAGTTCTACCGGGTTCAATTTGTACGGCTGATATACCTACAACTTTCAGTTAGGAGAATTCCACTGTTTAAAATAAGGCATGCATGTAGGAAAGACATGCATAATATAATTTAGTGGGCTATAACAAGGCACCGAACGGAAAATATAAAAATATCCCTGTTAACTAAATGCATAATTACTCCTGATACTAAGTAAAAAGTTAATCGGATAGTTATGCTATGTTCGACCACGAGCTCCGTCGGCGCCAGCGCTTGCGCGGACGCGGCGCTTGGCTGCTCAACGGATTTCAAATTATAATTACGTTATCGTCTTCAGCACAACAATGCTGGCTTGATGCACGCCCCGATCATGTGGATCTGTTGATCTTGTAATGAGCTTTAAATTCGTGGTGATTACTTCTTTGTCATTATATAGATTTTTAATACCTATCTAAAACTATCTGACTCATAAATAGAAACCATGCAGCACATCAGACAGGGCCGTGGATTGTTAAATTGTATGACGAGGAAAAGATTGTATTTCGCAATCAACCAAGGCGCTGTTCTTGCAAACGCCTAAATAGGATAGAGATAGGGAATATGCATGGATTTTCTAAATCGTACTTCTCAAAAAAATATGAAAATACCGTAAAAGAGATCGTGAAATTGAAATTAAAATCGGCCGAGTAATACGAATATTACAAGCATTTTAAACTGCCTAATAGACAGTGATTAGACACAGAGATCTAATATGCACTGTGGCGTCATGTAACACGTCGGCCATTTAAACTCCATAGTAAATTCTGTTTTGCTAGAAAGAGATAGGAACAAATATTTGTTGGCATATATCTTGGTTAATTTTATAGCTAATCAAAAAATGATTTTTCTCAACTGTTTGTCACATGAATCAGCTTTTATTGAAGCTGTGAAAAAAGGTCATGAATATTCCAAATTACGCGTCATATTCACTTCGTAAAGAGCGACATAAAAAACAAGAGAGTGAATCCTGAGATGAAGGCTGCTGGCGATCCGAATGTTCGGAAGAAAAAGATGCGCTGCGCCGACTCCAAAAGGGCAAGATGATGGTGATGATTCACGGATAATAAATGAGTCATTGTCCCTCATCATTTCAGCCGAAAGACGTCCACTGCTGGACATAGGCCTCCCCCAAGGCTTGTCGTGTTACGTGGTCTTCCGATAATTCGGAAGACCAGGTACCAAACGTTAATGAAAGATCAGAAAAAGAGAGGTAGATTAGAGAGAAAAGGACAGCAATAGTAAGTCAGGGTCTAGGTATTTATTTAACACTTAGGCTTTCTTCACACAGATAAAATAATTATTATACATAAATTAAATAATAAAATAAAATTAGTCCCTAATATCACCAGGGTAAAGTTAAAGATTTAGTGGTGAAGGTGAAGGTAGTTCCTCCGGGACTTCCTTTAGTACGCGTCCCGGAGTCGTCGGACCAGGAACAACGCTGGCGCTGTAATGCGGGGCGTTAGAGGCAGCGAGTCTGGTGGTACACGAAGGTAGGTGGGCCCGAGGTGGGACCCGTCAGAGAGAGTAGCAGTTCCCGAGGAAAGCAGGAATCTCGTAGATGAAAGATTCTTGAAGCGTAGGGCCCGACTTGGCCACCCTCAAAGTCGACTTTTGGTATGAGGGAGATAGAGGCTTCTAGGGGTCCGACTTGACCCTATCTTCAGAGTTTCTTGTTACCACTTTAGAGGCCGAGGGAGAACTGATCGCTCTAGTCCGAGCCGCCGTTTATATACCCTGGTGATCTAGCTTTTTAATTTACAAATTCTAAATTCATAAAATTTTAAAGTTATACATGCCAGATATTAATTCCATGGTTAACCATCGTTTTAACTCCATGGTTCAGTATAAACCTAAGATATCGTCTCTGCCCGTTGTCTAGACAACGAAAATAACAAGCACTGTCAGATGAAAAAAATATAAACAAAAAGTGAATATTTTCGGCTACAAAAGTAATATCGTTAAAAAGAATAGCAATTATTCAAAGGAAAAAGGTACGCAAGAGCCATGGAAAACCAATACACTGTACAGCTTCAAAAAATCACGAATTATACGTCTCTAAAGTTAGTCGGTCCAACCGACATGTGAACCGCGCCCGCGAGATAGTCGAGAGGAATGGGATAAGAAACCCAGGAACGCAGGTACAATATTACAGGCTCTCCACTCAGAACGGTCTTGTGCTTTTCGCATCCACCGCGTTCCCGCGATTTTTACTAGGTCGTCACTCCATCGTGTTGGAGGCCTACCTACAGCTCATCTCCCGGTCCGCGGACGCCACTCAAGAACCTTCTGACCCCATCGGCCATCAGTCCTGCGAGCAATGTGCCCCGCCCACTGCCACTTAAGTTTGGCTATTCTCCGGGCGGTATGTCGGTAACCTTAGTTCTACTCCGGATATCATCATTTCTGATTCTATCACGCAGAGAAACCCCGAGCATAGCCCTCTCCATAGCCCACTAAGTGAATTTGAGCTTCCTTATAAGGCCCATTGTTAGCGCCCACGTCTCAGATCCGTAAGTCATCACTGGCAACACACACTGGTCAAAGACTTTTGACTTCAAACACGGCGGTAATTTGGACGAAAAGGTGCTGCGAAGCTTCCCGAACACTGCCCAGCCGAGTCAGATTCGACGAGTGACCTCTTTCTCAAAGTTGGACCTACCTAACTGGACCGTTTGTCCCAGGTAAATATAGTCGTCAACAACTTCGAGCGCAGAGCCTCCGACTATAACGGGAGTTGGCGCGACATGGACATTGGACATGGCTTTCGTCTTGTCCATGTTCATCCTCAAGCCAACTCGGTCGGAAACTCCACTGAGGTCAGCGAGCATTGCACTGAGGTCCTCCATGGTCTCAGCCATGACTACGATATCGTCAGCGAATCGAAGGTGAGTGATGTACTCGCCATTTATGTTGACGCCTCGTCCTTTCCAATCCAGAACCTTAAAAGCATCCTCCAATGCAGCGGTGAACAGCTTCGGAGAGATCACATCTCCTTGTCTGACTCCCCGCTGCAGAGGAAAAGGCTTCGTGCTCTGGTCCTGTAGTCGGTCGGACATAGTGGCGTTTTCGTACAGACACTTCAACACTTCGATATATCGGTAGTCAACTTGGCACCGCTGGAGAGACTGCAGCACAGCCCAGGTCTCGATCGAATCGAAGGCTTTGTCGTAGTCCATAAATGCAAGGCAAAGGGGGAGGTTATATTCTTCGGTCTTCTGTATAACCTGCCGCAACGCATGTATGTGGTCTACGGTACTATAGCCTTTTTGGAAACCGGCTTGTTCGGGAGGCTGGAAATCGTCAAACCTGCGCGCGAGACGATTTGTGATGACCCTCGAAAACAGCTTGTAAACATGGCTCACAAGTGAGATGGTTCTATAATTCTTCAGCAAAGTTTTATCACCTTTCTTGAAGAAGAGAACCACCACACTTCTGTTTCATGCTTTCGGTGTTCTCCTTTCGTGGAGGATGGAGCTGAACAGCGTCTGAAGGCCCCTAAGGGTGAGTTTACCAGTTTTACCACCCGCTTTCAGGAGTTCGGCTGTAATCCCATCCTCACCTGGGGCTTTGCCCGTACAGGCTGACGTCGGGGAGATCTTCGGTATAGTGTCGGGTTAATCTAGCCCTCGGGTCTTTAGCTCGATTTTCGACGGGTGCTCGGGTTGTCGTGTACAGCTGTCCATAAAACTTCTCCACTTCCGCCAATAGCTCAGGTTTGGATGAAACGACTCTGCCGTCGTCGGTCTTCAGCTTCATCAATTGGCTTTGGCCAACAGACATATCCCTGGCAAACACCTTAAAGCCCCTGTTACGCTCAATAGCCTCTTCAATACTTTTAGTATTGAATCGGCGTATATCACGCTTCAAAGACTTCGAGGTCTGTCTGTTGAGTAGCCGATAGCGACAAGCGGCACCAGAGGACTGCAGAATCATTTCGCGCCTCACCTCCATGAGCCTAAGGGTGAAGTCCGAGAGCTTCCTTGTTTTTGTATGGTGGATCTTGAAGAACTTAGACCCGACCGTTTGGACAGCTTCCACGAACCCGTCGTTGTAATCGTCCACGTCACTACCTAGGCAATCGAAACGGTTTTGAAGTTCGAGCTGAAAACTCTCGGGGTTTTGGAGCTGAGCGGGTGCCGGGCGGAGCGTAGACTTCATCAGTCGAGACCTTTCAAGCTTGAACTGGATATTCAATGAGCCTCGTACCATACGGTGATACGGTTTTAACCGCACTGATCACGGAGACATCATTGAATATGTGCTTTGTCGTCGACATGATAAAGTCTATCTTATTCCTCGTTACACCATCAGGGCAGGTCCACTTCCTATGCTTACGTTTTCTGAAGAAGGAGTTCATCATATAGAGTCCCTCCTTCTCCATAAAACTGGCCAGTTGGTGGCCCCGGTGATTCCTATGCCCCACTCCAGAATTCCCCACTCTCTGCTCTTCACCGTCTCGTATGCCCAGCTTTGCGTTGAAGTCCCCCATAACAACCGTGAAGTGAGTTTTGGAACTATGCATGGCTCTGGAAACATCCTCATACATAGCCTCCGAGTGTGTCGAGGTCGGCGCATATACCTGTATGACCTTCAACGCATATCGTTGGGTCATTCTGAGTACAAGGCACGCTACCCTTGACTCGACACGCTCTCGATCTTCACCACGTTGTTCACGAGGGGCTTGTGGATGATAAACCCGACACCTCCCTGGGACTGGTGGTCGCCCTCCCGGAAATAGAGCAAGTTACCGGACTTCAGGCTTGTAATGTCCTACCCCTGTCTACGGACTTCTGACAACCCTATGATTCCCCATCGTAAGCTTCTCAATTCATTGTCCCTAAAAGTATGAAACATGTAGAATTCTCTCCGGCTAGCTTTCTAATATACCTTTTTTAAATAAGTGACCTGTTACAAGTATTACACCATTAAGTCCTGTTAAAACGGAAACTGACTCAAAAGTACAGTTCAAGTGGGAGTTGGACTCACACACTGAGAGTTCCATACCAACCGCCGCGCCCGAGTCACACCTGGCCGGTTTTTATTTAGGTAGGCACTAGCTTCGACTCAGCCCGACTCAGACTTCGTTTGCGTGGACTCCAGAATTTGATATTCCAGGATGAATAACATAAATTTGTCCTAATCGAACCAAGAAAGGGAAGTCATCATTTCTTTTTCAGAGCTTCAATAAAAGACGATTCATGTAACAAACAAGCGAGAAGATTTTTTTTTAAATTACTATAAAAATAACTAACATATAAGCCAACAAAGATTTGTTCCTGTCTCCTAGCAAAACTGAATTTTACGTGGAGTTTATATGGCCAACCTGTTACAATGACGTCACAGTGCACTTCGGATCTCTTTGTTTAATTTGCAGTTTAAAATGCTTCTATCATCCGTATTTCTTGCGTTTTTATTTTTTTCCCTGCTAACTTTGATCCCTCTTTTCCCACTTTAATTATCATATCTTATTTTTTTATTATGTATAAACCAGAACGCTTATTGCCTCTAACGCGCTCGCAATCGCAATCGTATTTATTTTGACAGTCCAAAGGCGAGTCTGCTTAGAAAATGAAAACGATCGTTTCACTTTGAGGTCGATTGCGATTGTGAGTGCGTTAGGCAATAAGCCGGCCGGATTATTGAAACGGTTTAGTGAAAACCGCATTAACTTTGATTCAGTGGTATTCAATTGATGCTAGGAGAAACAAAATTAAACAGACAAACAGATAAACAACTCTAATATTTTTAGAAACGTGTTCTGCTCCTCATTCTGAGCGAAATATTTAAGGGGGGCTCCCATAAAACAAGCGTGTTTTTTTATAGATCCGACTCGCACTTGGCCGGTTTTTTTTTAAGTTCATATCTCGAATGTTCAGTTTTTTCCCTTCTGCAATTTTATTATAATTATGTATAGATTGTTGCCTTTCTTTAGGGTTCGCACTATAATCACACCAGATTGTATGTATTGACACTAGTTTGTAGGTATTCTTGTTTTTACAGTAAAATAAAAAGAAAAACCGTAAAAAGTCCTAAGTCCATGATTTACGAAAAAAAATCGCTGTTTAGATTTATGTGAGTGTTAAATCTACAAGCCCTGTACTAATAAAAGTTACAGGTGTTCGTTCATATAAACCCGAAATATGCACTTACCAAAGGAATGAATTAGTGAGCGTTGCAAGTTAATTTCCGTTCTTGATAACGATATTTGTTCAACTTCTGCGTACAGGATAAAAGATTAATCACCCGTATCACTATGATTTTCAGGTTATGGCACGAAGTGATACAATAAAGTAGCAATTCTTTTGACTAGAATGCAACTCCAATTCCTTGATTTGTTGGTCATAAACTGAAACAAAAGAATAGTCCGTTATATAAATTAGTCAATAAATATTTTAGTTTAAGACTTGTGCCGTTTGCGCCAGTGACTGAGTGAATGGGTGGAGCTATAACTCTCCCCGCACTACCCGCTGCAATAATCGCAAGCGCGGTGCGCGTCACAGTAAACGCAAAGCATAACAGCAATATAAATCCATGCAAACGTCTGTAACGTTGCTCTAACACAAACACGCGCCGCAACAACACCTTGAGACCTTCACTTTACGGTGAGGGAAAAGAAACTCTAGAGCAATTATGCTTATCTGTTACAGCTCTTTCCTTAACACTCTCCGTAAAAATGAACTGCATAGCTACGTCATTGTTTTTATTTTGTAAAGACTGAACGCCCGCGGCAGCGAGTGCACGGCTTCGAACAACGAGCGGCAACAAACGAATGAAAATTGCAATGCAGTCAATCGCATGCCAGTTGCAAATGCCGCGTAGAGGTCAATTTTTTATATGCATAGACACTTAAAAATGATTTGGTCTGCTACTCACAAGCATTTACGCTGATTTTAATTGCACTACACGTATTATAAGACATTCATTGCGGGAAAAGGCACAAATGCGTGCGTGGCCGAAACCCAGCAGCGCGGTCAGCGAAAATAGTGTAGGTACTTACTTAGGTGCGTACGGTGCAAGGAGCGTGTCTTGGCCAATCGTTGGAGTAGGACAAATAATCCTAATAGCTCTTAAGTTTTGATAATATGCCATACTTATTTTACGTGAGAGTGACCTCTTCCGCACTTTTTTTTCATTTCAGTGCGGGAAGGGGTCCAATAGGCCTTCGTCCCATCATCACACGCCCCATTCGCACTGAGTATGTACCAATACCAACGGGTAGTGATATGCTGCACACGAACAGCGATAGATGATTGTTTTAACTAGGTACTTACCTAGGTAATTATTGTGTTTCTTACGAAAAAAATCTGAAGAAAAATTAGAACACCATCAAAGAGCACCAAAAAGAGGGTAGATTTTTTTATGCGACTCAGATGATGAAAAGGATACCTACTGAGGGGTTAAAGTATCGAAAAGCGTAGGTACAGTCAAAAAATTAAATTTGAGACCCACCTTAGGTTCAAAGTCAATCTGACATTCTACAACAATAAGATTGAGTTTCATATAAGTTACAAATGACGTGGCATCTCTAATGACATTGACGACTACAAGCATTTTTTTTTTGAAATGGGTCACAAATTAACGTCCATGACGGTACCAAACAAGTTACTTAATGAGAATGTGACCGGCGTGGACACATAGTCACATACGAATACGTTTTTTTGGATTCGGATAGTGATGTTAGCATTTTGACTTAAAGCGTCGTCGACAGAATACATCAAAATCAGATTGCAACTCAAGTTGATGCGTCATTATGTTTCTCGCCTCATTCAGCTCAAATAATAAATGTAAAAGTTAAAACTCGGTGCTCAAAACAATTAAGTGATCATTTATGTAACTACCTTGTCACTTTAACGTCGTGTTTGAAATGTCTTACAAAATTGTGAAAAGATTGAAAGCGACAAGGTACATAAATGATCACTTATTTATGCTGTTGACTATACTCGGCGATCGCCGCCCGTCAGTCGCAATCACGTCACACAGCGTCAACAGCTCCCTGATTTTTATTTATAATGACGATTTGCATTGTTAATGGGTGCCACCACACTTCAGACAAAGAAAACCAACACTCTAAAATAACAGTCCACGTGGAAGTACTATGTTTTAACTTGTCGTTTTACGTAAAACATTCACTTAAATATTATATTATTTACTAACGACATTACATGAAAATGTTGCCAGTATAACGATTTTTTTTCCGCTAAATTGTCATAGTGAGTACTTGTACTATTATCTATTCTGTGATATGAGTTGAATTCTGTTTATATAATTACTGGTTTTTCTCATTCATGATTTCCTTCTAATTCGATTATTGCCGCACGTTGGACTGAAATTGTAAATAATGTATATAACTATTTTAGCAAAGAAGCTAATTTATTTACAATACTTTAAGTTGAATGCTTCCTAAAACAAATCGCAGCAATATATTTTGTGTAATTTTCGTATCCAGCTTTAGCCGATAATAGCCGAGAAAAGACGAATCGTTAACTTATTCCAACCGAAAAGTTATTACAACCATGCCGCGTTACCATTGCGTGAGCTCGGCGGTACTGCGTCGATTAAAAATCGCGGCGTGTGATTTCACTCCGCCACAAAACCGCCCCGGTAAAAAAATGCTACAGTACACAACAGAGGCTTTAAGATGCGTGCTGTCTCCGTGACTTTGTACCTTAGAACATTTAAACTACCTATTTAAGACATGATATTTTATGCGAATTAGAAAGAGACAAAACATTTTCTTATTACATAAATGTTCATAAACGTTTGTATTATTAAGTAACTGCAAAGAAATGATAGAATTTAACAATCATTATTATATGAAAAAATCCCCTAGTTTAGGGGGAAATGTAATCCGCTAGCATCATTATTTGTTTACTTGCGTGCGTGTTGTCGTGTGTCACGTGTGTACGCGTTGAGTACGCCCACATGAATCTATTTTGTGCGTCACTTTTGACGGGTTGGCTGTAAGAAACTATCATTCTATATGTTATTATTCGAAGTAATTTAATATGTATAATAAGATGATTGAAGTAGTTTTGAGTATTAGTCAATTCCAAATTAAGAGGTTAAATTATCAAAAACCCGGGACCCACTCGGGACCGTGAATCGAGGCGGCCATTTGTGCCGTTGGACCATCGAGCCATTAACTGATATGAGAGATTATTATTGAGATTAGTAGTTTATTATGATTTGCATATTTTTACACGAAACGGAAACACGTTTAGTATCGCTATTAGAGGGTGGACTAATAAAGATTTACCAGACTGATTATTACAAAGATTAACGCTCGTTCGTTCGTTAGCTGCTTAATCGATTGCCTTTTGTTAAGATTTTACTATTGTTGAAAACATGACTTCTCGTTGCAATACTGACCAGCGTCGCTATTGTCTAACGCACTCGCAATCGCAATCTGCTTCAAAGTGGAACAATTGTTTTCATTTCGTATGCTGACAAGCCTTTGATTTTCAAAATGACAACGATTGCGATTGCGAGTGCGTTATGCAATAGCCCCTCTGGTAAAACATAAAAAAAAAATGGTTTGCACAGTGAAGTCAGAAAGGGCATTGGGTAAATTTGTTTGAAGAATATTGTCATTTTTTTTTTCAGCGGCCACGGATGATTTTTACATAGTTATTTAGAGGACCTCTAAATACACATAGATATATATAATTTATGGCGGTAAATAATATCGGAGCGGAGATTTTAAAGATTTAAGTATTCAGTTTTTAGTACAAAAGTACGCCCAAGTATGAATATTTAAATATCTCGGCTCCGATGCACTTTAGAGTATTACATTATATAACAAAATATGTTTATTTTTAATAATCCTATCAAAATTTACCACTTTTATGAATAGCCGCTCACCTTGAAAATGTAGGAATTTTACAAATGACAACACTTTTACCCAAACCCCTTTGACAGATATTGCTAGAGAAACCGGTGGTGTGAACGTAAGTAGTATTTTTATACTAATGTTTTTAAAAAAAAAAAATCTTTTCGTATTTATTTATTTTATTTTACTTATATCTTTTATTGTTATTACAAATTCTATTTTTTTACAGATGGGAACTGTTGTTTTATGGGTACGGCGCTTTGAAGAGGAGAGATCTTTGCTACCCCGGCAAAGAACGGGTCTGTAGACCACAACTCATAAGCACAGCAACAGCACACCCCGTGTCAAGCCACGGTGAGGGATTATGAGGAATGGATTATTTAATACTAGTCTGGATACTATTCGTCGTGTTCTACAGTGAGGGTCTGCATCATCGCAGGCATGCTGCCAAACCCATAAAAGAGCATACGACTATATAATTAGGGTTATTCCTTGGCCTTGCTGGGTCACCGGATTTAAATTCAATTGAAAATGTATGGGGTATTATTGTCCAATATAATCACGAGAATGAGCGAACTCCGAAAGCCTTAGAAGATCAGTGTTCAAACATTTGAGATAGTATTCGTGGTTCCAAACTCTTAGCTAGGGTATTACTGCACAACACCCTGCACTATGTGACTATGCGCTGAAATTTGGCACAGTTGATTCTTAGCTGGTCTTGAGTAGATTCAGACCAGGAGCCATCGAGAGCCATGACGCATTTGGTAGGGGGAGGGGAGGGGGGTGAGGAAGTTCGACGCTGCCGCGCTTTAATTGAAGCAACATTTCTCTAAAACTGTACATATTAGGGCATGTAATTTATCATTTTCAGATAAATTAAGGACGAGGAATCTATTTTTTGAACAAAAAAATGCAGTCCCTAACAAAAAAACGAATAAAGTAGAAAAGATTAAAATACATAATTTGATTTTTTTTTATACTCTAGCTACATAAGTGTAGCTTTACGACTACATTTTTGTTCTGAGATTTCTGTTATTGTTTTTAAGCACAATAGGTTATTATAAATTATTATTATTATTATTATTATAAAAAGAATAACAAACTACTTTATTCTTATTTTTCTACTTTGTTATTTTTTTTGTTAGCAAGTGCATTTTTAGTTCGAAAAATATATTCCTCGTCGTGAAATATCTGAAAATGATATATCGCATGCCATAATATGTATAGTTTTAGAGAAATGTTGTTTTATTAAAACGCGGTAGCGTCAAACTTGCCCCCCCCCACCCCTACTAAATGCGCCATGGCTCTCGATGGCTCCCGGTCTGAATGGCTAAGTTCAACTGTGCCAAGTTTCAGCGCATAGTCACAAAGTGCAAGGTTCCCATACAACGGATTGCACTATCTAACCAGCTATCTGTAAGAATCCTATCGATTCAATGCGTTCCCGAATGCAATCGAACAGAGTGGAAGTTACACTAGGTGTTGAAGTTTAGCATATTTAAGTAATGCGAGTGGATAACTGGAGATCGGGTTCACGTTTCGTTCATTACTTAATCCAAAATTAAACATTTTTTTCGCCTTTTTTACGTGTCTATACTATTTTTTGACATTAGCCAGCGGGCCTTTGAGTAAACTGGCGAAATTATCGATTCTAATACTAAAACGTCAAATAGTTGTAGGGTCTGTTCATTCTTACTTGTCTTATATAGTAAACAACTTTCTAACCTCAAAATGAACCTTTTTAGGCTAAAACCCCTATTTTAAACAAAATAAAGCAATCATAGACAATATATTGGCCAAATGATGTCCAAAATGTTTATTCAGTTTACTTTATTTACGACAAAAGAGCTGATTTTGCCAAAAAAAGTTCATTTTGAGGTTAGAAAGTTGTTTACTATATAAGACAAGTAAGAATGAACAGACCTTAGCAAACAATAATCGAACTACCTCAGTTAACAACGCCATCTAGGTTGTTTCTTACGAACGCGGCCTCACTTGTTCACAGGATTATAGACGTTAAGGTGTCCATGCAATTCTTCAGCTGACCGTACACGGACTTTATATTTTCAGATATCTGAACGTAAACACATTCGCCCTTAGCTTATCCCACGGTTATTCCACGTTTATAAGTAAGGGCGATTGAGTTTTAAAATATGTATGTTAATATGCCTTTGATTACCTACTTCTCCTAGGTTCTTAAGTATCATTCGATTATTTATTCAATTTCTCTCTAATATTAGTATTTATCGTTACATCATTCAGTCATTATGTACAGAATGTGCTCATAGTTGAGATATATATAGCGCATTAATTAACACTTATTCATCAGAATATGAGAAAATTATTTTACCTATTGCGTATTCGACATTGTATAAATCGTAAGTTTGAATAAACATTGTTATGTCCATACTACCTAACAGATGTAGTGGATAATAAACATACGACATAGTTTTTGGTCGGGAAAATTCGTATTCGACTTGTTTTCACGGCGAGGTTTAGTACAAACATACATACATACCTTCACGCCTAGCTCCCAATGGGGTAGGCCGATACTATGGAATGCTAGCTTTAACCAATAAACTAATTGAGAAAGCCAAACAAATAACTACGACGATGATGCTAATGATGTCGTATTCTTTTGCATCACATCTGTTCTCACCTATGACATAAGAATAAATAATAAATAACTACACGTAGAAGCGAAACTCCCGGCTCCCGACGCGCGGTCGGCGCGTTAAATACCTAGCGCCTAGCGACACCAGAGGTACAGATTAAATAAGAGTTACGACGTAACAGATATTTCTCTGTGCGCGGTACGTGCAATAATCACCGCCTCACGGAACATAGTTGCCGATGCTAATACATCAAGGATGCCCGCGCGCGGCGATGCCGGCTCGCTCGACCGGTTTTTGAGTGTCGGTCGGACGAGACACGTCAAGCGAGATGCAAGTAGGCAAGTACGTAGTGCATTCTATTCGTTACGTCAAGTTGGGTTAGATGTGTTGTTGTTTCTTGTGTTGCGTTAGTCAAATTTATATTATAAGAAATGACTCATTATTGCTGTGTCAGTGGATGTTTAAACAAGAGAACTAAAGATAATAGAAAAGAAACGTTTTAATCTTTGCCTGTAAACGAAGAAAGGTGAGTAGTTGTAATTTATTTTTATTTATATACTCGTAAGTAAAGTAAGTATAGTATTAAAGTGATCAACACGAAACTGTATTCTAGTTAGAACGATTTGATTATATTTTATATACCTTACATATTATAAACATGTTTTTTTAGGGCGACTAGGTGGTACCTACGTACCTACTCGTACGCCACTTAAGTAAAAAAAAGATACCAAGAAAAAAATAACGGACACCAGTATACAATTGTTACTTATTTTATTACAAAAATATTATACCTACGAGTATACCTTAGTGATAGCGAATTCAAGAAAAGGTAAGTTTTTAGATGTAATTACTGTAATTAGGTACCTGGCGTAAAAAGGATGTTCATTTTTTGACTCATATGTATTTATGTAACAACTACTGCACCGATTTGCCAAATTCTTTCGGAAATCTAATCCTTGTACTTCTGGGATCGTTCTTAGTTGTAACAACTATAGAGCGGCCGTTATTAAAGTAACATTATTTTCTATAATAATGTATTTATATTCATATTTTCATTGTGTTGTCAACCCTACCGTGAGCGTGCAAATGTAGGTATCACTATACGTTCGCAGGAAACTACGAAACATGAACTTTCAACAGGAGGTAATAAACTTTATTCAGGCGCGTTCGGGCAGCATTATACATATGTTTTATATGCCTACATACAATACTTTGTAGGTATTGATCGGACGTACTTTGTCTTTTTGCATAGAAGAAAAATATGCGTGCTCAGGGGCGTCACACACGGAATATATTATATTAATATGCCTAAATATATATTATAGCAATGCATCTTACGATATATTTTCCGTACTAGTTGACAGAGTCCCCACACGCAGCTATAATATATATAAATATAAATTATAGCAAGGTATCTTAAGATACCTTAATAGACCTTACAGAAGATTTATTTATCCCTCGCCACTATAATGAATGGGATGGATCTATATTTTCATAACTTAGTATTATGTGGTTCTTTGCTATAATGTCATATATTCCGGTATATTAATATATATTATAGCTCCGTTTGTGATAGGCTTTAGGCCGTGCAACGCGGCGCGGCGCGGTCGTTGTATTTGTTTCACCGTGCGTGTCCCGATTTAAAATGAATTAATAGATAAGAATAGCGAAGAATATGTAATAAAGCTTTTACTTAATAAAAATTCAAACTAATGGTCCGGAAAGGACTATACAACTTCTTGAGCTTAATTATTATTTTAAAGGTTGTTGAATGACTCGTTTCCGTGTTTTATATACGATTAATAGCCACATAAGCCATGTAATTTTCTGGAGATAATCTTAATATCATCAAAAAGTATTATTACCTAATTTAGCGTAAGTAAATGTATAAAACTCATTTTGCAACAATGTTTACACGTTGAAGAAAAACATAAATAACATTTCGTGACTAAACTTGTATAACACATTCATAAACCGATAAAGATATTTCGTAAGTGACAGCCCTTACTTTGGGGGGGTCAAAGACAGAGGGGCGTAAAGGAGTGAAGGGGGAAGTAGGTATTTAAAGCGCGGCATTTTGAGCAAGGGAGATTCGCTTCTACGTGTAGTTATTATTACTCGTATTCTTATGCCTGTGACCACCTTACGTAATAAATGTAACAATACATTAAACGTATAGTGGCTGCCCTGTGCATTAACACGACTAGGTAGTACAGGTAGACAGTATTTTGATCTATGATTTTTTGAAAAAAAAACGTAATGCTTCAGAATTGCCGAATGTGCGAATATGTAAAGATGTATAATTATACTACATTCTGGAATATCACATTAAACGATTCTTTTGTTAATTTAGACGGGACAGGCTTATAGAAGAAAAAGGGGAAAGTGTCCACGGTACAACACCCATGTTGGACACTCGGTGTTGTACCTTGGACACATAACATTTTTGCCAAGAAACACATAATAATCATCTATTATTTATTAAGGAAATAAAAGGCTAACCTAAGTCTTCGGACGAAGACTTTTATACCTAGTGAAATTTACTAATAGAAAAGGCCATATTTTCCTTCTCTCCTAAAACAAACGGAAAACCTCCCTGAGATCAATTAAAAACATAACCCAAAATGTAATCACAATAAAAAAAGTAACACTTATTTAACTTGTTATATAAAATGCAAAATAGTAAGAATTAGAAAACTTTGGATCTTTTCTACCTTTTTTTGTAGACCAAGGTACAACGTATGTTCGGTGTCCAATGTACAACAAAGCAACTTTTTTTTAAAGTAAGCTTCATAACCGCACTTTGTCTAAAAGTTAGGTTGAAAGGACCGCACTATATGATATCTATTTAATGTAGCTTTAGCATGCATTGTTCAGTTTCATCATATACCTACGAAACACTAAATAAACGTGTTTGAATTAAAGTTCTAAAAACTCACTTTCTGTAACAAATTATATATTTCTGTAATTTTCTCGACGCACACGCCGCTCTCGAGTTTGGTACTAACTTTACTTTCATTGTCAAAGATAATAGTTCAAATGATATAGATATTTACTTTTGAGGAGCACGGGATATTTTAAATATTGACAACTGTTCGAGGTAAAACTATGTCCAGGATACAACAGTTTCCCCTACGTCGAATTCGCCGGTCGACCTTTATTAAATGTATGTAGGTACCCTTGACTTCATTTCACCCGCTCCGAGTCCGATAGGCCGATATAAAACCATGCTAACCATTTGAATTCAGCTTGCGGGTAATCTCCGAGGCTCAATACAGAGATGGACCCGACGTGGAAATCGTGGAATTGAAAACTGTGGTGGGAGAATGCATGCGCCGGCGTTCGCGCTTGGTCAGATACGCGTACACTACTCGGCACAAATTAACGAATTTGCTCATGCGTTGAAAATAGAGTTGTGGTAACGTTCAATGGTAACAACATTTATAAACGAGTTATTACTACGAGTGTATTTAGGTAATATGTGAAAATGAAAATGAAAAATGAAAAATGTTTGTTACTTAAAAACTTATGAAAGGAAACAGCGGCTCTAGGGACTGAGCTAGGATACCCTGTGTTACAGGCCCCAGTTAATACAAAACAAGAGGATACAATACAAAAGGATAATTATGAACAATCAGTATTTTAACTGATTAAACTTAAAAAATATATTATTCTAACTTAAGGTCTAAAATAACTTAACTGTGTTGGGTGCGTGCGCGTGAGTTGGTTGTACTTTAGTATAATATACATACATAAAATAAAAATAAAAATAAAAATAACAGTACATAATTATGCCTTCCAGATACTAATTATTATAGGATATAATTTACCACAGCCTATCCTACAACTGACAGTAGATTCTCAGTATCTTTATAGTTGTGCTGCATGAGCCACAAAGTTAGGAGACGTTTGGAGGGTGGTCTAACTACGTGGTCTCCCTTACAAAAAGTCTTCATGATTAGGGGAGACAAGAATTCTTTGAACCTTTGAGCAAACCGAGTTCTACACTTGAGGGATTTCCAGCGGTGGCGTCGTCTTATTTCAGCGTCAAAGTTTGGACTGTTTGATGTACGGTATTCAAGCATTATTTTGCAGATAAACAGTTGACGCACCGTAAGCACCTTCGCCTCCCTATACAGCTCTTTGGTGCAAAACCAGGGCGGTTTTCGGAATGCAACTTTAAGGAGGGCCCTTTGTGCTCTTTCCAAACCGATTATATGCACTTTGGCCGCTCCTCCCCAAGCCGAGTTACAATAACTAAGTATTGATTCGCACAGAGCAAAGTAGACTGTCCTTAATAACTCAGGGTACGCAACATTCCTTAGGGTGCGGAATATAAAGATAAGTTTTCGCACGCGACACTTTAAAGCCTCTGTGTTCGTGCCAAGAGAGATGATTATTTAATATAACGCCTAAGTATCGGATAGTTTTTGTTCGCTCGA
Source organism: Acleris literana (assembly GCA_946894065.1). Classification (NCBI taxonomy): domain Eukaryota; kingdom Metazoa; phylum Arthropoda; class Insecta; order Lepidoptera; family Tortricidae; genus Acleris; species Acleris literana. The sequence goes on along the minus strand of OX335668.1, from coordinate 38,860,186 downwards.
GTGTGATTGATCCGTGAAACAAAGGGTCCGATATTCTGTCAGTTCTAAATTGAATGCGAAAATCATCACTGGGTTGGCCTCTGTCTGTATGTATTTGTATGTAAAATAATTTACTGTACAAACAGTAACAAACAAAAAAATAGACAGCAACTCAATACGGTTGTGCAAAGGCGAACTTGTCCCTTTAAGGGTTCTCTTCCAGTTGACTTTTGAGCGATTATGAAATTTTTGAAATAATTATGTTACGAAAGTGGTTTTATCGAAACCGAAGTCGGAGTTTTTAAATTTGGTTTATCGGAGTCTTTACCGGAACCGGAGCCGAAGTTGGAGTCGGAGGCGCAGGTAAAAAGAGTTCCGTTAAAAAGTATCGGAATCGGAGTCGTAACCGGAGGTGAAATATCAATCGGAAGTTCCAACTTATCGGAACCGGATTCAAAGCTCCGTTACGTAACATCCTTAGTTTGAAAACATCAAATCGCCAAACGTACAACAGTGAAAGGGAATGGAAGGCTCATAAGTAGGTTAAACTAAGTACAAGACAGATAATAAATAAATATGAGTATATACAAAATACATAAGTAATTTAATAAGTTGCTAAATAGATATGTATATGCACATATCCTGTTATAAAATATATATGAGTAAACATAGCAATAATAGTCTTCGTTCAAGTACTTTTTTAGTCGAGATTTAAGCGACGCAACAGATTGAAACTGCCTTATATCAACTGGTAGCAGATTCCACAATTACACAAAGTACATCGAAAATGATTTAAAATTAATCTTATAGTTGTTAGGCCGCATTTCACCAAATCTGAAATAAGACTTACTCCGAGATTGGTCTATACAAATTCGGCGTTTAATCTAAGTTTAAGACCTTATTCCAGTTTGGTGAAATGCAGCCTTAGAAGGAAAAGCAAGGTATAGGTTGGCTCTGGACCGTAATCGTATCTGGGAACCAGTTGCCATATAATGTAAAAAGGGGAATGAGCATAGAAAATAACGTTAAATAGAAACGACAGTAAGGTTTTCACAAAATCTAAAGGGCAACCAATTAACCTCGGACCGGAATTCGTACAATGTCGAAGTTAATTAGGCCAATTAACGATGGAAATCATCAATACTTGCCGCCGCGTAAATCTGCAAATCGTTCGCATAAAGGTGGTAAGCAGATTAAAGAGAAGTAATGATACCATTAATAAAGATCAAAAAGAGGAGAGGGGTATGAAAACCTCCTTTCAAGGAAAATCAGCAGAAAAATCTTTTCACGTTGGCCTTGGCCAGCTGGCGCCTCCCACGACGGTAAGACTGAAACCACGAGAGAGCGGAAGAAGAGATATTGTAGGTTTTGAGAATACCGAGGAAGATGTCAAAATCCACAGTATTCAAAGCACTAATGAAGTCTAATAAGACGAGAACAGTCAGTTTCCTGTTTTCGGTACTAAGAAGAATGTCGTCGGTGACCTTAACTAAGGTAGTGACTAGTGACAGTACTATGCCCGGAGCGGAACCCAGATTGGGATGAATTGAAGAGTTTGTGTCAATTAAGGAAGCAAGACAATTTTCTATTTACAAAATGTTCAATAATATGACTGGGAGGACGGAAATTGACCGATAGTCAAAAAAAAGAGGAGGTATTCGAAGACTTAGGCAGAGAGATGACATGCGCTAATTTCCACGTCGAGGGTCAATTTCAACATTTCTGATTTTTGTCTCATTTCGGTGTAATATTTAAGTTTTGTGTATTTTTGAACGTTTTTCATTTTAAACTACGCATTGTAATATATTCTAGCCGTGGTATTAAGGGACACTCAATATCATAAATAGTTTATGAGATTTGTGTTAAAATTAGCATGTAACCGCCAGAAGCACGTTATAGTTTGTGGAGATTTTAATATTAACTTCTCGAAACGTCAAATAATACCACTAGGTTACTAAGTTTATTTAAATCTTTTAATTTAGATAATCTGTTCTTTGAACCCATACGGATAGGCGTTAGTAGTGCAACCTGCTTAGATAATATTTTTTGTAATTGCGAATGTTTTGAATGTTTGTTTAATTCTGACCATAGTGGTCAGAAGGCATCTTTCGTCAATGATTTTTATCAAAAACCTCAGACAATAACATACCGAATAAAGTTCAGAGTAATCTTTCAGTGTTACCTTTCTTACAGAATGAGTGTCATAGTATTTATAAAGACTTGTTTGGCGTGATTCTACATCAATTTAATAACAATTTTAAAATGAAAACTATTACTAGGTCTACAACCAAATTTAGTGAATGGGCTATTGCAGGCATTCATAAAAGTAGAAATAGGCTTTATGTCCTGTATAGAGAGAGGGAGGACGATAAAAACGCTGACTTCCTAAATTATGTTAAGAATTATTCAAGGACCTTTAAGCAAGTTTGTTTAACTGCTAAGGCAAATTTTCTTAGTCTTAAACTCAAATCATCTGACAATAAGGTAAAAACTGTATGGAATATTATAAATAGAGAAACGGGAAAATCAAAAACTCGTGATAATCAAGTCACCCTAAACACAGGTGACAAACAAATCACGTCAAATAAAGACGTTGCCTTAGCATTCGAAGATTATTTCTCAAACATAGCCATTAATACTACGAAATGTTTTAAATCTTCCGCGGTGGAAGCTCAATTATTACTTTGCACTAATGTCAGTAAATGTAATATAAACTTTGAATTTAGCCCTGTAAATTCAGATTCGATAGTCAAGGTATTTAAATCGCTTAGTTTAAAAAAGACTGAGGATTTGTGGGGCACATCAGTTAGAATACTCTTTCATATCATAGATGTAATTGCACCCCATCTAGCATTAATTTATAATAATTGCAATAAAGCTTTAAGTCTTATATCTTCTTATCTAAGTGATAGAATTCAAACAGTTGTTGTAAACAAAACGCAATCTGTTGGAGCTACAGTAAAAATATGTGTGCCTCAAGGTTCTATGTTAGGTCCCTTTTTATTTTTATTTTACATAAATGACTTGCCACCAACAGGAGATAAACTTTGTGATATTGTGCTTTTTGCTGATGATACTTCACTAATTTTCAAGGCAGATAGAAAATCCGTAGACTACAGGAGGATAAACACCCTAGTTAAAGTACTTAATTGTTTTACGCGCAACAATTTGCTACTAAATACTAAGAAAACTAAATGCGTTAGGTTCGCTTTGCCTAATGTTAAACCGGTACATTCTAGTATTTTTCTAAATGACGAGTGTTTGCAAATGGTAGATAAGGCAGATTTCCTAGGCATAACAATAGATAAAAAATTGCAATGGAGTCCCCATATAGCTGTACTAGCAGGTAAACAAAGTTCGGCAGCTTACGCCGTTAGGAAAATCAGACAACTAACCAATGTTGAGACAGCTCTCTTAGATTATTATAGTTATTTCCATAGTGTTATGTCCTACGGTATTCTGGTTTGGGGTAAGGCAGCTGACATAGGTACAAACTATATTTGTGTTAAAAAAAGGGCCATTTGTTCTATTTACAATTTAAATTCCCGTGACTCATTAAGAGAACTTTTTAAAGAAATTAATATCTTAACTGTAACATTTAAATTTATTTACGAGAATATTATTTATGTTATTAAGAATTTAGATTCTTTCACCAAAAAATTTGATACATAATTTAAATACTAGAAATAAAATAAAATCGCTATTCGAAAATTCCGCGTCCGTAAAGTACCTATATAAATCATTTGTTGGTCAATGCATTCATTTCTATAATAAATTACCTGACGTCGTTTTAAAGTTAGGTCCCTTTCCAGCACTCTAAAATTACTTGAAAAAGTCGTTAATGTCTAAAGCGTATTATAGGGCCGAGGATTATCTAACAGACAAAAATGCATGGCGTAAACCCAATACTAAGTCAATAATAATTTATTCAAATGCAAAAGCTTTATCTTGTCTAGGGGACACCGTTGATGTAGGAAAACATATCGAAACTTTTATGTGGTTATCTTGCACCGTCTTATATATATACACATTAATAGGTGTTTTTATTTCCTTTTCTCCCTCTGTCTCTCCCATAAGATCTTTGGCATGTTTTCCTGCTGAACTACATATGTTATTTTATAAGTATAATATTTAATTTAATATTTATTGCTTAATATAATGCTAGACTAAGTAGTAACCATTGTAATATGTTTAAAAAATGACTGACTGCTGAGTTTTTTGCGGCGTTTCTTCTCAGCAGTGGTCTCCTCTTGGGAAGCACTGGTAGATTCTTGACGTGTAAAAGTGCCCGTGCGGCCTACTTACTGAATAAATATCTTTTATCTTATCTTTTATCTTTATAAGTGTCGGTTGGTATATAAGGGTCCAGGTGCGGTCGTGCGTGCCGCGTTTCATTTGATTCATTTTATAGTAGAATGCGTAAAGTTATACGGGCAGTTCTAAGTTTACTCCTCAATTTAGGCATAATATAATGCACCTATGAAAGTCAAAAAGCATTTTTCACAACACTGCTCGGAAATATGGCCATAGATCTGATGGTCTTGCTTGGGGTCACAAAACGTCACTTATAAGGACAGACCAAGATTGTTTTTGTCTGCGTGTTTGCTGATTGGTCGAGCACATTGTTGTCCAACTTTAAGTACCAATGAAAATCAATCAATCAATTTTTGTGTCATAGCTCCTTAAAATGAAAAATTGATATCGACCAATCAGAACACACCATTTTATGAAGATAATATTAGGTGTATTTTTGTTAAAAGATACACAGACTAAAACCTATGTCACTGTTTTTTTTTTTTAAACTTGGCCCCTAATCGCGAACCTGGGAGATATGGCGAAACAAATACAATTTTATATGGAGTTGACATCTTCATCTCGCATGTTAGGTAGTTTATTAATCTCGAGTGCCACGAGAATAGGGGTCCAGATTTAAAAATAACCCTCCTTCTAACGCAGTCGGGTAAAAATGTCATCTATGGTAAAATTGGCGGTGATGTCACATTAACATGAATTAAAATTTGAGTTTTGAATATGATTTTTTATTTTATTTCCTCTCAGTAGTTGTGAAAGCACTATGTCTGTCTCGGTAGAAAGTGCAATTTATGGACTCGTACACTAGAGGGCCTCAACTACGTTTCGGCCCTCTATATGACTCGTCCAAAAATCGCGTACTTTCTATCCTCTGCAACAATGTACTATTCTCAAACATGCTCGGAAAGAACACAAGAACGGAAAGTGCCTCATTTTACTCCTAGGAGTAAAAAACTATATGCAAACCCTTTCCACCCATGTCCATATTGTTTTTTAAAAGTGCTCTCTATTGCGTATGAAATCGAAAGGACCATGAAAAAAATCCCGTACACCCTACTTGTGGGTGGGCAGTGAGGAGCGGCGGCGGGGCTCGGCGGTGCTGGCGGCCGCGGCGGGCGGCGGCTCTTTGTGCGTGAAACTATCTTAACTAATACTCGTATTTTGCAAACAAACATTCTCTCCGAATTTGTCATAAATGATTGCCGATTATTGCTACTTTTTTATTATGATGCCATTATACATACAACTATTGATGTATTGGGACTATTGCCATCTTATTTTGGTTAGATTTTGTTACAATTTAAATCAAAATCTAAGCAAAACCTAAAGGATGACACTCGTGTCATCTGTTAGGGTCACATCAAATTCAATTATTTAGCTCAGTTTCATGCAAATTTTGTCCCGATGTTGTGTAAAAAGTGCTGGTTAAGTTTGGTTCGTGGTATGTTACTCCATCCAACAGAAGACAGGGTGTCTACTATTGGGGTAAACTAGGTGTCATGTTTTGATAATGTAATATGATAATTAATTACATAGGTACCTAAGGCTTACTTAAATAAGTTAAAGTCCTCAATATGCCAAAATTACATACATAAATATTTAAACTCGTGATATAAGTTCAGATTATATACTTAAAAGTGACTTTAAAGTGATGTCTAGTATTAGTGCTAATGGATGTCTATTATTAGTGGTTTAGTTTTTTGGTACTGTCATCTATTAGTTCCTTTGACCAAGCCTACGAAAATATTGTTTTAAGTTATAAATATGTTACCAAATAAAGTTTTTGTATGAGAAATTGTAAGTCTAAATGTTGTTAAAGCAATAATAAAAAAAAAACTGTAAGTAATTCTGAATTAAATATATTTGATTTTAAAGAATGAAATTTCTTTTGTTCTTAAAGTGTCGAGCATTAGTGCTTTGACCTTATGCCAAAATTCGATTATTTACGAGTTTTTTCCTCTGAGAGGCAGTTTTTGGTCTTCGTTGCTTAGGCTATATTTGGTGCTGTCTTAGGTGATTTTAGTGGGTATAAACGGAAATACCCAAATACTCATAAATAGTTTATTTTGAATATTCATTCATCCGAATTTTAATTTTTCCGATAGCTGAGAATGTTCTGCTGGTGCTTTTTTAGATTAAATACATAATTTAGTTAGGTTTCATCTATAAGCGACATCAGAAAATGAAGTCTTCTACTAAAACATTGCATTCGAAATTATATATATATATATATATATATATATATATATTATTAGTGTACCCGGTATAAACACTTTAGTCACAGATTTATAGTTTTTGTAGTATTTGTAGTGTAGTGTAAAATTTGCACTTTATCTTAATATTTCACAAACGGATACCTTAATCGAAAAATAGTTTCCACTACCCGCATTATTTTTGGAGGACCTATCCAGCGACACCCCAAACCATGGGGTAACGTGAAAAAATACATCCCCACGTTACGTGTAGTGTCACAAACCTAAAAAAAATACGGACGTAACGTTACACTAAAAAGATGTGCAGTATGCAAGGTCTGTTATTTCTTTCTGTCATACACGATTTACCGTCTCACAAATGCACTAGGTCTGTTAACCCATCGCCATTACGCGTCGAGCCACAGCCCGAGTGACATTTAATTTTACGCCGAAGAAAATGCCACATTGTGTTGTAAAAACGTGTATAAACTACATTAGTAAATATAAAAAGACACGCGGTATCACTTAACACGTGTAAATTATGATTATTCGTGTTATTTTTCATAAATATGTATTTATTTACTTTGAAGCAAACTACAAACAATAATGACAACCAGTGTTGCCAGTTTTCTCACGGATTTTTTTTCCTAAAATTGGGGAAGTCTGTAACGCCGTTAGTTATGGTACAAAACCCTGCTTATGTGAGTCAGACTTGATTTTGTTCGGTTTTTTTACACACTTTTTACTAAGTCACAAACAATCTAAGAATGTAATTAACAGAGGTCGGAATAGGTAGTGCTTAATAACCTAAACTTGTTGCATCTTCATTCAATAACGTATTCCCATCTCACTCGCGCTTGAATGAACATGAGTCAAGTTTAGGTTAATAAGCACTACCTATTCCGACCTCTGGTAATTAAGTCTTGGATCTCTGTTTTAACTTAGTGACTTCTATTTTGTCAGATTCTCTTGAAATTTTGCAGACTTGTTTATGTCATTGCAATGATAATATAATTGTATGGTACTATCGAGCTCTTATGATGATGGAGACAGGTGGTAATAGGAACTCCTCAATGGCTAAAAGTGGATCTGTCGAGTTTGGAATCGTTTGACTCGTCTTTTTAAAGCGAGTGTTTTAATCATTGTTTGAAGTAGGTAAGTCGAAATCCAAACAATGGGAACATTTTTTTTTTTATATGTACTCATTAATTTCTGATAGCTTTCCTAAACATGAAAAATGTAAAGACGGTTGGGTTTCAATTAAATGTTAGTTAAAATGTTTTCATTTAAATAAGCAAATTGACGATTTATATGGCAACACTTAAAGCACGCACACTCGTAAACGGACGGCCATTTTGTGTGCTTCACTCATGAGTAGACTAGGTTAGGTACGTCCGTATTTTTTTTAGGTCCGTGTGTAGTGTAGGGAAGATATTAAAAAGAAATAGGTTTTATTTTACCAATATGTCGGCGTGACTCATTGTAGGTATATTCTTGCCAAATTACAGCTTTCTATAAGTAAGAGTCTCCAAGCTAAGCTGCGGACGGACGGACGGACATGACGAAACTATAAGGGTTCCTAGTTTGACTACGGAACCCTAATAGTAACACAAGCACGGGAGAACATTGATCGTACGAGTGTTTGGCTGCTCGGAGCTATCCTAGTTCAAACATGGTGTTAATAAGTAAAATAGCTGACATTTAATAAAACTCCATAAATGTTTCGCGGCCGTACCGTTGCAAGATAATGTATATTTATGTTGGCTTGGAACGAAGAACTTCCCGTGCTGTTTATGTAATTACCCACCTGTCAATCGTACCTAAGGTGAGCATTTATTTCCGACCATGTCGGAGAAGATATTTTTTAATTCTCATTTTGAGTAAGATTTGATTTCATAAAAAGCTAGTTAAAATTATATAAAATTGAGTATTGTAAGCTCGTGCCGACTAGTGCCGACGGAATTTAAATTTAAAAGAAAGTGTTCTTGGGTAAATGAGAGAACGTAGGTAGATAAAAACTTGGAAAAGAATTTGAGTAAAAGTTGTCAAGTCGGGCAAGTGTTGTCAATTATAAAAGTCCCAATTTTTTAAGGTGAACGGCTGTTCGTAAATATGTATATATATAGTACCCGTACGATATATCTATTCAACATTATCATATTTGGTTACATAACATACTTAATATTCTTAAGTGCGCCGGGTTAGAGATATTAAATAATACCTGGGCTAAATAATATCTATTTTGGGTTAGAGATATTTTTGTTAATAAAATACGAGTATAACAATTGAGTATTTTCGAATAGCTCCGATTATTATAAGCATTAAATGTATGCATATTTAGAAGTGACATTCATACATACATACATACATACCCAACGAATAACAACGATATTTTCTCTTAAAATAAATGACAGTAAACTCTTGTTTAAATACTTAAGTTTTCCAGGTCATTCTGTGCAAATTAGGTAGGGAGTTCAATTTTGCATGTTGATGTTGAGCTGGCCCTCTAATCAATACGTTAAAACATTATTGGTTTTCACGTTTTTTCGTATCGTCAATGTAGCGATTGCTCTTATTTACTTGACAATAATGACGGACGTGTTAAAAACAATACCATAACACGTCAAAAGCAATATTATTTCACCGTGTTGAATAGGGCTACTGCAGTGTGCAAAGTGTTGAACCAGCAGTGGGCTCTGAAGAAAGATAATGCATTACGAGATTAACCCCTTACAAAAATGGTCAGGTGGAGCGGTTGCTCTCGTATGGTTGCGTTAAGTGCAACCTGCTAGTTGCGGCACCCATCGCGATTGCGGCGCGGGTTGCGTAACGTTCGCCCGCATACGTAACGCGGTGTGCACACAGCTTCAAGAACATACTCTCCGCATGACTACTTTCGGATCTCGTGACCGTGCTATAGGTGTCATCTTCGAACATTGGCCAATCACATGCGCCTAAATGCAACCACGGCGCTTGCAGCAGCAGCGGACGACCACTATACATTGCAGAAGCCGTTACTTCGATATCCTGGCTGATACCCTTTAGTATTTAATTAAAGAATTACTCGTTGTACACGTTAACTCTAGTTATCACAGAACAGCAGTTATAAGCATTGCGTCATATTTAGGATTAATTTTATAACCGACTAAACTAGCTCGTACAGATGTACCTAGTGAAATATCCTTTCACATCGTATTTTCTCGGAAATGTTCGTATTGGTCATGCTACTTCAGTCTGACTCAGTACCCATCAAGACAACGTGGGGGATGGTTGCATCGCGGGAGTGATAATCGATATAGAGTGGTTAATACCAGTTTTTTTTTTAATTAAGATTAAGTTTGTTTTCAGTTCTTTTTAAAAGTCATGCCGAAAGCATTAAGACCTGGGAAACGTTTAGATCGACAAGCCTGTGAAATTATTTTCAATATTTATTTATATTCTATATCTTGTTTACCTACACCTCATTTCTATATATTTGATCGTGGTGGTTTTAACATCTCGGTGTGATATACTTCAAACTCGTGGTTTGACATTTGACACTGATAACTAAAGTACTCTATTTATTTAATACAAACATGTCACTTAATAATACAATAATTCATAAACACGTCGGCATCATTTGGAAGTAGACGTAAGTTCCGAGTTTTCACGATGTGAAAGGATTATTCCCTAGATCTGTACATATTGAATAGTATATTAAATGTAGTAGAATAACCAAACTAAACTGGATCTTCAAAACCCTCAGACGTATATTATGTAGTACACATAAAATTATAAAACAAATAGACATAACCTTAGCTCAAACAGTAGGTCATATGATACTGTTTAACAACCTGGGGGTGCTTATAAAAGTAAATTTCTAGATATCAACGGCGAAGAGGTCAACGCAGCCTTTAAAGGTCATGCTTTTTAGGCCGCTAAGGTCCTGTAAGCTGTCATAAAACTGTACCATTTAACTAAGTGCAAATGAATTTCCAACTACTATGATAAATGTACTACGATACTGAGTGGATTAAACGTATAAATAAACCGGGGAAGAGCAAGTCGAACCATGCTCAGCGTAGGGTTCCGAGTTAGCTCCTACAAACACAATAAAAATAATCTGTAAAATAAGTATCAACGAATCACTACATAATATAAACAAGTCGCTTCCCGCTGTCTGTCTGTGCCTATGTATGCTTAGATCTTTAAAACTACGCAACGGATTTTGATGTAGTTTTTTTTTATAGATAGATTGATTCAAGAGGATGGTTTTTATGTATAGGTAATAAGTTTTGGATTATGTACGGGTATTACAGAAAACTGACATAAACCGAAGCGAAGCGAGGGCGGGTCACTAGTTCTCTATAAAGTTATGTATTTGGTGCTGTCTTAGATATTTGTTAGTAGATTACACTTTAGTCGCATGTATCGCAAGAACTAATCAAATCTACTCGGTAGGTTTCCTTTTAAATTCGATATATGATTGTGCTTTTATTGAATATGTCTTCCAGATTTTTGTATTTGTAGTTTTGGCTGTGGGGGTTGGGACCATTGCAGACACGTAACTCTAGCAAAAATGGCACTTTAAGTGTTTAATATATCCGAAACGGGCTCCCAAATCTAAACATTGTTAATATAATACACGTATCGGTTTATCATTATTATTATTAGCTATCCAATAATATATCACACGATGTTGTTAAGTAAAAAAAATATTTTACTCCTATGTTGCTATTTGCTTAACGTGTAGGTACGGGAGGGAAGCTTACTATAAAAAATGTTGTCTTCGTTTTTTCACCATTTGATCTTACCTAGTACGCGGTATAAATATCTATATGTGTACAAAATTTTAGTTTAGTAACTTTGATAGTTTTCGAGGAAAAGTGAGTGTGACATACAGACAGACATGGCGAAACTATGAGGGTCCCTTGTCTGAATTCGGAACCCTAAAAAAGGTGTGATGTGAAACTGAATTGATCGATCGACTTAAATATTAGCAATAAGGCAGTTATTATGGCCACCTTGCAACGCCATCGTCACACCAGCTGATGGTACTAAATAGTTTATGTAAAAATAATTAAAGTGTCTCAATCTTGCGATTAGAAGTGGCTTATAATATAAAGTTATCAAATTAAATGGGTGGTAACCACTAGGATTAGGGAATATGCATGAATTTTTTAAATCACATTTCTCAACAAAATATGAAAATACCGTAAAAGAGACCACCAAAAGTGAAATTAAAATTAAAATCGGCTAAGAAATAGGTGCGGATGATACAAGCATTTTAAACTGCTAACTAGACAGGGAGATCCGATACGCCGTGTGACGTCATGTAACACGTCGGCCATAAAAACTCCATGTCGAATTCTGTTTAGCTAGAAAGAGACGGGAACAAACCTTTCTCGGCTTAGATATATCTTGGTTATTTTTATAGATATTCAAAAATGTTTTTTCTCAAGTGTTTGTTACATGAATCAGCTGTTATTGAAGCTGTGAAGAAAGTCATGAATGTTCCCTATTGCTAGGTAGGTACAAACGTAGTTATTATTACTTATTCGTATGGTAGGTACAACTGCGAATAGCAGTAGGTAACGAAGTCACAATGTTATCACGTTTTGTAGGCATTTATTTGAATTTCGAATACATTTTCAATTACTGTATTTAAAAAGTAAGTACTTAAGTACGTATGATGTAAAAAAAAAGATTAATCAACATATATTTATACATAACATAAATAATCGTGATGATCAAGGCGCTTAAATCATGAATAAGACTTCCATCTGAAAGACCAAAATACCACAAGTAAAGGTTAAACATTATGAATGCGTTTGGCATGCCGGCGCTGTGGTGTAGGTGCAAGGCAGCGTTAGTAAGAGGCGCGGGCGCCGCAACCGGTCGGCGAAGGTCGACGGGCGAGCGCTTTGTCTCGTGCCCCGAGAAGAGCGGGGGCAGGCGCCGAGCCGAGTTGGCATTATTTCGTCGGGTTAACAAAATTATTGCAATAGGTAATATAATAACTTGGAGTGTTAAATAGATAAAAACCCCCGATATAATGGCAACCCTTCTTTCAGGGCTGATGTCTCACAAGCGACACAACCGATTTTCCATGAAACCCAGCTAAGTAAGAACCATCCCGATTAAAGTAGCTTTGTTTTTTATAAACCCATCACAAACAGACACATAGACACACACACACATGTACACAGTTACACGCGTATACATAGATATACACGTTAAAGTTATAACACGCCCATTGTAGTCGGGGGTTAACAAAATGACTAGGTAAGTATCTAAATTACGCTCATTCCCTGATTTTAGCCGGTTAGATAACTAACAGGAAGATTTTTACTAATAAAATTAAGTTGATCCATTCAACCAATTTTAATCGTAGGCCTCTATATGGAACTATGTCAAAGTGACGTAATGATGAATCATTACGTCACTTCGACATAGTTCCATATAGCAGTATTGGTTGGGTGTACTTCCTCTATATTTTCTCAGCAGTAGGTAGATATTGTTGTAGCAAATAATCACAGAAGAATCTTAGCAATGACTGCAATAAGTAGGTAACAGCTTTTTAAGCAATGAATTTTTGCTTAAAACCATTTCACAAATCAAAAACGTTTAGCAAAAGCTCATAAAGTAAAAATTGCTACTCTCGCCCGAGTGGTTGGCATTGGTAGTCTTTATCTTCGTCGGCCGAAGGTGGGCTGCGCAGCAAGATATCAAGGAAATGAATTTAGTCAATAGTGTTGGCGCGAAAAACTTGGAGAACACAATGAGAGATTACTACAAAGTAGCTATCCGACCGCGACTTCGTCTGCGGAGAGCTGTTGCGGAGAGTCAGAACTTATGTTAAAAGTACAACATATGTAGTTTATTTATTTTAAAAGAGTTTTTTTATGAAAAAAGTCCAGAATTTCAATTTTAAGTAAGCGGTTCACAAACACCTTTCATTTTATCACTCTAAAACATCAAAATTGCCGTACAAAATAAATTCACTACCCCTCTTTCATTTCATTAGGTTTTTTTTAATTGACCCTAGGTTAAATAGATTGATAATTTAATCATCTCATCTATTTACTAAATTTCTATACAAACAATTAACCCACTTACTTTGCAGAAGATTTTCGAAAAACACCTAAGCTGTATATTTTCTTTATGTTACAGTATTTAGTCGCAATACCCGTTTTCATATCTTTTATACGTTTGAAAGTAACTTTATTTCCATACAAACTTTACAGTCAGTATCAGTAGTCTAATGGCCGTATTAATAAACACATCTTGGGTGAGATGCCCGTCACAAGATACGTCAAAGTAAACGTCAAACCATAGAACACTGTCATTTGTGACGCATCTCGAGTCGAGCATTAGAGTGGAGATTAGTTTATTAACCCTTAATTTGGCAAAAATAAATAAAGTCGGGAATTCAAACCCTTTTTGATTTTGAATCAGAAAAAAAATAAAAACCCAAATCAAACAAAAAATGTGAACCTTATGGTATGTATGGTATACCATACACTGCCAAATTAAGGGTTAATACGGCCCTTAGATCCCAAGTTTTTGCCTTTAGTTTTTTTTATTGATGATGGGTTCGTTCTTGACTACCTATTTGTTTATTTAAGGCGTAAGTGTTTAAAAAACACTGAAGCTTGCACTTTTTAACCGACTTCAAAAAAGGAGGTTCTCAGTTTGACCTGTATGTATGTATGTATGTTTGTCCGCGATTATCTCGCGTTTGGCTGAACCGATTTTGATGCGGTTTTCAGAAAAGTATTTGTTACACGTAGGACAAGGTTTTTTTGACCGACTTAAATAAGGAGGTTCTCAGTTTGACTGATTTGATTTGATTCCTCCGTCAATTATGGTCCGGTTTCAAAAATTATTTTTTTGTTTGATAAAGTATACTTCCGAGGTGGTCCAATTGTCGCCAAATTGTAATCTGATGAGGGGATTCGTGAGGAATTGAAGGAACTCCTCAAATATTATAGGCATACATATAGCAATTTCAGTATTTTTAGTAACAAGTCCAGCATTTGCATTCAGAAATCAGTAGGTATTCAGTTGATGAAGTGGAACTGATGATGAAGACCACAGATGGGCAACGGAACTCCTCAACATTACCTATTTCAAGGATGGCGTTGAGCAACTACAATGTAGAACATTATTTTTTAATTTAAATATGATGATGACTTTCCCGCGGCGTTACTTGCGGTGAACTTGAAATGTACTTAAATTTTCATATCAACTAAGAAGTGGGACTACATAGTAGCTTATTATGATCACTAAAAAGAATACAATAAAATAAATGTTTAAAAAAAACAAAAAACCGCCTTTTTTGAAACATTTATTTAGATGCTAACATTCATGTACCTGGAAAAAAAAACAACTAAAATACAAACTTTCACCCCGCTTTTCACACTGTTAAGGGTTTATTTTAAAACCTGTTTTTTTATTTCATTAATTAATAGGGATGTTGGACAGTGCTCCAGTTATGAATAATCCCATAAATATAAGTTTCTGAGATTGATATGCTTTTAGTGTTACAATTATTCGGGATTACCACTATTAGTATTGATAAGTTTTCATTTAAAAAAATATTAATTTTCATCACTGGAGCATTATACATACCTAATAGGTGCTTTTACCTTAACCTTAATACCAATAATGTCCACATTTCTCACATCAAAAATGACCAAATTCCCACACAAACTTCTACTCCCTTTTACACCCTTTTCCGAAATTGCCGTATTTTTTTTATTTATATCTTAAACTACGGCGTTCACTATTCTCATTTTAAAAATGTCCTAACTGTCTTTAATTAACCACCTTTGGGGTAGTTTTTCAAAATCGCCCATCGCCTTTTTAGCGTTCCGTAACAAAAATGGCAAAACCTCTTATACTCGTAGTTTCGTCATGTCCGTCTGTCCGTCCGTATGTCACACGCATTTTACTCGAAATGTACAGAGGTACATTGATGAAATTTGGAGTAGGAATAGGTGTTTTGTAGAAGCCGCTACTTAGTTTGGTAGTGAAATAACAAAAATAAATATTTCTAGGTTGGGCACTCCACAACATGTAACAGAAGACTTAAAAAAACTTTTTTTTTTTCGATTCCGGGCTTTGCTGTCGACTTTGTAGAGAGGCTGAAGTCATTTCTCACTTATTGGTCATGGATGACCTCAAACTGTTTGCATCGAAGCGCCAAGATCTTATCGCAGTATCGAAAATTACACAAGACTTCAGTAATGCGATCAAGATGGAATTCGGTGTAGATAAGTGTGCAGTCATGCATGTTCAACGAGGGAAAGTTGTAAATTCATCGAATTTGCAGCTTTCTGAGACGATCACTCTCAGATCTCTCTCCGAAGTTGAAACCTACAAATATGTTGGTATGTCACAGTCTTTTGGTATTGTGGACGGCGATGTCAAGCAGTCAGTGAAGGAGCGCTTCTTCTGCCGCTTGACAAAAGTTCTTAACAGTCTTTTGTCGGGTGGCAATAAGGTGCGCGCCTTCAATGGCTGGGTGATGGCGCTGTACATCCCGAGGAAACGTGGAGGTCGAGGCATGTTAAATGCTAAGAATCTCCACAACCGCTAGCTGTGCAATTTCAGGGATTATTTCCTTAGCAATGAGTGTGGGATGCATCGTGATGTGGTTGCAGTAGAAAAGAGCCTCACGCCTCTCTCCTTGGCAAACGAGAACTGGCGCAAACCAACGGTGTTGAGCACTGAAGACCGCAAGAACGTATGGAAGAGCAAGGAGCTACACGGACGCTTCTACCGGGCGCTAACAAGGCCCGACGTAGACTTTTTAGCTTCCGTGAACTGGCTACGATTTGGGGAAACCGAAGGTTTTATCTGTGCAATTGCTGACGAGGTCATAATGACGAAAAATTACCGGAAATATATTCTGAGGGATGGCACGGTGGACATTTGTGTTGTTCGCATTTGGCCAACGGTGAGTACTTGCACAGACATAACCTCGTGGCCAGGATCATCCATCAGCAACTTGCTGTTCAATATGGTCTTGTTGAGTCTGAAGTGCCGTACTATAAGTATACACCAGCGCCAGTTCTCGAAAATGGTCGTACTACTCTATCGGGATCGATCTGTCATCACGGACAGGACTATTGTTGCCAATAAGCCTGATATCGTGTTGACAGATCGATCTCAACACCGGGCAGTGCTCGTCGACGTCACTATCCCGCATGACGAGAATCTCGTGAAGGCCGAGAAGGACAAGCTCAGCAAGTACCTTGACTTGGCTCACGAGGTGACCGCCATGTGGGATGTTGACTCGACGATCATTGTTTCGATAGTTGTTTCAGCAAACGGTCTTATAGCGAAGAGTCTCGACCAACACCTCAAGAGACTCTCGCTCGATGGCTGGATCAAGGGCCAGATACAGAAGGCAGTACTCCTCGACACGGCACGCATTGTGAGGAGGTTCCTCTCTGCAGCCCTAACCACCGGTAGCTTGAGCCCTGCGACGCTGCCGGCGGCACTCGTAGGTTATGTTTTTTATAATGTTTATTTTTTGTATTAGTATTGTTATTTTACTTTTATATTTAATACTTATTGTAAAAAACCTAATTTACAGAAAATTTAATAAATATCTGAGAATAATAATAATAACTTTATTCAACAAACAACTAACTAATACAATTTTAGTAGGTAAGATAACTTAATTACTAAAACACATCTTTCAACTATCACATGTTTCTTTGGTGTTGTCTTAGATGATTTTAGTAGGTATAAACATTTTAGTCGCGTATATCTCAGGATCCAATCAAGTCTACTTAGTCTTGATAGTTTTTCTTTAAAATTCGTTATATGTGCTTTTATTTCAGATATTTTTCAGATTTTTAGTACCTATTTGTAGTTTTGGCCTGAAGTGGGAGGGAGGGAACTTAACTCCTATACATCCCCACGTGACGAGTAGGGGAGGTACACTAAAAAAAAAAAAAAATATTTAACCATTTTGTTGGCGTGAATAATATGTATATTCATGCCAAATTAAAGCTGTCTAGTACCAAGAGTCTGTGAGCAAGGCTGCTCGTTCCTAGTTTGACTACGGAACCCTAAAAACCGGGCAAGAGCATGTCGGACCATGTTGTGTAGGGTTCCGAAGCCGTTCCTGTGGAAAAGTTCACCAGCAAAAGAGCGTATCTTCATGGTATTTACGTCCTTTTGCTGAGTTGAGAAGCGCAGTTTTTTGGCAATAACTTATAAACGGTATATCCGATCATGTTGTTTTCGTTGAAAGTATTTATAACCTTTGTAAAAAAATATGTAGGTGCTTGCTTGGAGTGCGCATTCGCAAAGAAAACATCGAATTCGCATGAGGCTCTTCTACACCCCATAGTACCGAAGGTCGAAATTCCCTTTCATACACTTCACGTTGACCACCTGGGCCCCTTCGTGAAGTCTAAACGAGGTAATACGCACCTACTAGTTATAGTGGACGCGTTTACCAAGTTCATTTTTGTCAAGCCCGTAAGGAACACAAAAACCCACAACGTCTTGCGAGTTTTAGATGAGATTTTCAGTACTTTTAGGACGCCTGATCGCTTAGTGAGCGATCGAGGTAGCTGTTTTACCTCGCACGCTTTTAAGAAGTTTTGTAATGAAAAGGGTACTTGACATATTCTAAATGTCGTAGCCAGCCCTAAATCTAACGGGCAAATAGAAAGGTACAACCGTACCATTCTAAATTCCTTAACAGCGCAGAATCTACAACAGAATGAAAGAGACTGGGATAATCAGCTAGGGAAGATTCAATGGGGTTTTAACAATATGGTTCAAAAGACCACTGGCAGAACACCAGCCGAGGTTATGTTTGGTGTAGCCATGAATAGTGAAATAAATCCTAGTCTCAATGAAATCTCCCAAAATACACGTGAGTCTATTGATTTATGCACGATTCGTGACGAGGTTAAGGTAAAAATTGACGAGGGACAAAAGAAACAGAAACAGTATTATGACGCTGGTAGGACGTAAATATTTACAGTGAGGGCGAGTTGGTAAAGATTACGAAGACTTCCTTTGATAAAGTTGGAAAGAGCAAAAACTCTTGCCTTTGTATGTAGGTCCGTTCCGCGTTATTAGGGTTCTGGGAAATGACCGTTACAAACTGGCACCAATTCAAGGATTTGGTAATAAAAAACATAAGAGGGGTACCATCGTAGCTTCCCACCGCATGCAACCCTGGGTGCATGTAGCCGCACTGAACTTTTATGAGGACCTCTCAAGTGAAAGTGCCAACGAAAGCGA
The DNA here is from genome assembly GCA_946894065.1 of Acleris literana. Lineage (NCBI taxonomy): Eukaryota > Metazoa > Arthropoda > Insecta > Lepidoptera > Tortricidae > Acleris > Acleris literana. The sequence continues at coordinate 38,841,446 of OX335668.1, read as the reverse complement.
TGACACTTCTTCCTAAAACTATTTTTTATAGTCTAGTTGTAAGTTTACCGGGTAATAAGTATTACCTACATATATAGGTATCCTTTTCTTATTTCAGGTCAACCACGAGAATCGATTGGTTCGTGGCTTGACAAAGACTACCATCGCTGGGCGCGAGAATTGATTGGTTCGTACCCTGGCAAAGACTACAACTATGTACTTTGTGGTTACTGAAAACTATTTTTTTTTTAAATTCAATTGTTACCTAAAAACCCTGAAATATAAGGGCAGATCATTTTAGACACTTAAGTTGGCTGAAGTGTCTAAAGTGATCTGCTCTCATATTTCAGGATTTTCAGGTCACAATTTAATTATAAGGGCAGATCACTTTAGACACTTAATTTGGGGGTCAGGGGTCGACAATTGAAAATTATTTTTTACGTGTCACAGCGTTTTTGATAATTTCATCCCCTAATGGATGGAAAGGGGTAAAACTGACCGACTGATCGATCAACGCACAGCCTAAACCGCTGGACCTAGGGACATGGAATTTGAAGGGAATATTCCTTGCGTATTTACTTTACCTTAATAGAAAAGGATGTACCCAAATATCCTTTACAAGCACACTTCACTTTCAGGTTCCAAAAAAATCGGGCTGTCACTGTATCTATCTATCTATTTAGCAATGTGTCATTATTTAGCTAAGATGTAGCTCATATTTATTTATTTAACTTTAGTCCTTTAAATTGGTTAATTAATATTAAACGTAATTATGAAACATCTAGTCCCTTTCACTGTTGTACATTTGGCAATTTGTTGTTAAACCATTGCATTTTACAATCGCTCAAAGGTTAACTGGAAGAGATCCCTTAAATAGATAAGTTCGCCTTAGTACAAACCTTTTGTGTTTCTGTCTATGTTTGTTATTTTCCAGTTCGTAATGTATTTAGATACATTCGTAAATAACTCGCGCGTGCCCGCGTTCAAAGCGCGTCGCTCCTGACACGCGTTTGGTGTGCCGGAGCCTCGAATCAAGAGTAGCCACGAGTTGTAAGAGAGATATTCACGACTCAGAGTGCATCTCACTTGTACTTATGCGCTTAAATAATGCTGTAATGGTCTCGCGCTTCCTCGCACAGCGGAACTTTCCGCGTTCTCGAGTCCGGGAGGATTTTTGTCCCGTCAGATTTGTCTGGCTCATTGGAAAATAGTTTAAAATATTATACTTAATAAAATATTTAAAATTCAGCCTTCCTAAAATGACGTAAGTTCCCAATATTTTTTAAGACTTTTAAAGTGTCTGTCAAAAGTTATGGCCCACAGGAACTGTCTGGCAACTGTATATGTTTGTTTATAACAATATCATATATGAAATGTGTAAAAACCAGCATTCCTACTTTGACGTAAGTATGCATGGTTTTTTTTCCAACTTTTATACCTGTTACCTGTAAAACGGCCCCGCTTTCAGCTTAGCGAGTATCCATTCCTTTCCAAGTTTATATGCTATACTACCGATCCTAAAAATTTCATCTTTTTTTAAAATTACGTAGGTCTGGGCTGACTGGGATCTCACTCTATACCGGTGATACCGGCCCAATCGGGTGTCGGTAAATTACCGGTAATCTCCAAAATTTACCGGAACGTTGTTTTGCGTTTTTTTTCTTTTAAAGGTGTTTAAAGGAAAACAAACGCAAAACAACGTTCTACGAGCAAATTCTGTTGCAAATCTCAGAATAAAACTCTAACTAACTATTTCTACTTATTCGGACTTATGAATTATTAGTGTTATCGCTCGCGCTACCGACTTACCTGTTCATACCTGCCTACCCCATAGAAATGATGGGAAAAAAATAATCAACAACGTTTGCATATTCCATAGGCTTCATACTTTCGATTGGTATGTAATTTGTCCATTAAACAAGCAATTGCATTTTTTTTCAAGTTCTATTTAAAAAAAAAAAAAAAAAAATATACTTACTGGACTGATTTTTTTCAGCTTACCTACTCACCATATATTACTTAACATATTAAATTTAATATAAAATACTTTTTACGGAATAAACAGTCCGGTGAAGGTCGTCTCTTATTCGGATCCTCTTCTATGTATGGGAAAAAATCAAATTTCTACGTCAACGCAATCAAAAGATACAACCGTTTATGCCGCATATTTTTACACTCGCAAAGGAATCAAAACCTGTAGGGTTCTTCCCGTTGACCTAGAATCGTGTGGGCTAGAAGCAATGTCTTATAGTACAAGTTAAGGAAAATAAGCGAATCGTTTATTTTATACTTATTTTAATGTTAATTGTTGACCAGTAATTTACATTATCAAGACATTTTATCTTGATATACCTACTAATGATGAATAATGATTTTAATACAAGTAGATTTTTGTGGTGTATAGAAGTAGAAGCGTTTATTTTATATTTTAAAGTTGATTGTTAACCTGTCCAGACTAGAAAATTAAGTTTGACGTTGCCTTGATTGCTAGGTAGGTAGTTATTAAAACAATTTCATGAATAGAAGACTGATTGACATTGTGTTTTAAAAGTGTTTTTGGTTACAAAATATAAAATTTCCAATATGTTTTTGTATTTTCTTTTTAACGACGTGATTACCGGTAATTTACCGGTATTAGCAGTAAAAATGTACAGAGACCGATAATTTACCGGTTTTCAAATTTGGCCGGTAATTGCAATGAGGTATATTAACTAGAGGGGCAGTAACCACGCATAACCCGTGACACTTCAGATGAACCTGCAGACTCATAGCGGCCATTTGTCAAGTTAGTTGTCAAACGGACGCCGACCGTAAAAGACACTGCGAAAAATGGGGAAATTCGCGGTGAAACAGTGCTTATCAAAGTCTGAAAGACACACTAAGGCACAAATAATTACTTTTCACAGGTTAATATATTGTTTCTGTATCTCAATTAATGTAATTCACACGAAAACTTTAATAAAATATCAGATATTATTATTATAGGCCCAGTGTTGCAAGTAAAGCATTGATTCGTATCCCCGAGTTTTCGGGGGAATTCAGTATTTTCGGCCACCCGTGAAACAAATAAAATTAGTTCTAAGAATTAATGTTTCTAAACGTTTACACTTGTGGGCGCTTAACTTGACTGCTTGAACATTAACAAGTTACGTACTTAATAGTGGTGCGGTGTAGTCTTATATCTAGATATTTGAAGTTCTTAACTTTAACGGTAAACAATCAAACTCAACCACTCAAAACCACATATAAACATATATACGTATGTAAAGCTAAAGCAGTAAAGAAGCTAGGCCTACTTTTCGAGATAAATAACTACTCTCCAAATGAGCGTAAGGAATGTCCTTTAAATTTTTGTAAAATTGAAAAAAGTCGTTCTTTGTTGTATCTCAGCTAGTTAGAGCAAAATCGATATCTGAGACTCGTTTCATGAAGCTACAGGTCACAAATTACAAGCGGAAGTCTCTTTCTAACTCCTTTAGCTAGAAAGAGACTTCCGCTTGTAATTTGTAACAACAAAACCCCCCTGGGATCGAGGGATCGGGGTAGCTTCGTGAAACGGGCCACTGGTGTGGTCTGCGAAAACGAATCCGTTAACAGAGTGAGAAAAAGTAGCCGCCATCTTGAACTTTTTAGTTTTTCCTCGAATTACTTCCGAAATTGATATCTGGGGATCTGTGTGACATCCGACCAAGAATCTGCTGACAGAATAAAATAAAAGTAGCCGCCATCCTGAAGTTTTTAGTTATTCGTCTGATCGCTTCCAAAATCGATATCTGGGGATCTGTGTGGTCTCCGACAATAAATCCGTGGACAGAATGAGAAAAAGTAGCCGCCATCTTGAACTTTTTAGTTATTCGACTGATTGCTTCCAAAATCGATATCTGGGGAACTTTGTGGTCTCCGACAACAAATCCGTGGGCAGAATGAGAAAAAGTAGCCGCTATCTTGAACTTTTAGGTTATACGACGGATTGCTTCCATAATCGATATCTGGGGATCTGTGTAGTCTCCAACATGGAATCCGTTGACAGAATGTGAAAAAATAGCCGCCATCTTGAACTTTTTAGATATAGGACTGATGGCTTCCAAAATCGATATCTAAGGCACTTTGTGGTCTCCGACCACAAATCCGTGGATGGAATGAGAAAAAGTAGCCGCCATCTTGAACTTTTTAGTTATTCGACTGATTGCTTCCAAAATCGATATCTGGGGAACTTTGTGGTCTCCGACAACAAATCCGTGGACATAATGAGAAAAAATAGCCGCCATCTTGAACTTTTTACGTATTCGACTGATTGCGTTCAAAATCGATATCTCGGGATTTGTGTGGTGCCAACGTTTTAGCAAGTACAGAGCACGTAAATGTGGTTAAAATATTTTACTCCACCTTAAGGGCTCGCGCTATGGGTAATAGATAACTACTATAACTTTACTGGCCCGTTCCTTCCATTTGCAAATTTTGCCTCGAAAGAATCAGATTTGGCAAGCGATGTGAATGACTAATAGGTACCTTAAAAGAAAGAACAAAAGAGTTTTTTTTTAATTTTTTTAGTCATAAAAGTGACTGATCCAAAATCTGAAACATTTTTAATAATTTCGAATGCCTCCGTTTTGTTTTTAATACAATAAAGACGCTTAAAACTTGTTTAATTTGGTCCAATAGACATTAAACTATCCAAAATAAATTATTTTGTTTCCAAGGCAACGCTTATTCTTAACACGTAACTATCAAATTCTGGAAATTTTCTGTACAATCCTTAAATTTTCAATAAAAAAAACTACCAAATTTCGTTTAAGACATATGGCAGCTAAAATTGTTCATAAATACCTCGTCTATCACCCTTTTAAAGCTATTAAGTTGTTATTCAAGTGTCAATTTCGGGAGTTATAGGACACCACACAGATCCGAAATATCGAATTTAAAGGAATTCCGCCCAAAAACTGGAAAGTTCAAGATGGCGGCTACTTTTTCTCAATCTGTCAACGGATTCTTTGTCGGAGACCACACAGAACCCCAGAGGCCCGTTTCACGAAGCTACAAGTTACACATTACAAGCGGAAGTCTCTTTCTAACTCCTTTTGCTAGAAAGAGAGTTCCGCTTGTAATTTGTAACTTAGCTTCGTGAAACGGGCCACTGATATCGATTTTGGAAACAATCAGTCGAATAACTAAAGAAAGAAGAAAAAATATAAAATGCAAAGGAAACCATTTGCAAACCAAGGATCGAACCCGGGACCGCTAGCTTCATAGGCAGGGTCACTACCGATAGGCTACGACGTCGTCAAATAAAATAATTGTAAATTAATTACTACCATTCTCGTGAGCGAGAAATGAAAGAAAATGAAATATTAAAACAATGTATTAATTGTAACGATTCATATTATCAAAGAATTTACTCGATTTTTTGGGGGAAATTTTCATGTTCTAGGCAACACTGAACTTTTCATATCAGGTGAGCTCGCCATCTTTGTCTATTCCATATGACTGCTTTCTACTAGTGTATTATTGTAAAAGAGATAGATATAGCTTTTTTGTTCAAATATTATTGGTTTCAAAGCTACGTCGCGATTATTAGTAGTTGGCACGTTTTACGCGTCGCTTTTGATTGACATTTGCTTCTCTAGTTAATATACCTCAATGGGTAATGGCATTCCCTAGTACCTACTTACATTACGTCTGTGGAGTATGAGATTTTACAAATTCAATTTTTTCACCATGTTGTTCCAAGTGAATTTTGTTGTAAAATATATATATATATATATATATATATATATATATATATATATATATATATATATATATATATAATACAGTATTAGATAACACATAAAATAACAAAAAATGGTAACCGTCACCATCTCGAAAATATTTACAAAAAATATTTGAATTATAACTCAAATATTAACCACTTCAAAACAGATAGAAGCGTCATGCTTTTTTCGAAAAGCGACCTTAATTATATGTACAACGAAAATACATATCTTCGAAATCAACTAGATGTCGTCAACAAAACCCTGGACGATCAAGATCAAAAATCAAGACAATGTAATATCGAATTGCAAAACCTCCCAGAAAAAAAATCCGAGAATGTAATGCACATAGCACTCGCTATGGGTAAAGTATTAGATGTACCTATTTGTCCGGACTCGATAAGGGCTGTGCACAGAGTAGCGCAGAATGTACAGAGTGACAGACCGAAAAACATCATCATAGAACTGAGTTCACACCGACTACGCGACGATATCTATCATAGCCGCTGCCCGCGCCAGGCGCGGCCTGACCACCGGCCAGGTGCTCCGCGGCGCCTTGGGCTCCTTGGTGGGCATGGACGAGCGACTGGCATCCCTGCCTATATTGACCTTAAAAAACAAAATATTCTATCCAAATACACGGAAGGCAGCTGGTGCCAAAAAATACAAGTTCGTCTGGATAAAAAACCGAGTGATAAGAATCCGCTGTGAGGCCGACCTGTCCAACCTATGATGTTTTGTGTGTTTTTTAACCGACTTCAAAAAAGGAGGAGGTTATACGTTCCACTGTATGTATTTTTTTTTTTTATGTATGTTCACCGATTACTCCGTCAATTGTCGACCGATTTAAAAATATTTTTTTTGGTTTGATAGAGTAGGTATACTTCCGAGGTGGTCCCATTGTCACCAAATCTGTATCTGATGAGGGGATCAGTGAGGAATTGAGGGAACTCCTCAAATATTGTAGGCAAACATATAGCGAATTTAGTATTTTTAGTAACAAGTCCAGCATTTGCATTCAGAAAGTATCCTTTGGTGTAGTGGAACTGATGATGAAGACCACAGATGGCCACCGGAACTCCTCAATGGTACCGATTTCAAGGGTGGCGATAAGATATCTCGATTAAGATAGTTGAGCGACTACCTACAACGAATAATATTTACTTGTTGAAATATGACTATGATTTTCCCGCGGCGTTGCTTGCGGCGCGCTTGATATAAGTTAAAGTTTCATTTCAACTAAGAAGTGGGACTACGTAACAGCGTATTATGATCACTAAAAAGTATAAAATAAAATAAATGTTTTAAAAAACAAAAAACCGCCTTCAAAAACGCAAAAAATAACTTCTTTAAAATTGTAGGCACCTAATAGGTTAGTCCAACTGAAGTCGGCGACCACAACATTTTCAACAAAAAGCCGACATCAGTTGGACTAACCTATTAGGTGCCTACAATTTTAAAGAAGTTATTTTTTGCGTTTTTGAAGGCGGTTTTTTGTTTTTTATGTGTGTTTGTTTACAGTCCTTGTTTACAGTCCTCGAGCTAGGTTTCTTACAGAGTTTTCAAGTGGTTCCTTTATTCATAGTCACCGAACAAGTCACACTTTTAAAAAGCTTTATGTATTTAAAATATATTTATAAGCACAATTTATATTCGATACATTTACCAAGATGTTTACCTCATTCCATATTATTATTTATTTTCTCAGCCCATCTGTTCTAATCCTAGGATGCATATTTTTCTACTTCCAAAACGCACCCCTTATGGTCCACGTTTCAGCATATTATGTAAATCAAGTGTTATTGTCACCGACCTCATATTACACCACTAATGTTTTTCTTCGAAACCTGTGTTTCGTTTACCTTGATAATAACTGTACACGTTATATTACCACTCAAGTGCAAAAATAAAGACTTAACATTATATTATCTAAATTGTGGTGGTTTAAGGTCCAAATTGCTGAACGTACGTATGAATACTTTAATTTACTTATTGTGAATATGATATTATAGTTTAGACTGAAACGTGGCTCAGGCCCGAAATTTTTAATGCGGAGATATTTGACGCACGTTATAATGTATTTCGGAGAGATAGGGACTTATCCGGAACGCCGAAAAAGGATGGCGGTGGAGTACTAATAGCAGTAAAAAACGATCTGCTCGCTTGGCGCAGAATGGACTATGAGACAAAATATATTGAGGAAATATCCGTGGAACTGTCATTAGGCAATAGTAAATTATTAATATTTGGTGTTTATATACCTCCTAAGAGCAATTTACATTTATATGAACAGTATTGTGCTAGTAAATATGAACTTAATAATCGAATACAAAACTCCGTAATCTGTATAGCTGGCGATTTTAACATCCCCGATATTGACTGGTTCGTCTCAAATGTAAATGAAATTACGCCATGTTCGAGTAGTACACTATCACCAAGTAGCAGATTATTATTAGACACGACTAACCTATTAGGCCTTAAGCAATACAATAGATTTCATAATATAAATCATAGAATTTTAGATCTACTTTTTTGTATTCGTGAATGTGTGGTAGCACAACCAGATGTAGGAATTTCTAACATTAACAGACACCACCCTGCTATTCAATTCACTATAGACATCGTACCCCCAAAGCCAAACCCCAAAAATAAAATCCCTAAGCATAATTTTCTTAAAGCGGACTATTCAGTTATATCGGATGAGATAAGTAAAATAAATTGGGAAAACGAGCTCTGTGATTTAAACCCGGATGAAGCAGTCATCCGCTTTTATAACTTGATGTACTGCCTAATGGATAAATATATACCTCTAAAGCTTGTTAAAAATTATAAATACCCAAAGTGGTTTTCCCCTGCACTAAAAAGCACTATAAAAAGGAAATCAAAGACATGGCGTAAATGGATTGCTTCGTACTCGCTGCAAGTTGCTTTTATTAGAATACGATGGTGCCTATACTGCGAATACAGAGATTTCCATAAAGCGTAACATCAAAGCATTCTGGTCCTATGTGTTATCCCTTAAATCTAACCCATCCGACTACCCAGCAACCATGATTTATAAAGAACAATGTTCATCCACCCTGGAACATATTGCTGACATTTTTTCTAATTTTTTCGAATCCGTTTTTGATAATTAAAAATACATTTATACATAATATTAAGGAATAATATTTAAAGTAAGCTGTGGTGTAGGGTAACCCCTTCTTAGTTAATATAATCTTAAAAATAGTAAAGATTGTAACAAGAAGTATTGTATAACGCTATTTAAATTTCTTGAAATAAACAGTTTAAATTTAAAAAAAATTAAATTAATTTTAACAGGGGCAAGAAATTAATAACTCGGATTTTCTTAGTTTCCCGGCCTCTGATTGTGCCCCTAATATATCAAGTATTTCTATAAATAAAATGCAAATTCTTAAAAAACTGAAAAATGTGGATATAAATAAAGGAGCAGGTCCCGACAGAATTAGTCCCGTATTCATTAAAAACTGTGCTAGAACCCTCGTTGATCCACTGTACATGATATTTGATAAATGTTTACTTACGGGTATTTTTCCTCAGCTATGGAAAGTGTCCCATGTCAGTCCGATACACAAGTCCGGCTCGCGCTCTCTAGTCCCTAATTATAAGCCAATATCAGTTTAATCATGGTTTCCAAAACTGTTTGAAAGTTCGGTCCACGATATGATTTATCCCTTATTAAGTAGAAAGTTATGTCTTACGGGAACAACATGGATTCATGAGGCATAAATCAAGCACTACTAACCTAACACTTTATACTAATTTGCTTTTCGAGTCAATGGATAAAAGGCAACAAGTAGATGTAATATTTACAGATTTGAGAAAAGCTTTCGACAAGGTGGATCAAATGTTGCATCTCAAAAAATTTGCTTATAACGGAAATCTCTTACGGTGGTTTGCTTCATACCTTACTAACAGAGCACAAATAGTTGTTATAAATGGTTATAGGTCAGATCTTACAAAGGTTACATCTGGGATAATTCAGGGATCAATTTTAGGCCCATTTCTGTATACATTATTTATAAGTGACATAAATTCGTCTTTCAAGACATGTAAATTCCTCATGTATGCGGATGACCTAAAAATATATAACAATATAAATTGTATACATGACTGTAAAAGTGTTCACTGCAATAAAAATAAGTTACAATTGGCTGTTGATAAATGCAAGCAAATGTCTTTTACTAAAAATAAAAACCGGTTTGTCGCGTTTTATTACAAGATTGGCACCATAGTTATCCAAAAAGTATCAACTATTCGTGATCTGGGAATCCATTTCGATGACAAACTCAACTTCAAAGTACACGTAGAACGAATCGTATGTAAGGGATATCAAATGTTAGGATTAATTTTAAGGACCGCTAAGGTCTTCAAACATACCTCTACGTGTTTGTTATTGTATAAAACTCTGGTCATGCCCCACCTAGAATACGCATCTGGTATTTGGAATCCACTCTACGAAAAGTATTCGAAACAAATCGAAATGATACAGAAAAAGTTTCTTAGGGCCATGCATAGGCGTCTCACTGGAAAAAAAATATCATACTCTGAACTACTTAAATATTACAGAATGCCCTCGCTCGAGTCCAGACGTACAGTTATTGATGCAGGAAGAAATTTAGAAGAAGTAAACAGACGGACAGAAATTACCTGGAAAAAAATTTGGACTCATAAGGAAATACTCAAGTCGCAATTACCTATGAAATCAAAGAAAATAATCATGGATTCGGCCATACTACCATGCCTTACCTATAGTTGTCAAACTTGGACATTCGACCAAAAAACTAGGACTAAAATCCAAACCACTCAAAGAGCAATGGAAAGAAGCTGCCTGGGCATCAAACTAAAAGATAAAATAAAAAACACCCAAATACGAAAGAAGACGAAAATAACTGATGCTCTACACTTCTCACAGAGCTTAAAATGGAAATGGGCCGGTCACCTTGCAAGGTATACCGATGACAGATGGACACTAAGGACTACGAAGTTGGATGGATCAGATGGGTCCAGAGGCAGAGGCCGGCCAAATAATAGGTGGCAACATGAAGTAGTTTCGGTCGCCGGCTCGAGTTGGACAAATACTGCAAAAAACAGAGAAAAATGGGATACTTTGGAGGAGGCTTTTACCCGAAGGGGATCCATGTATTAATGTTATCAATTAATAATTTAAAAATATTGTATTTAATTTAATTTATTTCTTTTTTGTATGGAATAAATAAAGCTTTTATTATTATTTTATTATTATTATTATAGATATTTATTTAATTTTCTGTACATTAGGTTTTTTATTACAAATATTCAAATATAAAAGTAAAATAACAATACTAATACAAAAAAATAGACATTATAAAAAACCTAACCTACGAGTGCCGCCGGCAGCGGGGCAAGGCTCAAGCTACCGGTGGTTAGGGCTGCAGAGAGAGGAACCTCCTCACAATACGTGCCGTGTCGAGGAGTACTGCCTTCTGTATCTGGCCCTTGATCCAGCCATCTAGCGAGAGTCTCTTGAGGTGTTGGTCGAGACTCTTCGCTATAAGACCGTTTGCCGAAACAACTATCGGGACAATGATCGTTGAATCAACATCCCACATGGCAGTCACCTCATGAGCCAAGTCAACGTACTTGCTGAATTTGTCCTTCTCGGCCTTCACAAGGTTCTCGTCATGCGGGATGGTGATGTCGACGAGCACTGCCCGGCGTTGAGGTTGATCTGTTAACACGATATCAGGCTTATTGGCAACAATAGTCATGTCCGTGATGACAGATCGATCCCAATAGAGCGTAGCACGACCATTTTCGAGAACTGGCGCCGGTGCGTACTTATAGTACGGCACTTCAGACTCTACAAGACCATATTGAAGAGCAAGTTGCTGATGGATTATCCTGGCTACGAGGTTATGTCTGTGCAAGTACTCGCCGTTGGCCAAATGCGAACAACCGGAAATTATATGTCTGAGGGACTCGCCGGTGCAACGGCATGCTCGACAAATGTCAACCGTGCCATCCCTCAGAATATATTTCCGGTAATTGTTCGTCATTATGACCTCGTCAGCAATTGCACAGACAAAACCTTCGGTTTCCCCAAAGAGGTCACCAAATCGTAGCCAGTTCACAGACGCTAAAAAGTCTACGTCGGGCCTTGTTAGGGCCCGGTAGAAGCGTCCGTGTAGCTCCTTGCTCTTCCATACGTTCTTATTATTATTATTAATGCTTTACGACATCTGCAGAGGTAACTTTAACAGTATCGACCTTCTGGATGAGATTCGCTTCAGAGTGCCATATCGTTGTACTTCGCGATCAGCCGCCTTATTCGCCGTTCCCATATCCTCCAGCAACGCAGGGGTTCGTGCACCTCTGCGCCGTTTGTGTACTTCATATAATAAGTTTTTTGTTTCAGTAGATATATTTCATGTTTACAAATATCAATTTAAAAATAAAATATGTGAAATTTTAGATTCATAGCTTTGTTTACATAATATGAGCATATAGTGAAAATCCTAGCATACCTACTTAGAACCGTGTCGTTATGATTATCTTCTCCATGGTCATATTTGTCATTTGATGTTCTGTTTGAAGCTTATTGTGTCAAGGCTGTTTAGCCCACTATACTGATAGGTGACTGCTTAAATAGTGTTGTTAGTTTAAGCGTGGCGTAAGAGTACTAAACTACCCACCTTATACTAGTGTTTTAGTGAGAACTGTCAAGGGGGTAGGTGCATGTTTAGAATAATATTCATGTAGGTATTATTTTTTGTACACTTGTTCCTGTTTGTTTCTCCAATAAAGTAAATAAATAAATAAATATATCCAAATTACAAGATAATCGGATCATACGTTTCGCTAAAAAAATATCCTTTTTTTTAATTTTTCAAATACCCCAAGCATTTGAGGGTTAATATTTAGTAAAATTACATCATACGTTACGGCAAATATTCCAGTAAAAGGAAAACCATTTTCTCGCCAAGTGCACTTTCACCACGCCTCCAGGTCCACCCGGGTGGACCTTTAACGACTGCAAAAAATTTAAAATATTAAACTACTCCATAGACGCACTGGTCTGCAACAATCAAATATTAACAATTGTTGGTCCGAAATTAAGATCAATTATTTTATAGAAATACTTCTTATTTATTAATTTATATTACGAATTAGAAATTATTTTATATTATGAATTATTAAATTATTACGTACCGAAAGTATGATTATTCCGTCTGATAATTTTCTTCTTACGGTGATTATTATTACAGTTTCTGAAAACAAACTGAGGCATTGTGACACGTGTCACTGTTGGCGTAGTTGACAACGAACTAAATTCAAGTAAGCTCCCAATTTGAAGTGAGTCGTTACTCGCTCGGCCGTGTTTTGTTCTCTGCCCCGTTATATGCCGTTATCTTATGCTACCAAACTAAGTAGCGGCTTCTGCAAGACACCTGTACTCCAAATTTCATCAACGTGAAGTTCAGGAAATATGATTTGGCCGTCCGTTATCTACTTTGCGATCTTTTTTCTGCGTTAAGACTTACCGGACCTAACCTTAACCTTAACCTTTCAACCCACTGTGCTGTTTGAAAAACGAGGGCAGTTTTACGATTAGCTTTTGTTTTGATATTAGTAAACAGATCTTAGTGAAGATTACAGACGGCCAATTCATATTTCCTGAACTATATAGTTTTTTGAGAAAAATGCCTGAGACCTACGGACGGACGCACGGACATGACGAAATTATAAAGGATCCGTTTTTGGAATTTTGGCTACGGTATCCTAAAATTTGGGAGTTTATTATAAGATCTTCGTTTATTATAAGACTATACTTCATACTTTGTATGGAAAGAGGACAATCTCGATGTACTATTCAAATAATTTCGAGAATATTCTTAGTAATTTTGTAACAAGATTTCCAAGCATTTTATATGCACCGTACCAAAGTATTACGTAAAAAACTGTGGCATTAGACTTAATTGTACCATCAAGGCGTGATGTCGGCTATGTCCCTAATTTACACAAAACTCCATCCTAGCTTTAGTTTTGCCACTTCATAGACAGCAACATTTGACTTAGGTATAAACTAAAATTAGGAATTTCATTAGATATGACTTTTTACATGACCTTTAGGAGTTAACACACAAAACGTTGAATGTTACCTGTTTAGGAAAATAAAGCAGAAAACATAACATTCCGCTTCCCTAGTCATTTATAAGTTTTGAACTTTTTGCGGCTTGTTGACCTAGATAAATTACATTCTATCAAACCGAACTAACCAAGATAGAGATTTAAAACGAAGGTTCCACCAATCCCACACTGAGTCCCGTAAGGCTCTGACACGTGCCTCTTCGGCACGCTAGGGTGATATTGCAAGAGTTCAACAATTAGTTATTGCACAAAACAGGGATGGCGAAATCCGAACAAGTGAACGTGATCGTTATTAGGTACCAACATACCGTGTTGCAAATATTGTAAATGCCTTAATAAGGTTTATTACTGACGCTTGTAATTAATCGTACACATCAGCCGGAAAATAACCTGTCAGTACATTTCACGCATTACGCCTTGTTTCAAAACTGCAACGAAATGATTAGCATAGTATAATATAATCAAAAGGCCAGAAACTTCCTTTGGCAGGGCGTTTGAATTGAAGTATGTCCCCGGACATACAATTGATGCAGACGAATGCAGGTTTTCTTTAAGCGGTTACATGCGTAAACTTAATCAATCGTGCTACCTATTGTACTGGTTTCCATATAATAGCGGCCAAAGTATGTAATTTATGTTTCACAGGCGTCTAGACTAATCATGAAAAACATTCAAGGTTTTAAGTAGTATTAATTTCAGAAACAAAAATGTGAGAACAACTTAGAGAAATAGGATCACTTTTAAGTGTACCACTGCCTGGTGTCAGACGACACCTCCAAGTATGGCCATTGGAGTAACATTTTTAGTACTAAATGCATACACAATAGTAAATCATCAATTCAGCACATTCGCCGATGCAAAATCTTAGTCGCTCAGCCGCATGCGCTCGCAAAAATAACTTTCACTTAAACATGTTCTAAATAAGATAGCAGTGTTTTAACAAGACTCATACTTGAGTTACGATATAGAGAAACATCTGTACCTAATGGAGTCCTAGGAGGCTTTTACTTTATATATATACAGGGTGTAACATTTAAATCGGTCAGTATGTGAAAGTCTGCAACTATAAGACACACAAAGATCTGTTCTTAGAAACCATGTCATCGAAGTAACAAGGAAAACTGTATTCATATATATATAAAAAAACTTGTACTTAGCTCGGGAATCGAACCCGGACGTTTTGAAAAATAAAACTAACACTACTACTTAAGCAGTAAACAATACTTACATTTTATTCATTTTAGACATCACGTTTCTTAGTAACATTTACTGCTTAAGACCTACACAATCGATATCTATATAGAAATAGTGTTACCTAAGTAGTTTTATTTTTCAAACTTCTGGGTTCGATGCCCGAGCTGAGTAGAAGCTTTTTTTAAAATGTATGAATGCAGTTTTCCTCGTTACTAAAATCGATGGCATGGTTCCTAAGAACAGATCTTCGTATGTCTTATAGTTTCAGACTTTCCCACACTGACCGATCAAAATGTTGGATATTACCAGATTCTGCCGACGACTTTGTCAGCGTAAATTTCGATTATTGTTATTTCCTAGGGAGCTTTTAAATTTCCCTGGACGATGAAAGTAGCATATGTCTTAATCCAGGGTATAAGCTATCTCCGTTTCATCCAAATCCATCCAGCCGTTGCAG
Organism: Acleris literana; assembly: GCA_946894065.1. Lineage (NCBI taxonomy): Eukaryota > Metazoa > Arthropoda > Insecta > Lepidoptera > Tortricidae > Acleris > Acleris literana. The sequence goes on along the minus strand of OX335668.1, from coordinate 38,825,915 downwards.
CGTGAAGGAGCAACAAAGTAACAAACACACAAACTTTTGCATTTATTATATTAGTAGGATATATAATTGGTACCCACATGGTGTTTCCGCTGTTTATTTGTGACTAGGTACAAGTATTTAACAGAACAGGCAGATGTAAAGTATCAACAACTCGCCTCTATTACTTGATGCATAAGAGTGTTATATTTTTGCCAAGATGGTCACCAAGTGACACGATAAGTGATACGAGTACATTGTACAACTTGGTTCTTTACAAAAGGTTAACTGTTCTACTCCATCAAATACGTTTTGAAGATAATGAAGTGCTTTGGAACCGTTAATGGAAAGTAAAGATGGCCGCCTTCATTTGAGGTGCTGTTAATAATAAAATAATCCTTTATGTCATTGTAATTCGCGGTATTTATAGTAAAGGCCGCTTGAAAGTGTCATTCCGATAAGTTATAGGTAAGTTAAGCGACGTGGGTGGCCAAATAATGAGGGACAGTCATCGAACTTTCATATTTCCTATTTGCTAAATAGACTAGTATAACAAATCGTTTACGGTTTAAAAAGTTTATTCTTTAAAAAAAATGAATAAAACATCCCAAAGATTGTATAGGTAGCAAAGAGCACATTAAAAATTATTTTGGTCTGAATTCATTGTTTTTTTTGATCATCTACTACTTTAGATTAGTTTCGCCCCTGAACTCAGACCTCACGATTTCCCTCCGTAACTTCGTTATCCCGACTAAACCGCTCCTGCTCATCTTCCAAGTTAAAAAAATGTGTTTCTCTTATCTACTGCTCCACACAATTTCGTGGAGAACTTTTCAACAATAGGTACCTACTCAACTTATCTTCCAATAAACATGTATGCATCTAATGTTCGTTCGATAATTTTGTGAAAGATAATTGAAGATTTTGTCTACGTCATTCATTCGTAAAATAAACTGTATCCACTTTAAGAAGCTGTTAAAGACTTTGCCAAAAATAAATGCACACTTCAAATGATTTCTTAGGGACTTTCCTACTACTTTTTACTACTGTTTATGCGAGGAAGCAAAAATATCGAGAAACTTCCCATTTAGGAACGGCACGCGGCCCCACGTCCCGCGGCCTGCACCCGATCAAAACATTCCAAAAGTTCAAAGTAACTATTGTTTACGAACAAAGGGTTTCTACCGGGTACTGCACCTGAAGTGCTTGTTACCGAGCGATCGCTCACTCGTAATCAGAATAACATTTTGCACTCACAGTGTAAGTACTTTTATAAACATATTGTATTTTTGAAAGGCGTAGTTGGTCCAGTTTTAATATCAAACTAGAAATTGCGAACAGCTGTTTGTCCACAGAATTAGGTACGAGACTAATAATTAAATCGATACAAATGTAAGGTTCATTTTAATATATAAAATAAGTAATAACTGCCGATTATCGAAGGCAAGGCGAGCGGTGTCCAAATAAAATAATAATACCCCATAATATTGAAGGTATAATCAAGTTAAGGTTATTTTAAGAGTACAACTGATTGTATGAAGTTTAAAGCTTGAAAGTTGTTGTGGCGCGTCGTCGCGACGCGTTGAAGTCTTTTACTATGTCGCCGCCGCCGGTGCGCCGCTGGTGGCTCGGTCGGGACTCGCGGGCGCCCACCGCGGCGGCGCACCGATGTGTTCAACAACTTCGGACGTGTGTGCTTAAGCTTTGAAGCTCTAGTCGACTCACCTTAGTTTAAATAAGGTCCTTAAATTTATTATTCATTACTTAATTCGTATCTATATCGCATTATGTAACCCGCAATATGTGATGCTGGTGCATCCTAATCGTTAGTTTCAAACTAATACCAAATAAAAACATATCCGTGCAACATTATCTGTAGTTTGTAAAGCTATTTAAAATCCGTACGAGTGCCTTTATTGTAAAAAAGCACAAGGTCCATAAATTACTGGTGACTCTATCAACGAAAGTTTATTTGTTTTACTTCTATATGTATAAAATAAATTTAAACGGGTTCAGGCACACATACACCGCGCCCGGGGCGCACCCGAAGGATTTTAACTATCGATGCTAGACCCTATTTGGAGTATATAATGTGGTATAACATGTAGTCCAATATCGCATAATTTCCGAAATTTTTATTATTTAAAAAACAATTCGATAGTTTAATTTGAACTCTGTCACCTTAACCTAAAGCATTATTTACTAAGAAAGATTCATGTTGTAAGTAGCAATATTATCAACGTACAACATCAATTAATTTAATCAATTTCTTAGTAAATAATGCTTTAGGTTAAGGTGACAGAGTTCAAATTAAATTAACTATGGAATTGTTTTTTAAATAATAAAAATCTCGGAAATTATGCGCTATTGGACTACATGTTATACCACATTATATACTCCAAATAGGGTCTAGAATCGATGGTTAAAATCCTTTGGGTACGTCCCGGGCGCGGTGTATACACATTCTTCTTACTTTCTTCGTGTTTGCTGTGTTAATGTTTACACTCTTTTGATTAAGTTACTTATATTATTTATTAAGTTCGACATAAATAAACAAAGGAAATTTCTATAAACTTACACAAAGCGTGCGGACTGTGAATAGTTCAAATTGAGTTTCCAGTCCCAAATAAACCAAAGTTTTGCAATCCATTGTATCGTCCACTCAAATGAAATGAAACAATAAAACAAGGTGCAAGGAATGAATATGGTCCAAGTTATTAAACCAACCTGTAGCAGCGGCGCAGATGTCACACGTGCACGGTAAAATCCTTGTAAAGTTCGTTACACGTTCACCGGTGGAGCTCAACGTTTAAACGAGGAACGGTCGGGCGGAGCGGCGGCGTCGGCGGTGCGCGCGCGAATGCGCCCGCGCCGGCGTGCCGGGACCCGCGACCCGCGACCCGCGACCCCGGCGCGCCGCACCACAAACACCTCGCGACAAGACTTAACACTCCGTTACTACACATTTAATAATCCTTCATATCCCATAATACCTATTTACGTTATCCTGACCGATAAACATTCCTTACCATTACATTTTGACCGTTTTAAGGTATTCTTTATTACGGAATGTCGAACGGCTTGGGTCATGTTGTATTAGCTATTGTATTAGTAGTAGTTGTGTTATTTAATAGTCGCTTCATTTTACGGAAGAATTCGTTCTTTCAACATGTGTTTCATTGACATAGGCAAATGTAGGTATGATATAGCTCACTTGTATCATACGTCATATTCTTATTTTTGCAGTCACTAATGGTCGTCCGTTACACGCTGTCTTTTCGTTGCCCACTGATATCGTGTACTTTTCTATTTCGCTCAAGGATAAAATGTTTAAGCTACTAATACGAATTGAGAATTAAACAAGTGTTTTTTTAACTCTTAGTGCTTACAAGGTCGTACGTTTCATTATAAGCTTAGTTATAGAAATTGACTCATGTTTAAGCCTTAACTTGTTTGTAGAATGCGAAAAGGAGGCAGTCACGCCGAGCGGCGGTGCAGGGGGGGCGCGGGGTGCGCGCGCAGGTAAGTATGCGCTGTTATCGCTCTCGCTTGGCTCTAGAGCTTGACGATGATTGCATTGTCTCCCTAATAAGAATAACTTTTAGCTCAAAATTAAAGCAGGTACGTAATAACCATATAAATCGGGACATGTTTATAATATGTAGAGCAACATCATGCCTTCACAAGTGGTCCGGAACGCGGGATTTTCCGGTTTTACGGAAATGCTTGCGTAAAATTACATTTCCTGTCAACGTGGTGAACTTAATAAAAGCAATTGACAACCGGATTTTTCTGAAAAGGTGTTCAGATAAAAATCATGCATATATGTATTTATGTAGAGGTTTGTCTCAAATGCGTAGAATTTTTATTATTAATTACGCTTTGGATTGGACTAGTGGTCGGAATGACGTCATTTTGTGTGTAACCGAGTTTTGTTTTTTTAAGTCTAGCACTAGCTGTGACAGAAACGAGCAAGTGGCGTTTGAGCTCTGAGCCATAGCAGAAAAACAAGTGGCGTATAAGCTGTTTAGCCAGTGGCAGAAATTTGTTTATTTATTTTCTCAGTACCTAAATAATGAAAGTAAAAAAAAGTATGCTTTTGAGACAAATCTCTGTGAGCGTGTTTTGTTTTTCATAACACCATTTTAAAAAGTTCCTGTTGTCAATTTTACTTCAACATAACATAAAGCGCGCATCCCACACTAACCCCCTTACTAATAAACGTTGAGTAACGGTGGTATAGCTATACAATGTTTTGTCCTTATCTGTCATTATGACATTTGAATTTGACAGATAAGGACAAAACATTGTATAGCTATACCACCGTTACTCAACGTTTATTAGTAAGGGGGTAAGTACATACATATGTATAAACATTAAATTATCATTGTTGTCATTTTTATAATCATATCGCTTTGAGTTTAGTGTTCTTGAAAACGACACACTATACAACAATGTGTGTATGGATGTGCTTTCTTCTTTAATGTTATCTCTCATTTATAAATTAGGCGCTGTCTCTACAGTAATTATTGGTTATAATTAATTATATGTATATTGTCCCTCTCCTTATTCTTACCTTTTCTCAGTTTTGAATTGTTAATCCTTTGTACCCTTTCTCCGTAATATTACCCAAGTAATTGTATTTAGTTATTATTAATATCTAATCCTTGGCAGTAGTAAATAAATCATTATTGCTACTGTATAACTATCGGTGAAAACCGTAAATAGGCTTTCTGAATGTATGTATATCTCTAATGTGTTTGTGTTAGCTGTTGTTTTTTCTGAAATAAATAAATATGATAGTTAAAAATAAATAAAGAGCATAGTGAACTAAATTCTTCTTTTATGATAAAATCCTCGCTGATGGTGTCATTATCAACTAGTACCTACTGGGATATATCTAATTGTGTATCTCATGTTTCAAAGGTGACAGAGACGCCAGTGCAAATTAAAACAAAGTATACCGATGTAAACAAAATGTAAAAAATATTTACGGTACCTACGAATGACATAAGACGGTTTAGTACCGTTTGGAAACTAAAATTTCGTAACTACCTTTAAATTTAATATATTTCTATACCTGGTTACGAAATTTTGGTTACCAAACGATACTAAACCAATGAGACATACTTTTCTTCCTTTTACAATTACAGTATAATTTCGGCAGCCTCGAAAAACACGACACGTAATTTGTTATGAAATATATTTGTTACTTTTCGGTAATAAAACTTTATTGTCTTTGACGCGTGCGTGTCAGCGGTCGCGGCGCAACTGATCGTTAGTAAGGTAATTTACCTTCCTTTTTGAGGAACGCTTTTGCGCGCAGATGACGATATCTTAATATAAAAGATCATTGAGTACAAGTTCTCGTATAAAAATTACTCTGTGACAGCAAACATGCGAATTTAAACCTACTCAGAACTCGTTAACGATAATAATATGGTCTAAGATCCGAATAGGAGAAGATTTGGACCGGGCCGTTTATTCGATGAAAAGTATTTTATATCAAATTTAATACGCTAAATAATATGTGGCGAATAGGTAGGCTGAAAAATTTCAGTCCAGTACTTATATCATTAAAAAAATAATTAAAAATGAACTTTTTTTTAAAATTGCTATTGTTTGTTTAATAGACTCATTATATACTAATCGAATGTATAAAGTGTATAGAATATGCAAACGTTAGGTTTGGTGCAAATTACTAGTACCGACTTACCTGTTTATACCTGCCTACCCAATAGTTTGATGGGAAAAAAATAGTCAAACTAACGTTTGCATATTCTAAAGGCTTCATACTTTCGATTGGTATGTGATTTGTCCATTAAACAAGCTATTGTATTTTTTTTAAACAAAGTTAATTTTTAATTTTTTAATTAATTATATACTGGACTGAAATTTTTCAGCCTACCTACCTATTTGCCATATATTACTTAGAATATTAAATTTGGTATAAAATACTTTTCATCGAATAAACAGCCCGGTCCAAATCTTCTCCTATTCGGATCTCCTATTAATACCTTGAAAAGCACGGAAGTGATCTTGGGTACATTTTTCCGATCGATAGTGGGGGCGCTCGTAACGAGGCACTTAACAGACGATTAGAGCCTTAACAACTGTCAAAATGCATGAACTAACAGTCGATTAACATTGATTAAATTTAACATCGTTTGGTGAAATTGGTACTAAATCTGCGCCGCAAGAGTCTGTATTATTTCGCCCGTCATGAGCTTTTCTAATTCCGCCCAGTTCGTAGGGCAGGCAGTTGTAAGGAAAACAAATTGAATTTATTAAGTAGTTTTCTTAAGTACTAGTAGTTCGCTTAAGTTTAAGCATTTTTTGGTGTTTATAATACTTACAAACATGCGACGGCAGTAATAACTAATAAACGAGAGGCAAAGAGAAAAGCTACCATTTTCAATATTTTTCTTTTATCAACCAACAAGTCATAAGTATTTAATTAATAACCAGTATATGCTGATTTTCCTTTAGTAGGCAGTCACTAGTACTAGGAGATCAACTTACACTGAACGCTCTGTAAGGTAAGTAGGTAATCAATTTTTGATGCGAAAAAGCCGAACACTGCGAAGCTGCGGACGGGTCATTAATGAAATAAAAAAAATATGCAAAATACGCTTCGGAAACAACAATCAAACAAATGAACTCGACTCGCTAAAAGAGTTTGTCAGTCAACTTTTTTCAATATAGTCTTCCACAGATAATGACAAGTCGACATTCCTGTCATTATTTAAGCACCCTGCTATGCAGTACCTTTTCGCTTTTCGAGTGGCGATAAATAAAAGTAACCTAACATGAGTTGTATTATTGTGACGTGATTAACGTATTTTAATTTTTAATGTATTTTACATGGGTTCTTTCTGAAATAAATGACTTATTATTATATTATTATATGTACCTACTCAAACAAAAACTCGAATTACTTTGGCAGCGTTCGGCACGCGTCAAGACGAGGAGCGCGCGACACTCAACTGATTAGCCGCGCGTGCCACGCCGCACATTTGGTAGCAATAGCGCGGAGTGCGCGGAGTGCGCCCGGCCTGTCATGCATAAAGATTATTCGACAAACTAAATTTACGCGTAATAATTTCTGCGAAACAATACTATGCCTTATGCGTTTCTGCTTATTGACATATTCAGAAAAATAATCCGAAAAATAATCTACCAAACAAAGGGCACCCATTCTTATTCGCCATTGTGTCGTGACCGGTGTTGGAAACGGTCGGATGGTCAACCGCTAGTTGGACCAGGACGCAAACGCGTCAGTAACTCGAGAGCGTCTTTCTCAATCGTGTGATCTTGCGCGTTGCGCCGCAGTTCGCGACGGAAGCGTTGAGGGCGGCGCGCAAGTGGGCCAGCACCGAAGCGCGAAGCGGGCCATCCTACCCGTTACCCTTCAACCTCGCTCTGGAGTCCATAGCGGTATTGCAAGAAATGTACCTCGCACGTGGGAAAGCGATATCCAATAACTATCACTGGCTCCTAAATGGCACAGTGATCCCACGGGAAAAACACGGAATGACTATCTTGATAACAAACATATAAACCAAAATTTAATTTATACTTTACCACGCTTAATATTATTTTTTGTCTCCCATGTGTTAACAGATATATATGATAAACTATATATTTTTGAAAACTACATAAGTGTAGCATTACGACAACATTTTTGTTCTGAGATTTGTGTTATTATTTTCAAGCACAATAGGTAATTGCAAAAAAAAAACAAATCATGTAATTTAGTATTTTCTACTTTATTCGTTTTTTTTTGTTAGGAAGTGTATGTTTTGGGTGTCTATTGACTGCCATAAAGTTAAAATTTCGATTATTATTGTCCAAAACGTTTTAGATAGGTATATAGCCATTATACTTATTATTAGACATAACGTTTAAAGTCATAATATTGAAGAGTATAAATCGGAATGTCAATTATTGCTGGTCACATTTGTTGGAAGTCATAAAATTCATAGTCATACCAATTTATGTCATAATAATTAAACTTCATAATGTCAAAGGTAATAATAGCACTTGTAATAAATGATACTAGGTCAAAACTTGTTATTCATAAAAGTACAACATATACAACTTACAATAGACATGTATGATGTGTCAGGGTCGATGGAGCTCCGCTTCGCGCAGCTCCTATTTCTGGGTAGTTAATACCTTCGGCCCTAGTGTAACCTTATGCCTCAAATATATGTACTCGGTAACTTTCTCTACTGGAAGCTGGTAATCTGTGATTTCGGGAATGTTGGTCATAATCTTGGTTTTCCCAGTGTTCATTTTAAGACCAGTCTTTTCGGATTCCACTCTCGAGTCCTCCAGCATAGTCATCATCTCCCCAATGCTCTCTGAGACCAGAACTAGGTCGTCAGCAAACCTCCGATTTGTAAGTCGCTCTCCATCAATCATCAGCCCTTTCCCTGCCCATTGCATCTGTCGGAACACACGGACGTCACGGAGGTCAAGACTGGATGAGACGGGCACAAGATCGCCAAGAGTGGAAGAAGAGGGGAGAGGCCTACATCCAAGATTGGATCACCAAAAGGCCACCATGATGATGATGATGAATGCCTTCGGCCTTGACGCAATACTAACCTAACCTAACCTTTTGATCTAAATTTATCGTCTATAGCAGGGTATTTTTGATAAGGCTCCAATCCCCGTACCCCTTCCGCTTCCACTAATTGTAGCCTTTTAATGATTTCAATTATAGAGATATGAATATTAAAACCAAATGAAGGTATGAATAAAAGGTGCATTCTGGTAATTCCGAACGGTTTTTAGAAGAGTTGACAGTGCGTCTATATTTATTGATCTTACTAAAAATTTGTTTCAGTTAATGTTTCATTGACGAAATGAATCGGTTCTTGAATTCATAATCTAAACCATGACTTTAAGGTTGTTTACAAATATTATCCTGTTATGTAAATAAATAGGTTTTTAAAGTTCGTTTTATTTGCATTGCAACGGTTCAATTCAGAATTATATTCGGGTAATTCCGAACGTCATTCAAACGCGAGCTTTATATGTTTTTGGTTAAGGAACACATTGATTTTTCATTCAGATTTTCACTCCCAAAAAATGTTTATTGTTATTGGTCATTAAGTAGCTTACATACAATTATAAGATACTTGTATTTCGGAACTACCCGACAGGGAGTCTGTGGTGCTCAAACTTATATTTGACGCAGTAGGTTTCTACACCTGAAATATAAATAAATAAGCATAAAAATATTATTTATAACAAAATATTTAATTGAAAGCCAATTTGTGAAATCAAGCTTTGTGTGAATCATCATAACTGATATTAGTATGACTACTCAAATATTGTTGAGAACCACTGACGATTTCCATAGAAAATAAACGTCGTCTAATTCCGAATTAAATGCCTTTCGGAATTAGCCTAATCGGTTAATGCCGAATAAAACCATATATGTTAAGCTAGACTGATCTAAACCTATATAACGATTTACTAAAACTAAATAAGTAAGTGAAAACAATCAAATGAAAAACTTACCAAATATACAAATTATGGACGATCGGGTAATTCCGATAATGCAAAAAGCGTGGGTAATTTCTGCCGACGATAACAACGACGCGTAACGCATGTGTACTCGCTTCTAGCGACCAGGGTCAACTTAAGGGAGGGAGCAGAATAAGATGGCGGCTAGGTAAAGGTTGCCCCAGCAAAAAAAATGTTGTGTTTGGTAGAAATGAGATATTATTGGAGTTACCCGATTTTCAGAATTACCCGAACGCAGATTTCTGACTGATAATAAATATGGTTTTAGATTATGACTTTTGTATATTATAATCTTTTACATTATGGATAATTAACGGTCGAATTATAAAGCGTTATGACCTAAAAAAATCATGACTTGCGATAGTTATGAACACAAATAATATGGGTAAAGAAGTCTGACTTTCAATAATCGAAACAATACATGTATGGCAGTCGAAGGGATTCCGTATTTTTTTTGTTCAAAAAATAGATTCCTCGTCTTTAATTTATCTAAAAATTATATATCGCATGCCCTAATATGTATAGTTTTAGAGAAATTTTGCTTCAATTAAAACGCGGCTGCGTCAAATTTCCCCGCCCCTCCCCCGACTAAATGCGCCATGGCTCTCGATGGCTCCCGGTATGAATCTACTCAAGAACAGCTAAGAATCAACTGTGCCAAGTTTCAGCGCATAGTCACAAAGTGCAAGGTTCCCATACAACGGATTGCACTATCAAACCAGCTACTTACGAGAAATACTCCAATAGCATAGCTGTTCGCATAAAACTAGAGTCAACAAAGAACAGAGCTTCTAGTTGATGATTATTAATTAACAACCATATGCCAGCCGGGGCCTCAAAATATCTTGAAAAAATTGACACGCTTCTACGCCAAGCTCCCAAGAAGGCTTCATCATTCATCATTGAACTTAAGAGCTAAACTCTTGTCGGTGGAGTAATTGCCACTTTTCTTTGTTCTCTGCCAGCTTTTTCACCTTCTGACACGACATGATATTGGTCTTCTGTCTTATTTGGCTAAAGTAAGTAAGCCTAGGTCTTCCTCTTCCCCTTTTCCCCTCATTTTTGCCCTCCAAAATGTTCAAAAAGAAACTATCGTGCCGTATCAGGTGTCCCATCATCTTTCCTCTGTCCTTCCAGATAATTATTTCCATTCTTCGCCAACACCACATCTCAAACGCTTCCAATCTTTCCCCGTCGCTCTGTGTTATTGTCCAAGTCTCGCTACCGTACAACGCGATGCTCCAGGTATAGACTAAATATAATAGCCGTTTTTTCGCCTTTTTTGTGTTTCTTGTTATTGAAGGCCTTTTTAGCCGTGGCTATCCTCTGAGTAACAACTGCGGTGCGTCTGGAGTCATTGGTGATTAGACTTCCTAAATATTTAAATTTGTATACCTGTTCTATAGCTCTATAGTTAAGAATGATTGGGTTGTGTCTTACTGTATGTTTAGATGTTACAAGTGTTTTAGTTTTACTGATGTCGATTTGAAGTCCAAACTGATTAAAGATTTTTTCCATTTCTAAAACTAGGTCTTGAACTTGACTGCTGGTTTCAGCAAATGCTGCACTATCATCTGCAAATCTTATGAATGAATTTTTTGCCCATTCAATTTAATTCCCCCTAAATCTGAAACTACTTACTTTTTTTATGGCATCTTCTATAAAAATGTTAAATATGATCGGTAAGAGTGGACACCCCTGTCTGATCCCTTGTCTTATTTTGGCCTCTCCTTTTTCCTCTCCAACCTCAATGATGGTTTCCTGGTTTCTATAAAGTTCGCAGATAATCTTCCGGTCTCTGTAACTAACGCCAATACAACGCAGGCTCATCATCATTATCTTCGTCCAGTCTACTTTATCAAAAGCCTTCTCTAGATCGATAAAAGCTATGTGTGTGTCTATGTTTAAATCTAACCGCCTGTCGACTATTAATGTAAGGGCTAAAATAGCTTCTCTATTCCCTTTATTTTGTCGAAAACCATATTGATCGGGGTTAAGGTTATTCAGCAATTGGTTTCAATCTGTTTTGAATTATTTTTAATAGAATTTTAGATGCTTGTGAAATAAGGCTTAAGGTACGGTGTTCTTCACATTTTAAGGTATTAAGTTTTTTAGGCAATGAAACTGTTCTACTCATTCTAAAATCTATCGGTATTTGTCCTGTCATGTATATATCTTGTATTAATTCAAAGATTTCTTGTACCATAGGTTCACATACTGCATATTTTATCATTTCAATAAAGATTTGGTCACACCCTGCTGCTCTGTTATTGTGAATGCTCATCTGGGCCTTTCTCATCTTCATCTACTAGTTGTTCTTCCTCTATATCTTCACCATCTAATCCTTGTCCCTTATAAAGTTCTTCTATGTATCTCTTCCATCTTTCCAATACATCCCTATTATTTATAAGTTTATCACATAATTAAAATATCTTTTTACCGGCCATAGTGCTTCCATCACAGAAAATAATTTTAGGTTTTACATAAAGGTTAATTAGTTCTAAGTTTTTAACTTTTAATAAACTATTTTTCAGTTATAAATAAATAATGATAAAATAACAGCGACAACGATATACATACGAACCTACAAAGTTTCTTTTTACTGCTCTGAAACATACTAATTTTAAACAACTTCTGGATAAGTATATCTTTAAAATTCAGCTGGATCTTGAATTGTCTTCATTGTTTTGCGCAGAGAACTTCCTGTTTCTTTCTAATTCAATTACCCTGAATTAGACGCGAGCGAAGCCGCGGGCAAAAGCTAGTCTATATATATAAAAGCAAAAGCTGACTGACTGATGTATCAACAGACAGCCCAAACCGCTGGACCTAGAGACTTGAAAATTTGCACATAGATAGCTTATACAGTGTAGAGGTCCATTAAGGAAGGATTTTTAAAAAATCTATCCCTAAGGGGGTAAAATAGGGGTGAAGTTTATATGGAATTTTCTCATTTCTGCACTTAGAAGTATGAAAATAGGCATATAAGTTCTCGATTACAATTAAAAATGATCTGTGTATATTTCAATTCTGTTGTTTGTATATTTCAATGGGTTCCTGGATGGTTTGAAAATATAATTGGCCCAGGTAGGTGGCGCTGCTGTCGGTAAAAACCAATCACCTAACTCCTCTTAACGACCCACATGTTTTTGGCAACTAGAGTTGCAGAATGTTCAATGTAAAGTAACGTAAAGTCCGATTTGGATGAACTGAAACGCAGCTTAGGTCCGTGAACCTATTCCAGGATAGTTACGTATGAATTCAACCCCTAAAAGGGGATAGGGGATAAAAGTTTTAAATAAACGGAAAATTCATAAAAATTTGAAACGAGATGATAGTACATTGAAAATATGTAATCCCTCTTCAGTAATAAAGCAAATATCAAAATCTAGGGCAAATTTTGCTAAAGGAAGATTTAATATATTATTATCTGTATAATGAAATTAATAGAAAAACTACAATTTACTACACAAACTTCAGAGAATGTAAAAATCTAACTACAATTTGGCTCAAAAGTAAAAGTTACGACGATATTGAACGTTTATTGTTTATGGTAGGTACTTAACTGAAAAGTTTTGGCGAATATACAGTATTTAAACAAAAACCTGTTATTTAGTTATAAGTTAGTTGTACAACTATGCTTAGTTTTATTTTTAACATTATAATCAACAATCTGTATGAAAGAGCGAATTCCTCCTTATATAACCTGGCAACCGCGTGTAAAAGTTAAGAGGCAATATACCTTAGCCGTCTAGAAGCCGGTTTTTACAAGTAGGTGTGGTGTCAGGCGGCTTCCGTTACTCCCTATTTATTGTGATAAAAGTGAAAACAATAGTGAAACCTTTTATAAGTGATGTGCTGCAATTACTGTTTCGCATGCTGAGTGATTTCCAACATGTTGAAGAATCACAGGACTCTGTTCTTGCTCAAAAACGGCAATGTTTACTATAAATTATAGCCTATTTCGGTCAGAATAAAAATGTAGGTTGATTTTTTCAAGAGACCACTTAGCCCGCGGGCTGAGTTGCCCAATTTGTTTTTTTCATAGATGACTCGACCCACACTTATCGGATAACTCGGCCCACTTTGAAATTAAAAGTGTCGACGGATTTCCGCTTCCGCGGAGCTCCTATTTCTGCGTGATTTGGCCCTCCGGGCCAGCTGCAAACTAACATGACCTAAACTTACCTACGTATTTACGTGGGCTCAGCTAACAGATTAAGTGGGTCAAATCACCCAAACAATATATTTTTCTGTCTAAAGAGGAATTCCGTTTTCGTCCGAAAAAAAACAGACTATAATTTATTCTGACGAAAAAGGAATCTGACGAATGTGATTTAGACCAACATGTAAGATAATATGCTTTATGAAATACACATTTTATTATATAAAAACTTGTACTTTTATTTCATCCGTTCATTTCAAAAAAGTAGTTTATGCAACTGATGCATAATGAGAGGGCTTAGGATCACAAGAGTGTTTTAAGGCGTAATTACGAGTATGTACAATATTATCAGCCCAATGGAACTCTGGCCCGCCATAGAACGGTGTCACAGTGACATTATAAAACAATTTGTTTGACACTTCTTACGATTTAAATCATAACGTCACTTCGACACCTACTGTTTGTTGTTACTGTAGCGTGCAGGTACAGTCGAGTTCATAAATATGTGTACACTTTAGTACCTTGTCTATTTAATGTCATGTTTAAACTGCCATATATGAATTGTCACAGCGATTAAAGAGACAAGGTACTAAAGTGTACACATATTTATGAACTCGACTGTACTTTTATTAAGGCCAATTTAAGTCACGCTTTTATATCATCCCGTGGGCCTATCGGGAAAGTACGATAAAAGTCATCGATCCTTATTTATGCAAAATCAAATGAAATTCAACAGTTTTGCTGGTTCGAAAAAATGTAATCCTACTGACTTTTGTTTGTCTGTAAATGAATCACAATAATTATAACTAGGTACTTATACTGACCAACCTCTCTAAAGCTATCACATAATTAAGTAATCTTTTTACCGGCCATAGTGCTTCCGTCACAGACAATAATTTTAGGTTTTACGTAATACTTCTGCAAAGTTTCTTTGTACTGCTCTGAAACATACTAATTTTAAACAACGTCTGGATATGTATATCTTTAAAATTCAGCTGGTTCTTGAATTGTCTTCATTGTTTTGCGCAGAGAACGTCCTGTTTTTTTTTTTAACTCAAAATTACCCCGAATTATACGCGAGCGAAGCCGCGGGCAAAAGCTAGTATATATATATATATATTATTGAGCCGTTCATGGGGGCTCTGCAGACGTTGTTGACTTTATACAGAAACTTAATGGCAGATGGATACAGGGGACATTCCAATTATAGTGTTCATCAGTTTACCTCGGGATTTTTGTCGCTAAGGTATATTTGTGGAAATTTAAGAACTGCCACAGTTTTTTTGATCACCGTAGAGTAAGGTCCAGTACAAAAAATACCATAATGTTCAGCAAATAATCCAAACAACTGCAGACAATATAAACTAAAAGAAGGTAAACGAGGTAAGTGTCACTTTACTTACCTATTTACACACTGGTCATTTTTGACATGATCGTGTGGAACGCCGCCAGGCTGGCCGCGTCACCAAATCCTTTTTAAATCCACTTTAACATTTATTTAGTAACGTGTCAAGGTGAACCCGGCGCGCGGCGCGGGGCTTCCGTTAAACCAGTCGAGCGAGCAGCCGCGGCGTGTCTACGTCATCGACTTTTTGTGCCTACTTAATAATACCTACTCGAGCTCCAAACGGCTACCACTTTCGCTGACTTAACTAATCAGCGCCTATTGTTTTAACCTCACCATTGACGAACTATATATCTTTTTTCCAAGCTTTTATTTAAGTTTACTCGTTTGTTTGTTTCTCAGTTTGTTTAATTCAAAACTTGATTTTTTTTAAATACATCTTGCATCTTTCTATACATTATTAAATGTTACATGTATATCATATAATTATTTAAATAATAGGGAATCATTCTAAACTACTTGATCTTGTCCCAAACCATTATTAAAGTAATTTAGACATTAGACGTATTTTTATCCCGAATAAACTTGATAGTGCCTCCGTATAAGGGGAAAAACGATTAAAAAGTTAAACGAAAGAAGTTTATTCAGTAAGTAAGCCACACAGGCACTTTTACATGTCAAACATTTACCAGTTGTTTTATAATGTAAATAGCTTTCACCCGCGACTCCGTCCGCGTAGAAGTCGTTTATCGCTGCTCCCTCGGGAACGGTCCAATTTTCCGAGATAAAAACTATCCTATGTCCTATTCCAGGACCTAACCAATATGCGTGCCAAGTTTCATCTCGATCCGTTCAGTGGTCGAAGAGTGAAAGACGGACAAACATACACACTTTGATATTTATTATATTAGTATGGATGTATATTAATGCAAGGTTAACTATTATAATGCCGCGCCACAAGAAACTTAAATATTGCTTATGGCAATGATAATTCTTAACCTACCATTTTACATTACAAAACAATCAAAATGGATGAATATATAATTAAAATATCATGCGTGGTTGAGCAGGAAAACAAACAAAGCGCTAGCGTGCGTTGTTGTAGCTCTAACAACGTTGTCAAAAAATACATTTGCTGGAGTAACAATTAATTTATCGAGCACTTTTGAATGCCTAATATGTAAAGAGTTTTTTAAAGGTTATAAGTTTTTCAAGCTTTTATTTAAGTACTTACACACGTTTGTATGTTTGTGTGTTTGTTTAATTCAAAACTGACAATTTTTTTAACCAAGTTAGTTTTAATTTTAACTAGGCCCCAAGAGCGTTTTCACATTATCCGATCCGATATCGGTGCACCCGAGACGCAGGTATAGGTTAGAGTAACACGCAAGTACATAATGCTTACTCTTATCTTCAACTGCATCCCGTGTGTACTGATATCGGATCGGATAATGTGAAAACGCTCTAAGCCGGGTCGGGCCGTGTTAATAAAGTACTCTTGAGTGACCGATAATATGTCCGTTTTTGTATCGACAATAATATGAAGGAGTAAAGTTATTTTATCCCATTTTGGTTTAGTTTAGTCATACCTTGGTTAAAAAAAATGCAAGTTTTGCAATTAGCGACTCTAGTATAATATCTTTATAAGGTTTCTTGAAAACGCCTCTAATAATTCTAAGAAAAATAACGAAGAGGTGAGTTTTTTTTGCTCCTTTTTTTTAACTGATTAATACACTCCTTTTTTGATGGTCGTGTAAAACGTACATAACAAACTATAATTGCTTTGTAGAGAACAAATTTGTGGCATACTAATCGACTGTTAAGTAATATAGTTATTTTAGCAGCTAGTCGCTGTTCAGTGTTCACTTTTTAACGACTGTTTTGTAGTCAGTCAAAGAACACCGCCGCACGCAAAGTAAGGCAAAAAACCAAGTGCTGGTTGGATTCGCACATGTTGGGTTCCGTAGGTACTGTTATTTTTTTGCAATTATCAACTTGTCTAAAATTATGTACGGGATTTCCATGGTCTAAAAAAACAAGGTCTTCTCTTCGAGAGGGACACTTCTCGGGGAACCTCTACCCAAAATATGGACAATTTTAGATTAGTGTACGATTTTATTTCAAAAATCATATAACTACAAGGTTGGTTATTGCATCCATTCCCGTTAAGAGGTGATGGTGGAGGTCACCCATTTGCAACCATTTTGACTCTATAATGCATTATGCAAAAGTGAACCATTTTCGAGATAATTGACATTAAAGTTTTTTTCGAAAAAAGTAAGATAAGTAACTCCTAAAAAATATTTAAAAAAGGAATTTTGTTAATTATTATTTTTTGTTTTCTTAGCTCGACCAAACATTAAAACACATTTGTTACTTATATGAATTAAAACTGGAATTACCTGTACACTTTTAAGAATAACAGACATAAACGTTATAATTTTAAGTATTTTTTACAATTAGTTCCGAAGAAATGGTTCAATAACAAAAATATACCAATATACATACATCAATACAATAAATATACATACATCTGGCAGGCAGATTATTAAAAAAAAAACATATATATTTCTAGCTTCCGAACAAGGTATTGTAATCACAAATTAGTTTCATGGTTACTGAAAAAAATAGATCACAAGGAGAGCAGGAAGAAAATCATGTTCGACCAAAACTTAAAATCAACACACAAAGATAGTCATAAAATTACCTAAAGCAATAGCAATTATAAAAGCAACAATTTAAAACTAAAAAAAGTATTTGTAACGTAAGTATAACAATAACAATTACAAAAGTACAATACAAAACAATACAAAACACTTTATTGAAACACCACATACACCAAGTAACGAATATACAAGAAACTAAAATACAGATTACATAGTGAGTCAACAGGCGGTCTTATAGCTAAATAGCAATCTCTTCCCGACAACCTTTCAAAGAAGAGATGGTTAAATATATACAATAGAAATAGGCAAGCGGTGCAAACTGAGTTAAACAATTTAAAAATACATATTAATATCCCTTAAATAAATACATACAGGTACGTAAATAAGAAATACATAAAAACATAAATACAAAATAAAAGGTAAGGAAACAAAAACTAAGGAAGTGACAAAAGGTGTTCTTTTAAAAGATTCTTAAAAATAGGAAGTGATTTAGCCTGTCTCAGTTCCAAAAGAAGAGAGTTTCACAACCGAACAGCCTGAAATGTAAAGGAGTTATTGTAAACTTTAGAAGAAGAATAGGGAACAATTAAGATATTTTTTTCCGAGCAACGCACAGAATTAAAATAACTAAAACGCTCCTTGAGATAGTGGGGAGTTGCCGGAATGAAAAGAATGCTGTAAAGAAGGTTGAGAAACTTGAGCTGTGAACGGATAGTAGAGACGTGGTCATTACTTGCGCAACACAAATAAAACCTAATATATAAATTTTGAATTAGCTCAAGCTTGTTAAGTTGCTCCTGAGAAAGATCAAGATAGCACACATCTGCATAATCTAAAATAGGGAGAAGTAACGATTGAGCGAGCGCAATCTTAGTCGCGAGACGAAGAAAGTTGTGGAGGCGCCTAAAAGTGAAAAACTGCCGCAAACATTCTCCTACTGATCTCATTTACTTGGGGGGTCCACGTAAAGGTACGGTTCATGATGACACCCAGGTTTTTGACGTGGTGGGAAAATGGTATACGAACACCATCAAAATACACCGGCGGAAGATTATCAAAGTCGACTCGAGAAATAAACTTTGGACTGCCAATCAGAATAGTTTGGGTTTTAGCTGGGTTTACTTTAAAGCCGTAACTGTTACTCCATTCGAGTACACGGCCCAAATCATCGTTAGCAACCCTAATGACAGTATCGAGATCACCATGAGCGCCCTGAGAGTAAATTTGTAGATCGTTGGCATAAAAATGATATGAAGAAAGAAGGCTGTGGTGATAGAATTAATGAAGATAGAAAAAAGTAATGGGGACTGCACGCCGCCCTGTGGTACGCCGGCCAGCGTACTGCACCTCGAAGATCGGGAAGCTTCCACCTTTATTCGCTGTCGACGACCTAATAAATAACGGTGAAACCATTCAATTACCGGTACAGTACAGTATCAATAAAACAAAAACAAAAAATCCTTATCTTACTTAAAAATACCTACTGTTACTTTAATAATTGTTATTTTTTTCAAACAACAAACAAAATCAGTCAATAAAATAAACTAAAAACAGTAACCGATATACAAGTAACAGTATTTTTAACTTTGTGTGTATACCTAAAGCAAATCACATGTATCATAATAGGGAATATACATGGATTTTTTAAATAGCATTAACAAAATATGAAAATACCGTCAAACAGATCGCCAAAATTGAAATTCAAAATTCAAAATTCAAAATAATTTATCTGTTCCAACACAGGTAGGTACATGAGGTTGTTAGCAGCAAATGTTGTATCACTATGTTGAGCCATACAAATTTTAGTTCAGTTAAATAAGATACACATGCAGTTCTTATTAACTAATTGTAATTACTAGATATAAATTCATTAACAGAGTAGAAGGCTTTTTTCACTAGAAATTTAAATACCTAATAGATTTTTGAACTCGGAAAAATGTTCTATTTCCATTAAATCATCAGGAACTTTATTATATATTCTAGGGGCCATTCCGAGTAAGCAGTTTTAGAAGGCACTACTCCATTTTTTTCCTATGTTGTAAACTGTTAAAGCTTTGGAATAAGTGGAGGTTACATCTAACAAAAATTATCATTTCATATATATATAAACTCAAAAAAGTTAATATACTTAATCTTTGAAAATGTGGTTTACATTAGTCAAGATTATTAATGCCACATAAAGATCTAATGCACACACAAATTTTTTGCACTCTATACACCATTTCTCTGTCAGTTGAATTGGCCCAGAATATAATACCATATCTGAGAGAGGATGTGACATAAGCATTGGTTTTTCCTAAATTAATTTTTAAATTGTTACTAGTTAGCCATTCAATTATTTTTTGCAGTGAGTCGTTAATTTCACTTTCATATGTTTCTGAGCGTGTACCAGTGAAAATTACTGTACTATCGTCAGCAAAGAGAACCATAGGGGATTTTATCGCTTTTGGCAAATCGTTAATATAAACTAAGAATAATAAAGGACCCAAAACACTGCCCTGTGGGACACCATAATTAATTTGTCTGATTTTTGATGTATATGTAATTTCTTCTTTTGAATGAACACATAATCTATTTATTTGTATGATTTGTTTTCGGTTAATTTAGTATGATTTAATTAAATTGTTTATATTACCTCGTATGCCATAAGTAGGATATAATTTATCTAAAAGTATATCATGATTGACAAAATCAAAAGCCTTTGTCATAATCCATGTATAAGGCTGAAACTGGAATTCGTTTATCAACATTAGACAAAATTATTTTCAATAGATCATAAATCGCCACATTTATAGATTTCTCCTTACGGAAACCTTTCTGCTCTTGAGCAAAAAGATTATTAACTTCAAAGTAGTTATATATACTATTATAAATCACTTTTTCAATTACTTTTGAAAATATAGGGATGACTGCCACTGGTCTGTAACTCCCCAGGTCTTCAATATCCCCCTTTTTAAAAATTGGCTTTATAATGCTTAATTTTAACCTATTTGGAAACTCTCCGTGTTCTATACATAAATTGATTATGTGACTGATTAAAGGTGAACTAATGTCCGAAGCTTCCTTCACCACCTTTGTACTTATGTCGTCATAACCAGTGCTAGATTTATTTTTTTACGAATTTATTATAATTTTAATATCATCTGCATTTGTTGGTTTCGTAAATAAAGAATTAGTCAAATTACATCTCAATGTGTTCTTATAATTAAAGTTATTACGAATTGTTAGAATTCAAGTTAATTTTGTCTATAAAGTAGCGATTAAATTGATCAGCAATGTCCTTAGGGTTATTTATAAGATATAGAGGTATTCGATTGGTTGATTTGATTTAGTTTTGTTAATATTCCACGACGCTTTTATTTTATTACTCGAGTGTTTTATGTAGTAGTCATTTTGGGCTTTTTGGGTTAGTTTTATTATTCTTTTTAATAATTTCGTATAATCTTTAAAAGCGGTTTTGTTGTAAAGTTTATTATCTTTAGAGTTTCGGTATTTCCAAAGTAAATCACGTTTCCGTTTACAACATATTTTTATTCCTTTAGTACCTACTAGTACTAGTAGACTTTGGTCTCTTTGTTGGCGTAATTTTAATCTTTTTGAATGGGAAACACAAATTGTATAGTAACTCGAACAAGTCAGCGAAACAGTCATATGCCTCATTAGCAGTATTTGCCATATACTCGTACACTCCATTAAAATTTAGGTTTTGTAGGTATTCTAAAAAATTATTCATATTTTCGGGGTTAAAGTCTCTTTGTTTTTTGTACCAATATGAAAGAATACATGTTTTCTTAACCGGGCACTTCAACAGCTGAGCTGTGTGATCTGACAGGGCAAATTCGATCACTTCAGCTATGCTGCCTCGCAATTGGGTACGATGTTGTCGATACATGTGTTGGACCTAGCGGTACGCCAAAAAATGCTGAAAATGGTGTTAAAGGCATGAAAATTGGAACGATTGATCTTTAGGCTATAAGAATCAATTTGACCCGTAGCACGCAAAGCACGCAACGCAATTTTACGGGATAAAACTATCCTATGTCCTATTCCAGGGCCTAACCAATATGTAGATAATATAAATATGATTAAAAACTGCTCTCGCATTAGTATTTATCATCCTCAGTGTCTAAAATTGAACTTTTTATACATGTTTCAACTACTTGTGATTTGATAATATTAAAAAATTATAAAAAATACTAAATGTAAATATTTTCAAAATTACTTTCTTGGGGTTAGAAATGAGGCTCTTACGTATCATTTTAGGTATATTTTACAAATAATGATTCAACCGTATCATATCTGGAGGAGCCCAAACTTGATATGTTTTGAAAATTATTTTTATTTTAATTTAAAACAAGTGACTGAAATATAATGATGTTATATAGTTTTAGAATCAGCTTAGTAAGCCCTTTCATTAGATACCACACACGATAGGTTTCAGATCAAAAAAATCTTTTTTTCCATACAAAATAAAGATGACCTCATAACACATTTTATGATCGATTGTTTCGATTCCTGAGCATTCTAAGACATTTGATAACATTCTTATTTGAGGACATTCTTAACTAAAATACAGGACCCGCCATTCCTATTTTCTCTTGAAAAAAAAGATGCTAGCTTGAAATTAGGAATGGCCAAATGTACGTCATCTCCTGATTTCATATTGTGTTCCGTTACGCAAATGACATCAACTGTCTTGCCTATGTCCTCTAATTCTTGTATGTGTACACTTAGTGTGTCAGATTTCGTTATTATGTCATTGATAGTTTGATGCAATACATAAATATTATCATAGACAATAAGGTCATTTCCGCCTTGGAGGTGCATTATTCATAAAAAATATAACTATTGTAAAAAGCATTATTTACACTTATTAAAACACTATTTAAACTTTGCGCTAATTTGTTTTTCCCTCTATAGTTTAGCTTATAATCACTTGACCAATGACAAAATGAACGCTATTAGCAGCTTCGAGCCACACATGTGAAAACTTTCCAAATTTCTTATGCAAAGAAGAGTTAATTTTTCTTACAAAGTTATTATATTCTTCGGCTTATTATTTACACTGTAAGGAATATCGCATATATTCGTATGACTACAATTGTGTATAAGGGTCTCTAAAGCGCCCATAATTTATTTTATCCGGGTAACATTATAGTCAGATCCACCGAACATGATAATTACACAATCACTTTTTTTGAAGTTGTTGATTTTTGCGTGAACATTTTCAAGAACGCGCTCGGTAGTTCCGTGATGAATAATGTCCGCCGTAGAGTCGTAGTCATTCCTCCGGATTTTCGACAAAGGTTTCAGAACTTCAGCTCCATGAAAATCAGACAAAAGCAACAACTTCGGCTTATTTTTAGTATGCTAACTCTACGTTTTTTTTCTAGAGACTAGAGATTCGGTTCCCTTATGTAAGGTGAGATTTCTCGATAGGTTGAAGCTGGATTCCGTATTTTTTTTATTACTCTGCTCTTCTAATTGCTTTATAGTCCTTTGCAATGTTGTGGTGGAGTGTTGTATCTTAGAGAGAGTCACTTCTTTGCTAAACAGCGCGTCAGATGTACGTTTTCCTTCAATGTTGGATGAAAGAGCCTTACTTAATTTAATTATTTAATGTCGTTATTTCAGTTTCTAATTTCTTAATTTTGTTTTCATAGTTCGGTATACTTTGTTCTACACCAAAATGTTGAGTCATCAAGCTATCAATCTTCTTTGAGGAATCTTCGTTTAGCAACTGGGTGTATAAATTCATTTTTTTTCTTTAAGTAATCAATGTGTTTTTGCTATCGGTATTCTCAATATTTAATTTCGCAATTTCGGCGTGTGTGCTTGATAACTCCATGCTTAGGTCTTCTACTTGGGTTCTTAATTCTACAACCAGTGAGTTATCCATAATCGACATAAGTTTTGGGAGGCTACTACTACGATTATGAAATGTACTCTCATCTTTTAATGTCGAGTTAATCATTTAGTCATCACTTAAACCTAGAGATAAATTATCATATGAGGGAGATTTTATTGGTATTTTTTTCTGCTTTCGATCAGTTACGTAATCTTGAGATTTCCTTATGGGTGGAAGTAGGTATAAGTGTAGGTGTCCCAGTTTTCACGCTCCATTTATCCAAACACATCTTACATTTCCAGCTGCCTATTGTTTCTTTGTTTCCTGCATAGAAAGAATTAAATCTAGCCTCTGATACTGCAGTGCATGCGACATGAAACCATTCCGTGCAGCATAAACATTTCTTGAAATGTTTATCTGCAATGCTTTTCTTACATTTGTAGCATTGTGGCGCCATCTTGCGTTGTTGTGCGAAAGTTCCACGTATATCAGTCTGCGCGATCAACACGATCAATAGCAATGGCCAACGATCGCTAGGTTTCTAGTCTTAGTGATATCCCAGTTTTCCAGCAGATGGCGTTGGCGGTTGAGAGGATGCGATGCTACTGAGTTAAGATAGAGGTCGTTAGTAGTAAGGGATTGGTGCAATACAGAAGTCCAGGTCTTATCTTGGGTTCAAAGTTCAAATTACGTTTGAATGTACTAACCGCCGCAAAGAAATATAAATTTACGATATAGTCACCTACAATGTTTCCTTGGACTATTTTTTAACTTCCACAAACACTGTTGTTATTTATATTAACACTAGGCAATGTTTTCCACTTCTCTTCTTTACAGTTCTCTGAATTGATGCTCTATTATTTGAGTCACAAATTAAGAGAACAGTACCGCAAAATATTCAGCGATAAAAATTACACACAGACATAGGACAATATTCAGTTGAATTTTTACTATCACACTTCAAAGCACAATCTATTAGAATTTTCCATCTACCCGCTACCCGCCATCTATCAAATTAAAATTAAAATCTGCCAAGTAAAACGGATGATACAAGCATTTAAAAATGCTAATTAGACAGAGAGATCCGAAGTGCACCGGTGACGTCATCGTGCAGTACGGCCATATAAACTCCACGTAAAATTCCGTTTTGCTAGAAAGAGATAGGAACAAATCTCTGTTATCTATGTCTCTCTGTCTATCTTGGTTATTTTTATAGCTAATCAAAAAATGTTTTTTCTAACCTGTTTGTTACATGAATCAGCTTTTATTTAACCTGTAAAAAAAACATGCATATTCCCTATTACATTAGACAGAGAACATTATATACAGTATACTGTATATACTGTATATACATGACGAGAAGCAAACCTTTAAACCCACGTCACTGGTAGATGACGTGATTCGAAAAGTCACGTGATCTACCAGTGACGCCATTGGTTTAAAAACGAAACGAATAGAAACGCTAGTTAGCACAATTCATCCTGGCAGGGCCCTCTGGTTGAGTTTTGTACAATAGTACGCTTCTTATTAGTAATTGTTGATTATTTTTATCAATTTATGTAAAAACTAATAATATTACCTTTTTTTAAGTCGGTTAACATGGTGGATCATCCTGTGACACTAATTATAAACATAGGTAACTAACAAAAAAATCAACAAATCCTTGCCACTGCAGCTTGAACTACGATCGGAAATATCAGGATCGGTATAATTTTTACTAGAAGTGTTTAACGTAGTAAGTTAACGTTTTTTTTATACCATATTTTGCTAAAATAAACATACAAGCATTTTTCAAACTCATCTAATTTAGCTTAACCCTAAAATGCCACAACCACCACGACCCACTAAAACCAGATGGAATACATGGATTGAGGCCTGCACGTACGTACTACAGGAAATACTTTTATGAAATCACTAATGCTATTAATGCTATAAAGGTTGAACACGCCAAAAGTTGGGCATGTAAAATCGGCAATTGTTACGCAAATAGTTAAATTATAAAAAAAATTTTGACGCCTATCAGATCACGAGGAACTGTAATACTAACTATAATATGTCCAAAGATTTTTTTTCTAATATTTATTCGTTGTCAAAATGTTGAGCAAATAACATCAACAACGCGAACGCATTTTGCACGCATATGTAGAAAATTCAATGCTTAGCTACAAAGATATCACGAAAAGACTGAAATGTCCTTAATCTAGGGTTTTTCGCGTATTAAAAAGGTTTCGTGAACGCTTACCAATAGATCGAAAGACAGGAAGTGGTGGGATGCTGGGAGTCAAGAATAAAAAAAAGGATGAGAGTGTTGTAAGGATTTTTACCTCAAATCATAAGATTTCATCTCGTGCTTTTGCCAAAAAAGTTAAAATGTCTCAGTCCTATGTTCAAAAAGTAAAACGTAGGGCAGGACTAAGAAGTTATAAAG
Organism: Acleris literana; assembly: GCA_946894065.1. Taxonomy (NCBI): domain Eukaryota; kingdom Metazoa; phylum Arthropoda; class Insecta; order Lepidoptera; family Tortricidae; genus Acleris; species Acleris literana. The sequence goes on along the minus strand of OX335668.1, from coordinate 38,799,947 downwards.
CCCAGAGCCACACCAGATCGAGACTCGAAACAGAAATTATCCGCAAAGAAACAGTCCCGAAAACTTTATGAAAATTTCATTACGAAATTTGAATGCGTGGTCATGGACGACGAAATATATAAAAGCTGACTTTAAACAAAGTCCTGGGCAGGAGTTCTATATCAGCGTAAGTCAAACAGACGCTCCTGAAGAATGTTAATAAAAAAAACGGTCTAAATTCCCAAAAAAAATACCTCCTTTGGCATGCAATATCGTCGCTTATCTAACAACACCGCTCAAGTCGAAAATTAGCGGTTTTTACATTTAAATGTCATTGGATAGAGCTGCTCATTGCGCGTCGATCTACCAATCACATTCTAGACATATGAAATTGTTTTTAACCTTAATTAAAGCACCCATTCCCAATTTGAGCAAAATCAGTCTCAAAATACAAAAAATACACAGTTTTTTTGCTCTCCTGAAAAGTTCGTCAAAATGACTTGAGCGGTGTTGTTAGATAAGCGACGATATGTAACTGCGGAAAAAGAAGTCGCTCGTTTATTACCACCGGGACAATAAAAGGCGATATTTATCAAAAAGAGTGTTTACAGAAACGTTTACTGCTTTTCACAAGGAAGCACGACTCATCACCGCTGATTTGGCCAGATTTAAATAATTATCTATGTCAGAGGCGGTCACGTCTTTTGAGACGTTATAAATATAGATGGGAATTTTTACTTCCGGAGCCTTGAATTTCTCGTCCATGTTAATTGCGATTCCTCTGTTACCCACAAATCGACTTTTTGATCTCTTTCTGTGCACCAAAGTATATAATCATCACTTTCAGTATAGGCTTATTATCTTTACCTTTGCGAACAACATTAGAATATTATTATAAAACCATCGTTGTTTATCATTAGCGCGGGGCCTATCGGTCGTATGATCATCATAGTATGTTATGGAACACCAAAACACTATTGTCGAAGAGTCCGGGAGAAAAGAGATGGAGAGAGGGGCAGAAGTGGGAGGAATGCCGAGCTGGTCAACAAACAAGACGGTGCAAGGGGGACCCCCGCGGATGCCGTGGAGCATTGACTTAGGGAATCTGTCCTTGGAAGATGAGGAACATCTGCTGTACCCGCCGCAGACTACGAAGGAGGAAACCGCCACGGCGGCAGCTCCGACGGAGGGCGACGCTTTCACCAGACAGCCCACCAAGGCCGAGAAGAAGAGAGCAAGGCTGTTTCGCAGAAAGGAGAGAATGAGGCAGAAGGCGGCGGGAGGGAACGCTAGCCACAGCCTGGCGAAGGGGAGGCCCCCGCCTCCGGAGAGGCCGCCCAAAGTGAAAAGGCAGGCAACAGACCCGGACGAATGTACCTCGACACGGCCTCCAGCGAAGCGACCGAACCGCGGCGACTCGCTGGCGAGCAACCGTGCGACCGCAAGGGAAGCACCGGAGTTCGCAGTGGCGATCAGCCGCGCGGATGATGTACCGCTGGATGAGTCACTAGGAACCGAAGTCAGGAGAATTGTCAGCCGGTTCATCACGGAGGCCATAAAAGAGCGGGCATTCGAGGGAAGCCGCTTCAATTCGCAATGTATGTCAGGGCTAGTGTCGGAAGGATTCTTCCTTGTGACACCATCCACGGCAGAAGCGAGGGAGTGGCTTCTCGGGAAGGACCTGGGTGAGCCAAAGGGGCACAAATTGCAGGCCCGAATGCTTAACAGCACGAGGGTCAACATTTGGATCCCGGGCCCGCCGGATGAATTGAAGGAGGAGCTGCTCCTCTACCTTAGAGCCCAAAACTGGGACAGGGAAGAGGAGCTGAAAATCCAGAAGTGGATGCAGGTGAGCAGGGAGGATCTCGTCACGGGCATCCGGGTATGTTACTCGGTGCCTAAGAGCGTGGAGGATGCGTGGGGTGAGGAGGCCAGCCAGTGGCTGTTCTTCCAAGCCACACGCATCCGGGCGCGGCTGGCGAGGTCCCCCCTCACAGAGTGAAAGAGACGGTGGAGACCCCGGTAGGGAAGGGGAACTGCAGCTGCAGTTGCAGCTGTGGTGGCTCAGCGCTGCAGCCCAGGAACCAGGCAGAGGCAGCCCAGGTCTGTGACCATCCACCACAGATGGTAATCGAAGGGGGCTCCTCGGACTAGGAAGACGGGAGGCAGCTTACACTAAACAAACACACAACCAGCAATGGACAACAAAGACAAGCAACACACACCACACAGCAACACAAACAATTACAAAAAATAAGAATATGTCAAGTAAACCTCCAGCACTGCAAGGATGCAATGTCCGAACTGTGCCAATACATAGTGAGGAGAAAGATTGACATTGTCCTGATGCAAGAGCCGTACGCATGGAAAAACCAGGTAACAGGACTGGGTAGCCTGGGGGGCGACCTCCACTTCGAAAGAAATGGTGAGCTGCCTCCTAGGGCATGCAGATACGCAAGTAAGTACCTAAGAAATATGGGATGCCTAATGACCATATGTTTCAGAGACCTAGTAGTGGTAGAATTCAGCCTCGTGACAAGGAACGGAGAGGGAGTTAAGGTAGCATTGGCATGTTGCTACATACCAGGTGAAAGCAACGCGCCAACCAGAGAACTGGAGGAAGCGGTCTGTAGGTACAAAGGTAAGAGAACACACATTCTTGTAGGTTGCGATGCGAACTCATATCATGAGGTGTGGGGAAGCTGTGACACCATCAAGAAGGGGGAAGCACTTCTAAAATTTATTGTAAGTAATGACCTGGACATACACAACACAGGTACAACCCAAACCTCTATAACCAGCGCAAGAGAGGAGGTATTAGATATAACGATAACCTCAGGGGAGATAGGCAAACATGTGAAAGCCTGGAGAGTAGACCAGGAAGACAGCATGTCGGACCACAGGAGACTACTGTACGGCTTGGACTACTACGCGGAAAGAACAAAGATAAGAAACCCAAGGAGAACTGGACTGGGAGAAATATAACAGCATACTGAGTGGACACCGAGCCACAGAAGCCCAAGAACTAGCGAGGAACTGGACGGAGCTGCTAAGGATCTGAACAGGGCCATATCGAGAGCCTACCAGACGGCGTGTCCAGAGAGAACGTGCAACGGAGATAAAGGACAGCCATGGTGGAATAAAAGGACACAGAAATTACGGAAAAGAACTCGTAAGGCGTTAACACAAGCTCTAAAAAAAGGCAATGATCAAGGCTGGAACGAATATAGTGATATTAGGAACAAATACACTAATACAAGGGAGAGACTAAGAGCACAAGGATGGAGGATCTTTACGGGAGAAATACAACGCTACTCAGAGGCGGCAAGAATAGTAAGGGTACTGGCGAACGAGAGATCCTGCCAATTAGGTAGGCTAGACAGAACTAACAGACCCCAAAAAAGTACTACAGCACATGGTAAGCATACATTTCCCCGACTGCAGGGAATACCGCATACATGAGGCTGCAAAGGATACAGCAATGAGACAACAGGAGCGGGGGAGACACTAAACCTAAGAATCAGCAAAGAGGTAGGGGAATGGGCCATAATTCCTTCGCCCCCTACAAAGCGGCAGGCCCAGATGGAGTGATACCCATACTACTACAAAAGGGACTGAAACACATCTGGAACAGCCTAAGAGAAATCTACGAAAAGAGTCTGGAATTAGGTCACATCCCGACCATCTGGAATGAGGTAAAGGTAATATTCCTACCTAAACCAGGAAAGAAAAACTACAAAGACGCAAAATCGTTCCGAAGCATCAGTCTTTCATCATTTGCACTGAAGGCACTGGAGAAGATCATAGATGTACAGATAAGGACAAGCATGCAAGTAGGTAGACTGCCCCTGCACGGGCATCAGCATGCTTACATAGAAGGGAAATCAACAGAAAAAGCCCTTCACAACCTGACCACAAGAATAGAAAGAGCAATAGAAGATAAAGTGCTGGCATTAGGCTGCTTATTCGATGTGGAGGGCGCCTTCGATAGAGCATACAACATAGACCCAGCAGTTAGAAAGTGGATATAGGCCATGTTAACAAGTAGAGCGATCACAGCACAACTAGGGGGAGACTCGATAAGGATAAAGACGAGCAGGGGCTTCCCGCAAGGGGGCTGTCTGTCACCACTCCTGTGGTGTCTCCTACTAGACTCGCTCATTAGAGAAACAAACAGAGGGGGTATACATATGCAAGCGTACTCAGATAACGGGGTACTCTTAGTCTGGGTAAAACCCTCAGCGTAATGAGAAAAGTCATGATTAGACGGATAGAGCAGGTACTAAACTGGTGTCAAAGCAGAGGGCTAGACCTGAACCCGACCTAGACAAAAATAGTACTCTTCACCAATAAAAGGAAGCTGCCGACTCTGACACCCATCAAAATCAAAGGTGAAGAGATATAAACACTCAAGGAAATAAAATACCTGGGTGTAGTACTAGACAGCATACTGCTATACAAGACACATGTAAAGGAGCAATGTAGAAAGGCAATAATAGCCTTATGGTAATGCAGAAAAGACATAGGAAGAAGATGGGGACTAAACCCACTGATAACACAATGGATCTAGAAAACAGCGGTCTTACCCAGACTGCTATATGGAGCCACAGTGTGGTGGCATAGAGCGAAAATAAGGGAGTCAATGGTGAGCATGAACATCAAATGTGCTCGCTCGGAACGGAATCGAATCACGAGCGTTATAATCGCTAGGATTTGACTGCTTTGTTTTTAATTTGATCTCCCTGCACTTGGATGGTGTGGCGACTATGGTGGTTTAAAATGAAAAGGGCTGCTTGACTTAAGCTGAGCAAGTGAAAATGCAACTAAAACATTCGTTGTTGTACTTAAGCCAATTATTGCAGTTTTTTCATGTCCCTACGAAAAACTATTCTTGGCTCTGTCGTTTTGTGGTTTGTAAGAACATAATCAAATCGGTTGACATCTTCGATCAACAATACCAACTAGATGACTACAGATAATAGTGCCTAATGTATTTCCATCAGGAAAACTCTAATCTCAATCGGAGTACGACGACATCCGAAGTGACAATGAATTATAGTACTAAATTAGCGACATTTCATATCCATATGGAACTTTATTATTTAGTGTCAAATCTCAAAATGAGAAATGTTATTTTATAATATAGAGATGGTACAACCATAAGAAACTTAGAAAATATACTCAGTATTTTTATTGACATTAATTAGTAAACGAAACATTCTCCTTGCGTCAACATAAAATGCAACAAAATAACGCATATTGGAAAACATTACAACAATAAAAATCAGTACAGTCGAGTTTATAAATATATGAGCATTTCCAAGGCTTCAAAAATAAATGTACATAAACATCTGAACAGACTTGTCGATCGAATATATGTACACATATCACCAATCATATTAATCTGAACAAGCCTCTTAATAATATCTAAGTAACGGAAAACTAATAAATATCTGTACTAATTTTTTTTTTAATTATTTAACCAAGTGAAAGTGCATAAATATCTAAACAAGTGCTTCTTCCATGCATTCTTAGTGTAGGTACGTCTTCGTCTCATTATTTTAATGGTTCACTGATAAAAAGTTCATAAATATGTGTACACTTTAGTACAGTCGAGTTCATAAATATGTGTACACTTTAGTACCTTGTCACTTTAATCGCTGTGACAATTCATATATGGCAGTTTAAACATAGACAAGGTACCAGAGTGTACACATATTTATGAACTCGACGGTACTGAAGTGTACACATATTTATGAACTCGACTGTACCTACCTACTTAAAAACATCACCTCTTAATAAAATATTAATAAAGGGTGAATACTATTGAATTGTTTGGAATATAAAAACTCAAAAACAAGTCATAAACAATGACATATCAAAAAAACATACTTTTGTTTTTATCCGTCAAGATGTCGTCAAGCGAAAAAATGTTCGGTGAGCGTTTTTCAAAAAAAGTGTACATGGCAAAATTTTAATGTTCCACCGATTCAGATATGTTTTTTTTTTACTTTCTACGTTCTATTTGAGTGATATAGTTTGATTCCATAAGTGTTTGGCATTCGAAATATATTTAAAACACGATGAATATATTCTCATTTATATATTTATCATAAAAGAAAGAAACGAAAAGTGCAAAATTCCTTATGTCCCACGTCGATTCTCAATGTTCAAACCCTAAAATGGAACGTAAAATAAACTTGTATGAATATTTTATGTGGTCTCATACATACTTTATGAGCCCAAATATAGGAATGTGTGCTTCATTTATACTTAAATACTGTCTATAACTTTAAAAAACTATCATTCCACTTTGCAAAAAAATGAACGTACCGGAAAATCCGGTTGCGTCACAGCGATTTAAGCCGACTTGTGCATCCAAAATTCCACTAAAGGAGTTAATATTTTGATCCTTGCAACATTAGGATGCTAGTTAATACGCCGCCATTGGCTGATTTAGCGTCAGTGTCAAAGAAATTGTGACGAAAGGTGGTCGCTTTGTGATGGTGTAAAAAAAGTGTTCCAGTAAAGCCACAGTATTTTCGGTAATTACAGGTGATTAACTTTCGTGTATTACAATTAAATATTAACAAACTTGTATATTATCCAAAACTGGAAAGATTTCACAGTTCAACGGGTCTAGACAATTAAATATGGTGCTTTTAATTTATTGTGGTGTAAATCGTCACATCCAAATCGTCACGTGATGTACTACTGGAATGATTTTGTAACGAACTGGAATTATAAAGCTTAGTGCAGAATCGAAATTTCATTTTATTAACCGACTTCAAAAAAAGGATGTTCTCAGTTTGACCTTAATGTATGTATGTTTGTCCGCAAATATCTCGCGTTTGGCTGAACCGATTTTGATGCGATTTTTAGAAAAGTATTTGTTAGAAGAAGGTTTTGGTATTTTAACCGACTTAAAAAAAGGAGGTTCTCAGTTTGACCCATATGTAAGTATTTTAAGAGTTGTCTGATTTAAAAAATCTTTTTTGGTTTGATAGAGTATACTTCCGAAGTGGTCCCATTGTCACCAAATCAGAATCTGATGAGGGGATCCGTGAGGAATTGAGGGAACTCCTCAAATATTATAGGCGCATATACAACGATTTTAGTATTTTTAGTAACAAATCCAGCATTTGCATTCAGAAAGTATCATTTGGTGAAGTGGAACTGATGATGAAGGCCAGAAATGGCTACTGGAACTCCTCAACGGTACGTTTTTCAAGGGTGGCTATAAGATATAGCTCGATTAGAGTGTTTTTGTTATTATTTTGTTTCGTTTTATGTTAATGTGTAATGGTAAAAAATCATTAATATGAAAATAATTGCTTACAAGTTGTATAGTAACGTGCATTCCATCTTTAGAAAAGTTAAAAATAAATAATACATCGTAATTTGTGAGAAAGATTAAAAAACAATCTAACACTTTAAGATTTATTTACATTAATAAATACAACATCACATTAAACATTCGTTTGTTATTTTTCCTTTCAATGTCAAACCTAGGCGTGTACTATGCCTTACATTTTCCAGATAGTCACATGAGATTCCGAATAGTCACTGTCCCAAGATTTGAATTGTTAAAAACAATTATATTTTGCTGGTATTAAAACAATTCACGTTTTTTTAGCGTTAATAATTCTAAATGGATATTCCTTTATGTATATTTAAATATTGTTTAGGGATATGTAACTCCTTTATACCATTTTTTTTTATGTGTAGCAGTCAAAAGAAGGCTGTTGTGACGAACTGGTCACATATTTTATCCTCAAACATTATTTGTTCCATTAATTCTATAAAACAAGTATATGTATAAACTATAGATGGCCCATAACATAATTTTTTCAATTTATAATGAATTTTATATTTGTGACGAATCGGAACTAGTTTGACCACAATCTGAAGTAATAACTTCTCCGTTTCGTCACGTGTACACTTTTTTTTGGAAAGCGCCCCGGGAATTAATTTTGCAAGAATTTATAAAAAATCCTCATTCATTAACTTTAGATATAGCAAAATGTTGGCATACAATACGTCGTACGGTCCAAAGGACCGTCCGACGGTCCGAGGAAAAATAAAGCAAGGCGAAACAACAGATAGGAAGCGACGTGAACCCTCACGTCGCTTCCCAACCAACCAGGAAACCAAATAAAAAAATACAATCGAGGTGTGCAAGCTATTTGATAAGAATCCAGCTATCTCTTCTCGGGATGTGGCAAAAAAAGTGGGTAGAAGTCAATCAATTAAATGTTCAAAAATTTCAAAAAATGGGGTTTTCCACTTATAAAAAGTCCTAAAAGATCAGCATAATCGTGCGTGTCGTACGTTCTAGATTATTGTATACCATGTTGGTGGAAAAAAAATGTTGCCTAACAATAACAATTGACGACGAAACTTATGTGGATGCAGATTTCAAGTCTATACCAGGCAACCAGTACTATTTCTCTCGTGACATCTGGAATCTCGATGAATCGGAAAAGGTTATCCCAGTAGAAAAAATCGCTAAGAAATACCTTGTATGGCAAGCTATATGCCAGTGTGACAAGAGGAGCTCACCATTTATCATTAAGGGACAATTAACACCGATATTTACATATGAGAATTCCCGGAGAGAAGATTATTACCATTCATAAAGACACACAGTTCCTCAACCTTGTTTTGGCCAGACTTGGCAAGTTTTTATTATTCGATGTTTGGAATGGTATACAGCGAATGGTGAAGAGGTATAGTGCCTAAGGAGAGTCATCCACCAAAATGTCCTGAAGTTCACCCGATAGAAAAATGCCAACCTGACATCTCATTGCCAGATTTTAAACGGAAATGGATTAAACGTACAAAACTTATATCAGATGAGTCCATGCAAAGTTCGATGAGGCACATCAAAAGGAAAGTTCGATAGTTCTCCCATCGATCGAAAAGAATGATCGCAATTTGTTGTGCATTTCGTTCAAGGCTACCGTACACCGGTATGAAATTATTAATATAAGGTAGACCTTATGGAGGAGAAATATATCTGTCTCTTTAATGGCGGCTCCCCGACACGCAGGACGGCTCCCGGTCTAAACACGAGTGCAGTTGACTTATCTCTATGTTTGTCCCAATCTTGTTTCTTTACTGTCTTGGTCTATTTTATGTGACTTGTCCAAAGTCTTTGATGTGATCAATCACGGAATGCTTCTGGTCAAGTTGCATAACTACGGCACCAGCGATGTGTCTGAAATTCTGAGTCTAAGGATACCTCAAGGTTCTGCATTAGGAAACACACTATTCCTAATTAACATGAATGGCTATTACAGCTCGCCTGTCAGTGCTGTCTATGTCCATGGCTCGTGCCAACAGTTGTAAACGTGGTTTTCGGCTAATGGTTTGATTTTAAACTTGTCAACATCCAATACCATGGTTTTCTCAGACATGCAGGCAGATAGTCAAGTATCTCCCTTCTTACTTGCGTGGCAAACAGTCCGATGCTGATTTGCAACGAGCCTCGGCGTCACAACTGACTCTAATCTTAACTGGAAGTGCCATGTCGACGAACTATGCGATAGACTGAGTGGTGCGGTCTATGCGTTGCGTAAACTGAGGAGGCTTATTGCAAACGATGTTTTAAAACAGGTGTATTTTGCACATTTTCACTCCCTAATGTCGTATGGCACGCTCCTATGGGGAAACTCCACAGATGCCAATAGGGTGATGCTTATGCAAAAGCGTGACCTCAAAATACAACTCGGGGTTGTTGTATTCTTTAGGATTAAACGGGAGTATGAACACGAAATTGCTTGTACTGCATAAATAATAACAACGTTGATTTAAAAAACTATTTTATAAGGTATCTGTAATATTAAACGCATACCTACATTGACGCAAATTGACAAATTTGAGTACCGGGGCGCACAATCGTGGATTGTAACAAGATAGTGAAATACTTTCGTTGTATTTATTTATTTATTTTATTTATTTATTTATCGGTAGGAAATCCAACAGTTACAAATACAACATATGAAACAAGATTAGGAAACACAAAACCAATTAAAGGATTTCACATGTAGTGACTGAGTAGCAAGCTTAAAGTTTAATACAAACTTCAAAGGTAAACGCACTTACACAAAAACACTTGCGCAAATAAAAACTACTACTAAATACCAGCCAGAGGTAGATCGCCAAAAGGTAATCTTTCCTATGGTACATAAAACATACTCAAACAACACATTTCGCTATCAAACTTCGCCTCACGGAAGGGATTTCACTATTGAATATTTCAATATCCAGCTTATTCACCCAATTATTCAAGCCTTTACCAGCACGCGTCAAGAAACTGTTTTGTCTGTATCTAGAGGATGCAAAACTAAGTGATATAGGAGGATAATTCCTTTCAAACCGAGTGGGAATACTAAACGAAACGTAAGAAAGCAACTCGGGACTGTCAACGAGGCCGCTAGTAATATTTAGAATATAATAATGTCGGCTATTTCCCGGCGTTGGTATAGGGGCACCAAATGGTGTCTTTTGCACAGATTAGTGTAAAATAACGAACTATAGGGAATTTAAGCTTAAAACATAGATATTTTACGATTTTTTGCAGAACACGCAAAATTCTGTCAACATATGTGGCATAGCATGGATTCCATATTTGAGAAGCATACTCAAGCTTGCTTCTAACATATTATTATGAGCAAAAAAGCACTTTCAAAGTCTTAGCTTGAGTAAAATGGACGGAATTACGCATTATAAAACCTAATGCTTTACAGGCACTGCTTACAATACCGTCAACATGCTTATTAAAAAGAAGCTTAGAATCGTGAACTACCCCTAAATCTTTAATATGTTGAACTAAAGGCAGAGGTTGGTCCTTTAGAACATAAGAAGTAGAAATTAGTTTATGTTGACGAGAAAAGGTAATTGAAAAACACTTAGATGGATTTAAATCCAGCCCATTTGTTCGACAATATTCAGCGAGACGTGCAAGATCAGACTATAACAGCAATGAGTCACGATCGGATCGCACTTTGATGAAGAGTTTCATGTCATCGGCAAAACAAAGAAGCTTGGAATAGACAAAACAATTACCGATGTCATTAACAAATATGTTAAACAGCAAGGGCCCCAATATTGAACCTTAAACACCACTTGGTACAGTTACCCAACCAGACATATAATTTTTGACAACAACAGCTTGGGATCTATTGTTTACATAAGATGAAAACCATCTCAATAAATCTCCATGTATCTCTATACCACACAATTTCGACAGCAATATGCTATGATCAATCCTGTCAAAAGCTTTACTGTAATCAGTATAAATTACATCCACCTGAGAGCCACTATCCATTGCCTCTGTAACATACTCATTGAACAGCACAAGATTGGAAACAGTGGACCTACGCTGTAAGAAACCGTGCTGATTGGAAATTAACGATTTTTTTAGTACATCATAAACTTGGTTATAAACTATTTTTTCAATAACTTTAGATAAAATACATAATTTAGAAATGGGTCTGTAATTGGAGCAATGAAGGCCGATTTCCAAACTGACGGCACTAGACCTTCAGAAAAAGAACGTCTGAATAATAAAACTAAGGGGGTCACCACGGTCTTTGCACAGTTAATTAAGAACAGGGCTGGCATCTCATCAGGTCCGGCTGACTTGGATGGGTCCAGTTTGCACAATATATTAATTAATTTCTCTGGATTAACTTCAATGCTGTTCAAATCAACCGACGAATTAACAAAAAGATTGCAAAGAGGATTGGAAACAGCACCAGTTGGCGTCGAGAACGTAGAAGAAAAGTAATCTGAAAAAGCATTACGAATATTGGAACCGGTATTGACCAATCTATTGTCATATTTTAAGCTGCTAGGTATTCCGTGACAGGTGAATCCTGATTTGATAAATGATCAGAAGAGCTTTGGATTCTTTGCAATGTTACTTTCGACGCGTTCGTTTTGTATCTGTATTTGGTAGCAGCTCCTGTTTCAAGGGGGTGCTAGGCCGCGGACATGGTTGCGCGGAAGCGTACGTCAAGGCTGCCGTAGGAGGGGCGGTAGCGGCGCGCGATCTGGCTCCACGGCGAGCGCCGGTTCTTGTAGCTGGAGCACGCGATGAGGCTGTTCATAGCCGGCGGCCGCGACTGCTCCACACTTATGCCGCGTTTGTGGCTGCGGACAATTAAATAACTTTAATCTATTTGACTTCAATATTCTGAATAGGTGAAGAAACAGAATAAAAAAACAGGGGTTATACTCGAAAATATAATTAAAGACCAACGTGGGTTGCCACTAAAAAAAAAAATTTGCCTTAGTAAGTATATTTCCACTTTTTAAAAGACCGCACTAAGAATCTTTTTATTTGTAGGTAGTTTTAAACCTTCGATTTAAATAAACAAGTTAATTCAAGTTACTTACATAAATAAAAGATGGCTTATTAAATATTTAACCATTGAAGATTTTTGGTAGCAAAACTGTTATTGCACTTGTAATACTTCAGGTATTTATAACATTTGGTACGATAAATAAACAATAGTTGTAAACAACGTTAGATGCAATTTAAATATTACGTATATGTTTAGCTATTCGACAAAATAACAGGATAAAAGTGTGTAGCTCACTTTATAATGACAATCATCGGGCATTTTACCAGCCATGACACCATGGGGTCCATGGGTAACTGTCAAGTTTAAATCAAGCATAAGTGTAAGGCATCCGAATTTAGCTTGTCATTTTGTTTTAGCTGATAAAAAAATCGCCATTGAACACACACACCCGCCATTTAATGACTTAAGGCACTATATGAGAAAATATTTGTTTTGGGATATTTTAATGTTTTGAATATCGGGTAGAAAAAACATTGAATGCATATTTCCTATTGTTAAATATAACTTTTGATATTGAAAATGTTAGAATTATCTACAAATATTTACAACAATTTGATTATCAATGCAAAAAGGTTGGCTAACTCTGAAATGTTCGATGGACACTGACATAAGTGACCTTGACACTCATGACAGTGACGTATCTGTCGTAGTTTTTTTGGTCTTAAATTAGATTTTCGAGTATAGTAGTTTTTAGGTTTTGTACCAAATACTAAAAAACAGAACTCTTAAAATAATTTTGTTATCCGTTGGTTTGACAAGAATGTCAAGATTCTTTTGCTCTGAAATGGCCGAACCTATAAGAATGAAATTTTAATCAAATGTAGTAGTGTAGTAGTTAGTGATCCGCACAAGGCCTCACCAATAGAAATTAAAAAAATTATTTATTTTACTAAGGCCCATTTGCAAAAATTGATCGTTAGAAATTAAACAGTCATTAAGGTAGTAGGATAATCCCCCATTTTTGCGTGGCTCCATTTTTTTTGCCAGTAATAGGGCCAAGAGTAAAAATTGTTTCTCGTAGTCCCATTACTATTTATCTACTTCCTGTATATAAAAATAAGGATGCATGGTTTGCTAAAAATGTAAATGTTGAAAACAAAAACATCAACTTTGCTCAACCAAAAAAATACAGTTTACCTATTTACTTAGGCCCTGTTGTTTGATCAGTAGTTAAACTAACTAATTGTTAAAATACGTCAGTTAATCTACAAAAAGCATTGTTCCCATAATTGATTATGGGTTGGCAATGATAACGATAACTAAAGAAGAATGCCCATAAAATACCTGGAATGAACAGAGATAGCGAATATATATAAAAAAAACTATAATTACGTATAAATATATCGATCAATTTGAATATGCACATTGTTTATAGACTTTTAGTTGATCATCCTTCGCTCGCAGGTTTTAATTTCCACATACCCTCACGCTTATGTTCCTCAATGTTCCTTAGACTCAATTGCTAACCCAGGTTAAATAAAGTCTACGGGCCGAATGTGTTTCAGTATATATTTTTTTAATATAAGTAGTTACTGGTTTTCGTGTTTCAATTATATTTCGTTTTTTCTTTTCTTTTCATTCATACATTTTCAACGATAACACTGGTGTGAAAAAAAACCCGACCGACCGACCTACCTTCACAATAAACTCTGAAAGCGTGACAGTACGAGAGGCACTTTTCCCTCCCCGCCAAATATGAGCTAACAAGCGTGTAGAGCCAGGGATCAACTATTAATATATGTGTCTCTTTTATTGACACGGGATCTCTATCTTTTGTTCGTTTCTTGAGTGATAAAATAGTATAAAGCTAATCGCTTCCTCGCCGGCGGTGCAACAAGTGCCCGAAAGTCGAGAAACAAATTTCTCCAACTTAACAATGGTGTAAATATTCAGTTTTAAAGTGGGTCGGCCGGGTTATTAATCAGGAACCACTAGGTGAAGATACGTGGCTCTAGACAAGATGCTTTGCGAGATCATTATCGTTATCGAAAATGTATACGAGCGCTTGTGTCAAACCCATATACGATAGCGATAAGCATCTTGTCTAGGGCCTAAAAATCTCAAAAAAATACCGTCAAGTGAAGGTGTGTGAGATAGCTGAGAAAAAAGACCGCATCGCACCGATCTGCACCAAGCGAGTACATAAACTCTTGCACGAAGATTTGGCCATGTCGAAGTCTGCATGATGGGTGCCACGTTCGTTGACGACCAAACAAAAAATCTAACGAAAGCGAATTTTAAAGCTGTGTTTGGAATTTTGGATATAATGAACCGTAATCCTCAGAACTTGTCAGGATATCACAATGATTGAAATAGCTAAAACCCACGAGTTGGGCTTCAAGCTGGTGCCGCATGCTCCGTATTCACCGGATCTAGCTCCTTGTGATTATTTTCTATTCTCAAACTTGAAAAGAAGAAAATGGACTTGCAAGAACTGACAAACACAGCAAGTAGTAATACACTATAAGCTAAAATTGCTTTACAGTCTTCAAAACGTTGTTTTCCAGATTACATAAAATAAACCGGAGTTCTTGATACATAATGTTCTACCTAACATCTACTAAATCAGAATTCGATTTAATATCACACAGATGGACAAAGTTTGAAGTAAGAGAAAAAAAAAGTATTTCTCAGCTTGGAATTATTTTTTCGCGGGCAAAGTCACAGGCAATGTCTTGTCTTTAATATTTATGAAAAATAATACACAATTAATATAAAGCTTGTAAAAAGACCTCTTGGCTCTTTGTATGAGCGGCTGGTACTCGTCACCGATGAGCACGCTGCCGTCCAGTGTCCCGTCTGTCTGCAACAGGTCGCCGGCCGCCGCCGACACGGCTGGCTTGCCGGCGCGCGTGCACGCGCTCGCGAACACCAGCACCGCTACCATCTGCCGCAAAACACCATCAAACATACATCTCGAGCCCTGCTCTTGGAAGCAATGCAATTTTTTAAAACTATCTTGTGGATTAATATATTGTTTGTTTGTAAAAATTGTTGTTTGCTTACGAGCGAGTTGTTTTGTTTACGAGCTAAGCCTGAGCATTCCAAGATTGCAGAATTTCGGTTTGCGCTAAAATGCACTAAAACGTAAATATGGGAAGAAAACTGGAAAAGGAAACATTTTTTGATGGTAGCACTCCATATATGATACCATAACTTCTCTCCTAGAGGTCGTGGATAAAATGTTTCTAGGTAAAAATTACAGGAAATTTTGTGATGTACAGTCAACAGCATAAATAAGTGATCATTTATGTACCTTGTCACTTTAACGTCATGTTTGAATGTCATACAAAATTGTGAAACGATTGAAAGCGACAAGGTACATAAATGATCACTTATTTATGCTGTTGACTGTACAATATTGCCGATGTGCTAAAATGCACTAAAACGTAAATATGGAAGGAAAACTAGAAAAAAGAAGCAATTTTTAACGCTAGCGATTCCATATCTTCGTCCCTAGGGTTCGTGGAAAAAATCTTTGAAGACAAAAGTTTTAGCAAATTTTGTACTCTACAATATTACCGAACCATGATTAGCACTAGAATGAACTTCAACGACAGTACGAGTATCGGCAAAAAACAGAAAAAAGTGACAATTTTGGGTTACCATGGCTATATTGTCTTTTACACCATAGTAAAAAACCATAACAATCAGACCTTTTTTAGGGTACCGGAACAACGATTTACAAAATGTACGACGAAAATTTTTGTATGGGCTGCACTTTTTCCGGTATAGCATACTTCCGGTTCAAATTTCAGAATTACGACAGGCAGATCCGTATTCTGCAGGGTCAAAATCCTCTAATAACGTTGTCACCCCAACTGTTATATGATTTGCCGCTTGCAATGGTTTAGAGACGCGTTTTTCAGTTTTGGGCCTAGTCATTTTTATATGAAACAATTTTAACAGTATGGACGACCTGTAAAGATTGCAATAAAACTTGGTATAGCGTATTTTCGTGTATTTTGTAATAAAAAGAAACTTGTGGAGAAACAATATTAAGTACATACATTTGTTTTTTGGACCACCCTAATATAACAAACCTCTTTTTATGCTGATGGTATAAGAAGTAGAAGAAATTTAAATATAGAATGCCTGTAAACGCACATTACCACTACATATGCAATTCCACGCTCTCATAATTTACCTATACATGTATGGAGTGCCCTGCCTTAGAGGATTTAGTACAGGAGGCGCCTAACGCAGGCTTTCCCCTCTGCCGAGGTATTAGATCAAATGACCTTGTGCGTTTATAAAACAGCCGTTTTTATTCGATACTCACAGAACCAAAGTCGTTTTCGAAGAGTTAAGACCTCCAGAAAAATGCCTTGTTGTGCCGTGTTTTATTGCAAAAACCGATCAAATACGCCCAGTTCGCAGAAAGATGGAATTACATTTGACATATAAGTACTTTTCACTGTTGATTTTGATTGTACCTAATTAAGTATTTTGTATATATTTACATGGCACAAAACAAACATCGATTTTATAATCGATTTTAAAATGTTTGAGGAAATATTCGTTTAAGAATTAATGCGTACTCCTCACGAGACTCGAAACAACTTCATGCTATATTGAACCTTAAAAGAGTAACCGTAAAATCAATAATCAAGTCTCTTGTCTGTGTTTGTAGACCACGACTAATAGTCCGGGCGAACGCTGCAAATTTACTTACCCCATCGAGTTATAGGAAAATACCGCATTCCACGAAAATTTTAGGTAAAAAATTTGATCTTCCGGGGCTCAGCTGGGGGGGGGGTAATATTTTCCTATAACTCGATGGGGTGAGCAAATTAACAGCGATGCCTTGAACTAATGCGTACTCCTCACGAGACTCGGAACTATAGAGTCGCAATACATTTAAAACTAGTTTATATCGATAAAATAAAAAAGGTTAAGAATGCTTGTAGCATTAAGTCCGCCTTTTGTACACTTTTGTGCAATAAAGCATTTAAATAAATAAATAAATAAATAAAATTAACAATTGCAATAGAAAATTAAGTTATTCGTTTTGATAAGAAAATATTATGTTCATTAATTATGTATGTTATTAATACGCATGACTTCAAAGAAGGAGGCGGTTCTCAAATCGTCGGAATCTATTTTTTTTTATGTAGGTATGTTCAGCGATCACTTTTTACCCTGTGCGTTGATTTTAATGATTCTGTCTTTGATAGAAAGATCATACTTTACATTTGGTCCCACAGAAAAGTTAGCGTGATCAGATGATGGGATCCATGAGGAATTGAGGGAACTCTTCACAAATTATAGGCACACATACCGCAATTTTGGAATTTTTGTAAGAACTGAATATGCCTATCTTGGAGCTTAAGATGGTGTTTCGCACTGGGTCCGTTATTTTACACCTAATATGCTGCGCTCCATCGCTCTTTGACAAACCTTGAGTTTGGACTTTTGATTTTCGGTTAAAAACCACGACTGAGCACCATAGCTTAGAACGGGCAAAATACATACGTCGACGAGTTTGAGTTTGAGTGAAAGAGGAACGTCCCTTCATTCGCTGTTTCACGGACCAGTAGGTCTTCCAGGCGTTATCGACTTGTCTTTGTATTTCCGTGTCTTGCTTGTTACTAAAAGAGACTAGCTGGCCCAGATAGACGTACTCGTCGACGTAATGTATTACCTGCCCGTCCACCTCGATCCACTGTCGTAAGGAGCTGTTGGTTATGACTTGTGTTTTAGTCCTATTCATCTTAAGTCCAATCTCAACGCTTGCGGCGCTTAGTTCTTGTAGAATGAGCTGTAGGTCGTCAGAGGTTGGAGCGAACAAAACAATGTCGTCAGCGAAGCGAAGGTTGGTTAACCGTTGGCCGCCAACTTGAATACCTCTGTCGCTCCAAGAAGCCGATAGGGTTTTGAAGACTTCTTCCAGGGTGCTAGTAAATAATTTGGGAGATAGCGAGTCACCCTGTTTAACGCCTTTTTCTATTTGGAAGGATTGACCGGATGATTGCAATTTTATGTCTGTTGTGCTATTATTATAAATATTGCTAATTAAGTTTATATAATAATATGATAATACCTATACAATATATTAATATATAATGGCACATATTTGTTAAATCTCGTATACACAATACACAAAATAAATAACGCGTAAAGTGCTGCCATCTATAACACAACTAAAAAAAAATCGATATCGATAATGTCGGTATGCATCCCATCTCTAATAATCGTTTGATAATCGGTAAGATAACGCAAACGTCTTTATTTTAAAATTGTGTAAGCACAATGTTGGTAATAAAAAAAGTGCATGTGTGCGTAATTTTAAGCTAGTGTTTTTGTTTTTTAGTGGTGTAGGTGTGTAGCAATGAGAGCGAATTTTGCATTTGTGTTAAGTATTGTGTATGTAGTGTTACCTCACCTCCCCCAAAAAGTGACAGACTTTTGTGCTTAGGAAATTGTATCAATGCGTGCTCCAGTTCCTCCTCCTCTAAGAGTGCCCCCTAGAAATATTTATTTTTGTTATTTAACTACCAAACTAAGTAGCGGCTTCTACAAGACAAATATACTCCAAATTCCATCAAGACGGACGGACATGACGAAACTATAAGGGTTCCGTTTTTACCATTTTGGCTACGGAACCCTAAAAAAGCATTAAGTGTGAGACTGTCATCATTATTATCATCAATATCATCATCCACAAGAGCTCGTGCGGCATCAAGATTTTCTTGTCGGTGAAGTAAGTTACATTATATTAATTTCGAGCCTTATTCCTTAAAACAATAGGTTAGGTTGGGTCAGTGAAACATAAATATTTGTTAAAAACAATATAGCGCAAAACCATATTAATTCTTCTCTAGACGAAAAGACAAACGCACTGAATTTATTTTATGTTCGTAGTTCACGGCAGGAAAATGGCAGGTGTGATGACCATGTCCAAAAAAAAAAGAAACCCGCCTCCTAAAATGCAAAAAATAACTTCTTTTAAAATAGTAGGTCAGTCCAACATTCGGCTTTTGGTTTAAAATATTGTGGGACGTCGACTTTGTTTTGCATTTTTGAAGGCGGGTTTTTGTTTTTTTAAACATTTATTTTATTTTATACTTTTTAGTGATCCCATTTATGCTGATACGTAGCTCCACTTCTAAATATTAATGAGAAACTATAGAACATTTCAAGCTCGCCGCAGACAACGCCGCGGGAATGTCATAGTCATATTTAAACCTAAATGTGCTTTGTCATAGTCGCTCAACTACCTTAATCGAAATATCTTATCCCCACCCTTGAAATAGGTACCGTTAAGGAGTTCCGGTGGCCATCTCTGGTCTTCATCATCATTTCCACTTCACCATATAGTACTTTTCAAAAGCAGATGCACGAGTTACAGTGAAAAATACCAAAATCGCTATAGGTGTGCCTATAATATTTGAGGAGTTCTCTTGATTTCTCCAAGTTCCCATCATCAGATCCTGACGTGTTGACAATGGGACTAACTAGAAAGTATACCCATTCAAATAACGAGAAAAATTTTCAAATCGCTCCAGTGATCTTTGTGTAATCGGGGAACATACATAAAAAAATACCCGACGAATTGAGAACCTCCTCCTTTTTTGAAGTCGGTTAAAAAGGAAAACGATTAGTTGGATCGCGACAACCGTTTCAAAAATATTATTGACCCCATAATAATAAATTTGCAGGAAGACAATGTTTCAAGATCCGGTAGCAAAATGGAAGATGTAGTTGAAACAGAATTTATGTCAG
The DNA here is from genome assembly GCA_946894065.1 of Acleris literana. Taxonomy (NCBI): domain Eukaryota; kingdom Metazoa; phylum Arthropoda; class Insecta; order Lepidoptera; family Tortricidae; genus Acleris; species Acleris literana. The sequence goes on along the minus strand of OX335668.1, from coordinate 38,779,869 downwards.
AATAGTCACTGTAGTTTTATATAACTAGTAGCTTATGTTTTTATTTGATTTTTCGAACTGATTCTGTTTTAATTCTCGAAACGTTTTATTTTTCCAATAATTACACATTAATTTCACTTATATTGGTTTTTTTATTTGTGCTTACCTAAAAATCCTATTGAACCATAATAAGAATTGTAATATAATATGTATACAGCGTCAAAATATTGTACTTCGATATCTTAAGATCTATCCGACAGTATGAATCTCTTAAACGTCTTCTTGTAATATCCATTTTAAAATCGAAAAAGACCTTTTTAACTTCCACCGATGTGATTAGGTCATATTTAAAAAAGGCAATATTTTATGAATATCATTTCTATCGACGCAAATTTCTTTTTTGTCATTTAAGTCAGCAAATGTTTGTATTGTTTCTAGCCCCTTGTTTTTCCGCAAGATTATTAATCCCTTTTTTTGTTTAAAAATATTTACATAAACATTGTAGTATCGCGATCGTTAATTTGTGACCCATTTCAAGAAAAATTGGCTTGAAGTTGTCAATGTTATTAGAGATGCCAAATCATTTGTAACTTATAGGAGACTCAACCTTATTGTTGTAGAATTTCAGAATGACTTTATTAGACCTAAGGTGGGTCCCAAATTAAGTTCGTGACTGTACATTTTGCACGGGTGAATTTCAACAAGCGTCAAATTATCCTAATTTTGGTGGTATTTTTTATTTTCTTAGTAGGGTTTACAATTAAACGTTTAAGTGACGTCATTAGTCATTATAAAAACAGTGTTAAAATGGCCCGTTATTATACCAAGTGTTTTTTAAGATATAACGATTTTACTAATTATGTACCACCAAAATTGTTATTATCCACCAAAATTACTTTTCTTAGCAAAACTCACGATCAATAATAACATATCGGGCTAATTAAAATATAATCGTTAGGGAATCTTCCTTGTTATTTTTGAAAATCCAAAACGTAAGTTTCTAATATAATAAATAATGATTATTTGTTGTTTAAATAATTTTGGTGGAGACCAGAAATTTTGATAATTTTGGTGTTTCGCAAAAGCCACCAAAATTGTACCACCAAAATTATAAAATTTAACATTTTTTTTAAATTAAAAACAAATGTTTTAGTTTAACAAAAACTTAACTCGTTACAGTCAAAAAGACACCATAAACATACTTGAAAAAACTATCACACAACAAAACTTTTTGCGAAATAATGACTTATCTAAGTTATCACGATTAATAAAGTGTATTTCATACCACCAAAATTAGATACTTATGTGCTTAGCGGGAAGACGCAGAAAGATGGTACAAATCTTAAACCGTCTATTGCTGGAGTGAAACTGAACGAACATCTGACGCTATATTTGTTTGCTTAATCACGTTTCGTTCGATCATAAAATCAATTTCAATATTCACCACCAAAATTAACCATTTCGCTTGGACAGTTTTATTTACACTGCTCCCAGTTTCCTTTTACTTGCAAATGCAATAATTGATACATTTTAAAATACCTCAACTAATAAGGAATACAGATAACTAAAATATAAGTCTAGTTGAGGCTTAATAAGTTTGTACCACGACATATCAGTATATGCGGGAAGTACAGGACACGACACCAAAATTGATTTTGGATTGAAAATATTTTTTTACGATAAATATAATAAGTTAATAATAATTTTAACTATGGCTCAATATGGTACTTTGAGTAAGATTATTTATAAAATAAATAGTTTTCCAATACATGTACTTTACACCCCAATTATCACGTCCGCCGCTCAAAAAATGTGGTTGAGATAATTACCCACACAAATTATTAAAAGTGTTTATTTACCAAATAAAAATTTATAACAATACTACACATAGAAAACAAAAAGTTAAAAACATAATTCACCATTATTTTTTTTCAAAAAACCCTTAAAATTACCGTAACGTTAAAATGTAAACTACCGAAAAAAGACTACTATTAACCATCATCATCGGATCACCCGTTGTATCAGAACAATAGAAATCTTGTTCATTTTACGAGACGGACATCTCGGCAGAATCATGTAATCATGTATCATACCACGATACGACCCTTAAATGTTTTATTGCACAGCGACCATGTCCTGTGGTGACGATTTAAGTCAATAAATGGCCTCTATTTCTCAACGAATACTTCCAATTTTACTATTTAACAGTCCACTATTAAAGCCATGTTGAATATTCCTGGTTGTGAATATTTTACTGGGCAAAATTATTATTTTTGCTTTGTGTGGCAAGCGATATCCCAGTGCGGCATGAGAAGTTCGCCTTTTGTAACCACTGGCACAATTAACACGGATATTTGTTTATTTAACTTTAACTTTAATTATTTTTCAAGCATTCAATGCTTGAAAAAAAGTTTATTACCTCTTAAAAATAAACAAACTTTTTTGACATTGTTCTGGCCAGATTTGGCAAGTTGTCACTATTCGTCGCGAGCTTTGAACTGGTATAATCTGAATTCGGTCGATATAGTGCCGAAGAATACGAATCCGCCAAATTGCCCAGAACTACGGCCAATAGAAAAATACTGGGCTAATATAAAAAAAAAGCTGTGGAAAACATGCCAACCGGCTCCATCATTACCTGAATTTAAAAGAAAGTGGATGAAATGTATTAAACTGGTCAGAAATTAATTCGTGCAAAATTCTATGAGTCGCGTCAAGAGTAAAGTCAGAGTATTCTCCCGTCGTACTCTGGAGAAACCATAAAATTGTGTTAGCTGATTTTATCATAAACTTTTTATAGTAAAGAATTTTGAGTTACTAGAATATTATTTTCATTATGTATCTGTTATTCAAATGGTGACAATTTAATAGTGCTCACCCTTTAAGCGCAATTCACACAGCGGGCGCGAGCGGGTCAGAAGTTCGGTGGGTGTTTTAACATGGAGTTATAATTATGTAAGTATTCACACACGCGACGGGACGGGTCCACGGGTCTTATTCCAATTTGGGTGTCAGAACACGAAAAAAAAGAAACAGTCTGTGTGAGCTATTAAAGTTATAAATTGAATTACTTAGTATATTTATGTTAATGTTTATATTTGGAAATCAACAGTATTAATATATATTCTTTGATTTACTTGCATGGTTTCGATGGTTATTCAGAAAATTAACATCGAAACTTTCGAGGCTATGTCCTTTTTACTCTTTATTTAAATCTGACTCAGCAAAAGAGAAAAAACTATCTCCATTGTGATGTTTTTGTTCTTCTTGACTTTGTTTGTTTTTGCTTAGTTTGGGACTAACTCAATTTCCGTGAGATTGGCCCATGACATTTACTTTTTAACCCATTTTAATAAAGTAGGGCGTTTTATGTTTCAATGTATATAAGTAGCTTTTATATTTGATATAGAACTCTTAATCTCGTTACAAATAAAAATACATGCGACGACGTTGTTTTTAAGGAGAGAGTACGAGTGTTATCACGCTTCCATCGCCGAGTCTATACGGCGCCGGCGCTCTGTAAACATCACGCGTGCTCAGATAATTTGGGCCTTATGCAGAAGCCTAGTTACTTTGGGCATTATAATTAAATGTACTCTTTATGTATAAAAATGAATCCCTGTGTCCCTTGCTCACGCCATAACTCGAGTATCGCTTGACCGATAATTTCTTTTTTGCTGTATTCATAATTATCAGAACAAGGTTCGTATGAAAAAAATACACCCGAGCGGCGCCGGGGACGAACAGCTAGTAAACAATGAATATTCTATTCTTTAGACTTATGTAGATTAAAGTTAACCCTTAAGGTCGCAAGTTTTTTTTGTAAAAAAAACATCATTTCTTGTTTTCAATGGTTTAATTATTGTCAAAAAACACAGTGAAAAATGAAATAAAAAATATTTAACTTGTAGGTATTTAGAAATCATATGTATAGTATACCATACACTGCATCCATCACGATCAAAAATCATTTTCAGCAGCTGTATGGTATACTATACATTGCTATTTATTAGCTCTGAACATGGTATGATACAAAACAGTTCCTGGTCTTCACATAGCAGAGGTGGACGTACATTTAGTACATTTTGTACTAGCCTGGCCACCTTTGCATAATTTACATGTTTGCGTGGGCCAGTGGTCGATTCTGTCGAACCTTACAGCATCCACTGGCCTTTCAGTTGCTGGTTTTTTAATTTTTTTAATGTCGGCTACCGTTGGGATATCGTTTACTGCCACATGCCTGTGTCCTTTCGTTAATCCTGCGTATATTTCATATCGAAAATCTTTTAGTGGGTCACTCTTTTTTCTCACTTTTGCCTGTTCAAATTGCCGTCTTCGCAATAGCCAAGCATTGTTAACGCAGATGTCTATTATTTGGGAGAATATATTTAAATACCATCTGTGGCTTTTAAGACCTGTGCGGTAAAGTGATATTAGCATGTCAGCCAGATCCTCACCTCCCATATGGCGATTGTAATGTTTTACAATTTTAGGACATTCAACTTCTATGTGAGCATGATAATTCTTGGAAAAGCGTCAGATTTTTTCCATCGGGTGCGAATCCACGAAGGAACTGAGGAGTGTGACAGCTTTATTATCATACCACTTAACTATTGCGAGTTTTGTGTCATTGCATACAATTTGACATGAAGAGCCACGTCCCTTTTTTTTAATTGTCTTGTCGGGTAATAAGTGTCTGCTAGCGTTATGTAATCTATTTTTTCGCACCGTACCTAGGCTAAAATCCCATAATTTTCGCGTAGCAAATATACCAGCTCCAACGCAGGGAAGTAATTGTCAAAATATACTACACAAGCAGGTTGTTTTATAGTTTTACACAAACCCAGGACCATTTTAGCACCAACTCCTAAATTTGTTTCTTCACTTGTAAAATCTATTTGCCGAAATGTGTCTTCTCCTGCGTAAAGTACAAAATCGTATACGATTCCAGAAACTCCTGCACAGACTATATTTTTGAAGCCTCATTTACAGGGCTTATTAGGGTTATACTGACGAAGAGGCCGTAATTTGAAGTACCAATCTGTTGAGTCTGCTTCACTATTATTGGTGAAGTGAATGTATCGCCTTATTTGCTGAAATCTTTTCAAAGGCATTAAATCCGCTATTTTGTGGTACCTCAGGGAAGTTTTCCAGTGCTCTTTATACGACGGCATATTCACTATTCCTGTCAGTATATTTATGCCCAAAAAGTCCTTTATTTCTTCTGAGGTAACTTTCATTGACCGCCCTGTCTCTTGTACAATATATAAATTCGTGTTTATAATAATGTCTTCAATGAGCGTTTCCGGAAAGAAATAATAAAAGTAATCCAGCGGAGTCCAGTTTGAGGGAAGTTCCGCGTTAAACACGGACTTCGGCATATCAGCACGATGTTGAAAGTGAATTTTCTTCCATTTGAAGTTCAGTTTCAGTTTTTTGGTACGAGTACAGAACCGTTTTGAATTTTTCGGCCTAGTTGTTAAAGGTTTGCGTTTACGAGAACGAGTGTTTCTAGACGTGGGGGCGTGCGTGGAACTTGGTTGTGAATCAAGTACAGATCTTGTTTGTCTTGTTATAGGTGTTTCTGGTGGTGGGATACTTGGTATGTTTGTATCGGCTTCTTGTACTGATGGAAGTGAAGGTATGGAGGATATTGAAGGAATAGCATTATAATCACACTGTGATGGCTCTGGAAATACTTCACGAAGAATAAGCGAAATTGGGCTGCTTGGACAGCTGCTTGACTTGTCTAGTAAATTTAATCTTTCTTACGATGAATCTAAGGAGGGTGCGGGTGAACTAGATCTTGAGGACGATTGTGAGGTCATGGCAGTGTTTGGAGCGGAACTGATAGGGTTTTGTGGAGCCTCATCTTCACTACTAGAGTCACTTGCACATGTCTCGTGCTGCTAGCACCGCTGCGCGTACGCCACATACAGTCTTTCCGTCTAGAACAAGCTAAGTGGCCGGACATTTTCCTAATTTTGTTTTGGTTGGTTACGACCATGAATGATTCATTTGTACGTTACAACTTGAAATAATAAGCAAAAAATACGTCTGAGGAACCGATCAAGTCTACTCTGAATCTTGATAGTTTTTTTTGAGTTCGTTACATATGCTTTCATTTAAGATATTTTTGGCTGTAAAAGCAAGACACGTCTTTAGCGAAAATCACACTTTTAGAGTTCTATATTTTCTAAACGGTCCCCCAAATCCAAAACTAGATAATACACGGTACTAGAATGAGTTCTAAAAATTTCGAGCAGATATTTATAATACTTAATGAAAAGAAATTAGTACAAGGATATTGCTTCTTTATAAATAAATTTTGTAAAGTACACGCTATTGTACATACAACGAAACCTTTTTTAAGTTGTAAAAAATACTGGTCTGTTTATGTCTCTGGTCTTGTGATTATTCATCAATTACCACAGAAAATCCATATATGTACTTTATAGTTATTATTACAGTCGGAAATAATGTGTTAGTCCTTCTTGTGTTTTTTATTCATACGGGAAATCGGAATTGTTAGCCAAATGTGCGAAATGACAAACAAAAACAATTCACTACAAAGCTATTACTATGACTATCACATTACGTATGAAAATAAATATAAAGAAGCCAGCTTGCTTCTTGTTTCAGCGGAAATTTCATAATTGAAATGTGGTAGCAACAGCCCGCTTATCACAATATAAAATACCTATGTAATGTATTACGTTTCTTATTTGGTAAAGAGAACTATATTTCTTTAAGACAACTAAATGACGACGCGCTTATCCTTGTTAGTAGCTTTCGAAGTAAGCGGGTTTTCGATCATTGGCAAATTCGAAATGTAAGTGATCGGGCACAGAATTGTAGTAATACTCACATTTTATTTATTATCTCAGTATGTAATGCAATGACAATTGCAAAACAAGACATTTGACAATATCAGTATGTTTTATGATTGTAATATATCTACTTTATCTTACGGTAATAAGTTTCATAACACTAATTTTACTTATTACAACACCCTGTGTGTAAAATAACGTCATTATAACGTCACCGGCACCAAATGTTCGAGCCCTGGTTATAGGCCAGTCTATAACGGCATCATAGATAGCAAACGCGCAAGTAACTACGAGTTTTTTAAATGTTGCTAGGTCCCTTGAGAGTAGTTAACACCCAAGTTTGCAACCCTGAAAACCTTGTGCTACCCCCATGGTGCTCGAAAAACTGCGAAATTTTGGCATTTTTTTCAGTTTTTTCGAAAAGATTACCCTAATAAAGCGTTTTTCAAGTATATTTGTTTTTACTTAAATAAAGATAACTTAATTTGCTACAATTTGAACGTAACCTTAGCTCACTATGTCCATTGGTTGCGGAGATATAGCAAGTCAAAGATGGGTAACGTGCGCAGAGACCGCTCCTCAGACCCTGCTTAAAATGGTGGCTTGCAAATGCAAAAAGAGGTTAGTTAGGGTCGTGCTCGTGCACTTGCAGAAAGGCTGGGCTCAGGTGCTCTATCCTATGTTCCTTTTGCCATGGGTGAAATTGCAATAATGCCATCTCTATCGTCCTGGACGAGGAGCACGAGGATGTGGACGACCCAACACCATGAGCCGGCCCGCCTCCACTCCAGAAAACATTATCCCTCTTCGCCCACTCCTCCCCACTGATCTAGACTGGATGAAACCTGGTCCTTAAAAAAGGACGAAAGTCTAAACTACTTTTGCTTGACCGTGTAAATAGTATTATTTTATAGTTTGAATATATTTTGCTGTGTTTTATTTATTTGCTGTGTTTTTTTATGTTTACTTTTATGTTTCCTTTTATTTGTTTTGAAACCATACGTTAAGTAGGTACATCTAAAATATCAAATTTACACTTTAGGTATTTTATAAGAAATACATTCATACGTTATTCAGAACAATATTTTTATTATTTAACCAAAATCAGATATGTTAATATTTTTTATATTTTTGAGAAAACTATGAAAGCTAGAGGTACTTTACGGAGTTACAGCAAGTCAAAGATGGGCAATTTTCTTCAAAAAGCGTAAATGTGTTTTAGGGTTATTTCGAAGATTCGTACCGGCTGAACTAACGCTCCTAGGTAAAAGTCATGTCAAATGAATTTGTAGAGAATTGAATTAGCCTCAATGTAAAATATCGGATTTTGGCTAAATAATAAAAATGTTATACTGAATAATGTTGGGATGAGTTCGATTTTTTTTAAAAAGTGCAAAAATGAGAATTTACCATTTTACATGTATAATTATGGCTTCAAATAAACATACACTAAAGAAATGAACGTATTTACTTCCATATTGTTTCGAAAACTGCGAATATTTAAGGCACTTGTTTCAGTTTTTTCGAAATAATTATATAAGGGAAGCGTTTTTCGAGTAGGTGTTTTTGTTCAAACTTTAATAAAGCTAACTAAATTGACTACAATTTAAGCCTAACTTGAGCACTGTACTCGTTCTCTCGTTCGTCTTTTTCAACAAAATGAAAATGTCGTGTTAGGGTCATTTTCCTAGTTACGTAGGTACTGGCTAATACTCCTAGAGAATACTAATGCTCCTAGAGAAAAAGTTGAGATAAATATTAGTATAAATTTAACTAGAAATGTTAAAAACATTTATTGTATACAATTTAACATGATCATCAATAACAAAAACATCTTTCAATCTGAATCATCAATATCATAATTCCAATCATAATTACTACTATTATGAGATAAAATATTATATATAACGAAATACTTTGTTAGTTTATTTACATTAGAAATAAATCAGAATATGTCCTTTGATCATGTAAAATTGTATACAATAAATGTGTTTAACATGTGATATTGAGTTTTAGTATCAATTTCCACATTTATGTATTATTATAAAAATCCCGGAAATCCCGCATCCAATAAAAAGAAATCATTATTTTTGGTGGTTGAAACCACTCTTAGTTACGTCCTCCCGCGAAGTTTAGGCAAATAGGCACTGCCTATTCCGACCTCTGATAATTAGGAAAATGAGGCATTCGGAAAATTAAGAATTTGTAAAATTAAGTACGAATTTCACCATACGATGTGAAATTTAATCAACGTTAATCGCCTGTTAGTTCATACATTTTGACAGCTGTTAACGCTCTAATCGTCTGTTAAGTGGTTAACATCGTATGGTGAAATTGGTACTAAGACTTTTCATAACGAAGAATTCGTCCTGATAATAATTTGCAAAATTTCACAAGTGGAAACATAAGAAATAGGACCTCATCGCTGACATTACACTGGCCCGCAAAACTAAGTATCACACTTTTAATACCACTTAGTATTAAAAGTGTGATTATTAGTTTTGCGGGCCAGTGTATATTAATACTGTTGATTTCCGAATATAAACATTAACATAAATATAAAAAGTAATTCATTTTATAATTATAATGGCTTACACAGACTGTTTCTTTTTTTTCGTGTTCTGACTCCGAAATTGGAATAAGGATTTGAAATTTCATAGATTACGTTACGACCACAGCGGAGCTTAACGGTGCGTCCCTATATTACCTACGGTCCGTGAAAATTGGCGCCATGTAATTACTATGACCCATTCTTTTGTTTACGCAACGACACCGTATTTTACGCGTGGTGGGTGCTTCTTCCCCACGACGCGTGTTGATTTTTTCCTACAATTTCACCATACGTACCAAACGATTTATTAATTTCGACTCATCCATTATTTTCATATATTTTTAATTAAATTACTATAAATTATGGCGTTTACCTTGAAGCTACTTTGTTATGTGACGTGTGCAGTACCTAGTTTGTTTACATATTTGGCTGTTTTCAACCAGGACCAATGGAAAATACACAGCCAATGTACCTTACCATTTTTACGGATCCGTAGCCAAAATGGCAAAACGAAACCCTTATAGTTTTGTCGTGTCCGCCCATCCATCCGGATGTCTCAGCCATATTACTCAAAAACTACAAGATGTATGTAATTGATGAAATTTGGAGTGTAGGTGTAGGCACTCCATACATGTAACAGAAGCTGAAAATATGTTTTTCAGGAAACATCAACGTGCACAAATATTTTGATAGTTCGGTTAATAAAAACACTAAGGTTTCTAAGCAATATTTTTGATCAAGTGAATGTTTTCGGAAATAATCGCTCCGAAAATAATTGTGTGTATCTTTTAAACCATATGTCCAAAAGATATGAACACATCACAAACTTAATAAATACAATCGATTATTTTCAACATAATAGGATACTTATAACGTTTTTGAGTTATTGCCGAAAAACTGCGCTTCACAACAAAAGGAGGTAAGTGCCCGAAGATACGACGATAATGGTTTAGGACCTGTAGTGAAGATGTTTTTATACTGTGGCTATAGGGAGTGACTGTCATGCCCGCCTTCCACTGCGAGCGGACTTCAGTCGTTTGCAGCCAGTCGTCGCGGAAGCAAGTCGTAGTTTTATTCAAAGTATGCAATTAGGTCGGCCGATTCAAGTGATGATCATTTTAATTATATAATAACGAAATGTTTGCTTCTTTACTACTGTATAAAGAATAAAACTAAGTGTGCCAATTGCAGATTTTGAATAAGCAACCATATCAAACAGAGGGCTGTCAAAGGCGAGATTTATTGCGAATGTTTCAAAATGAATAAATCAATAATTATTTTCGAGTGACTAGAGAACAATTTGAAGAATTGCGGTCTGTCGAGCGGAGTCTGTTCAAGAGTATAGACAGCTCCGCGAGAGTTGAGGTCACGCACAAAACAACACTGTCATGTAATGACATCGGGATTTTGAAATACTGTTCTTATATTGTACCGATAGCAAGTTCAACAGTGAACTGCAAGAAAGACCAAAAAGTTTCTTTAAACTATTTTGTTAAGTATTATGTAGAGCAATTCATCGACTTCAAACAAAACAGAAAATTAAATATTTTGACCAATTTTATCTAAATAAATGAGTTATATGAATAAATAAAGGTTTGATATGCGTAGGTAGGTTATAGGTTATTAGGTTAGAGCGGGCTGGTTTCCGCAACTCGACGACTTAATGTATGCGCCTTTTTTGCTTGCTGGGTTTTTGGCTGGGCACTACTCTTGCCAACCCAGTTCTACCAGGAAGCCTAGCAAACCCTTGATGTTACCGAAGGCTTCCGGTAGCGACCTCGGTGTTCCGAGGTTGTCATACTATTGATAACTGCATTTTCCAAGAGATAAGAAAAAGAAGAAAGCTACAGGATACATAGATTGTAATTAATCTTAACAAATCAGATGAAGATATTCCAAGTGACGACGGTTTAGACAAGCATTTTTTTATATTTTTACTGCTTTTGATACCTATTAAAAATATAATTAAGTGTTTTTATTTACATTTACATTCACTCACTCATTTCATTCATTCACTTTTTTTGCAATCGGTACTTCATATAGCTGTGTGCGTAATCATTCTCCTCAACTCTCGTGGAACTACCTATAACGCGCGACGCCATGACACAGCGAACCCATTTTAACTCGCTCATTCCACTCAGCTTACTCGCTGGCTGTGGAAGTGCTTGTATGAGAATCAGTGTTGCGAGTCAAGCACAGTCCGTACGGAGTCCGCTCGACCCTGCCGCCACTTTTGACACACTTTCCGAGGCCTTTTCGCTCACTCTTATTGAGTTAACCTAAGTGCCGAATAAAAAGAGGCAGACAGCTGTTTAGGTCGATACTCGCATTGTGAAACGTATTCGGTATGTTTATACTCTACTGCAGTTATACATTCCTCCACTTTCATTGAATATCGACCATAGAGCCCTGTCATAATAACAGTGTCAAGTCATGAAAAATAAATAACGTCAAAATTAGTCATTATTTCAGCGACAGGGTTCTATAGTGGCTCAACAATTAAAAATCAATTTCTTGACTGTACATATACTGACCACAATAACGTTCAGCACGAATATGAAGAGTGTAGAATTCTTGAAGCCAATTCGATCGTACAGCAGCCCCGACACTGTGGGCCCGATGAAGGCGCCGAGTGCGAACGTTGACGTCCACATCCCCGAAACTAGTCCGTATGTCTCTATAGAGTTGGGCAATCCACTGGCACTGCGAACATCAGGATTAACTTAGATCGGTTTCGGCTAAAAAATGAGATCTATTCAGTTCGGTAGCCAAGTCAAAGTTTCCGAATTATCAGATTAACATTTTTGCACTAATACCTAGGATTAAAATAATTTTAAAGTTTAAACCTTGACTGTCAACTAGTATGACGCACCCTTATGATTCTTATATCGCCTATGAGACTTACTTTATTGACATATCACTTATTCCTAGTAAAAATGTAAGATTTCACTTAATACATTGATAGAAATAACAAATTTTATATACCTACCTACTTAAGTAATATGTTTTACTATAAATGATAACAGAAATAATTGATCCCTGCCAGGTAGAATTATGAAATTTTCACCAGGAATAAATGAAACGATTATTTTCAGATGTGGAGAAGAAGAAGAAGAAGAAGAAGAAAAAGAAGAAGAAGAAATACATTTATTCACCAACCATAAGACACACAAATATACAAATGATTCAACAAAAATTTATTGATTTGATTTTGGAGGGAAGCCAGGTTCAATTCGGGGGCGCCTAGCGTGGGAGGTAGAGGGTTCGAAACAGGCTGTTCGATTATTTTTTCATAATCGGTAAATGCTACTAGAGCATGTGTAATGTCGTTTTCGCATACAACAAATACTAGGAATTCATTATTGCTTTATAGGTAATGTATGTTTTCATACAAAAAACTGTTTTTTATCGAAAATTTATAAAAATAATAATAATTTATTAATAGCCTACAAGTCAAGACAAACCGACAGTCGGATGGACGGACAGACTGTCAGCGAAGTCAACTTTAAAGATATCAGTTTTTGTTGTTTCTGTTTATGAAAAAGACCAATAACACAATTAGTTATGAACTTGTGAGTCTTTACTGTGAGCACAAGAACAAGCATTTAAAAATCGTAAAAAATATCGCAGTCGAAGTAATAAGTAATATTCTTAAGTTGGCAATACCTGGTTTCCTTTCAGTAGGCGAACAAAGTATATAATTATGAAGGCGCGTATATTAACTGAGTTGTAATAGTTAGTTAGTTAGTTGTTAGTATTTTTTTCTCAAGGTAAGGCCGATTTAATAATGTAATGTCCAAATTAAAGAAAATGTCCTTCCTGTCTGTGCGTATGTTTGTCTGTCCGTTCGTCCGTCTGTCGGTCGGTCTGCTAATACCTTGATTAACGACTGACATTTTTGGTTAATATTTTGGCGCTATATGAAAAATAATACAGAAATTTAAAATACTTACGTAAGGTGATATTGATATCGGGTGTAATATTTTCTGATTAAAGAAATATCAAAACGTACATTCATGCTTTTAGAGAGCTATCCAACAACACCTCACTCGATATTGTAACATAATAAAAAAACCTTTTCTCCCACATGCTCGGAAATGTTAACCTTACTGTTGTAAAATCAGCCCGCGAAGTTCTGAGTTCCAGGTCCAGGCAAAATTAAAACAAAAACAAAGTTATTTACCAACGGCAGCGGGCGCGAAAAATGTATGAAATTTCATTACGTACCTGGTGTTTTACTTTTTAAAACCATGTTTGGACTAGGATAACTAACTCCAGACAGCCAAAGACTCGTGCAATCAAAATTCTTCTTTGTATTTTTTACTTTTTAAACGTCATAGACTAAAAAAGTTAAATATTTCAAATAGCGTTTACAGCGTATTTAAAAGTGTATCAAATAGTTTGACGTTTTTTTTAAAACAAATTGCGTTCGCAAACAATATAAATTGCCGAAATAACATAAACGCCTAATAAATGTTATAATTTATACTATATTTTATTCAAATTGAATTTATTACGTGTAAATGTGTGATCTTATTTAATTAATGCTTTATTTCAGTGTCATACTAAATCGTACGTTTCTTTTCTTTTTTTCATGGACGTGTTGGGACTGTGTTTAATATTATTAACAATTGTGTTAAATTTCCTTACATTGTTGGAGAAAAGCACTATACAAGCCTCGACCGGGAAGGGCGGTTGCTGGACTCGTATATAGCGCGACCTCGACTGCGTCTCGGCCACGATAACTCTACTCGTCCCGCAACGGCCTATTTCCCGGTCTGTGCAGTAATGTACTATATCCTATAACATGCAAGGGATGTAGACAGAGTATTTTTTACTATAGTAATACTATGTAGTACTTAGGTATTTTTGTTTATATATGAGCTTTACTGTAACAAAATTTCAAGCGATTTGGTGTACCTACTGTAGCATTATCGCTACAAATCGCGTAGGTTCGCGTCAATTTTCGCTTGTCTATTCCGCCTTTTTATCTGGATCCTAACCTCTTTTCTAGATCGGACTTACCAATTGACCGGTCGGTGTCAGGTGTTTAGACTGTAGGTTTTGAATTTTGAATTTGATTTTGACTTTCCGGCAGCGCTAGAAAATTTTTGTTCATTCTCTTTCAAACTATTGCTAAAAGAACTAGATTTTTTGTTCCGCCACGTCATTTTGTTCTGATATCCATAGCCTATAATTTGTATTACTGAGCTGGTAAATTTCTGCGTTATTGTTGATCGGCTCTGCCGTTATGGAACATGGAGTCGACATAAATTTAACTCCGAGAAGTCGAGTATTTTGAACAAGACACCGTTGTCCGTGTACTTCCGTTAGTGCCGTTTTTTGTCGGGTAAGTTATTGGTGGTTTCATCATGTTTTGTATTCGGTCCCCATTGTCAGTAGCCCCAGTTTTGCTTATATAGTAGCATTTGGTGATAGGATGTATCGTTGTTCCAGCCTCTCCTATTCCCCGTTTCTTGACGGACTACACGCCAGCTATCGGACTGCGAGCGACGGAGTCATAGTGCCGCTACAAGCCGTCTGGTATCGTTGCGATACTGCGTGCAGCGTCGGGTGTGGTCGGCGTTCGCCTATTGTGGTGGCGGACGGTGGGATTCTGCACGTCTACAGCAGCTATTTCATTGTTTTTTGTGTTTGTAGTCTTATGTACATCGTTTAGCGTACTTGACCAAATTCCCACATAGGCCCGCGTGCCCCTCCGAACAAATTTTGTTCTTTTTGGTTATCGATTTAGGCCCACAATAACACGGCACAGCCGTTCTTTAGGTTTCCTACGGATAAATTCATTGTGTATAATTTGTGTTTGCCTAGCGAATTGTTAGTTTTTTCTTAAAACTAGTACAGGCTCCACGGCGAATTCTATTTGTTAAGAATGATCATTCCATATAAATAGTATTACTAGATCACTTGGCAACCTGGTTTAACGAATGTGGTTTTTTTTGGGTTTTTACATGAAACATTTGTCACGTTTCGCGATGGTACCTTTTAAAATGTTTAGTAAGATATTTTAATTTTTATATAGTGTCGGTCTGCAATTTATTATTTAAGTTAAGTAATTTTGGTGCTACTGATTTTTTATATTCGTGCGGTACTACCGTTAGATATCGGAGCAACCCGTAGAGAGGGATAATGTTATTCAAAATTTCAATTATATTTTCTTTTTGGCCGCAATTTTAAATCTTTTGTAATTTTGTCTTGTTGTGTTTTGAAGCGGAACCAAGGTGATCTTTGTTGTATGTGCGGTGAATATATATATTTTTTTAAATATAATTCGTAATCGTGTCACGGCTTTTTATTTTCTCCACAGGTCCAAATTAATACCGTGTTGGTAACTTTCCCAAAGTCATCCGCGTAGTGCCTCTTTTTTTTTTTATTGAGCGCTACAAAATGGCGTCCAATCTGAGTATTTTTTTTAAATTATATCTCATTATTTATTTGTTTCAATTTTTTTTTAACTTTATTTGTCGTCAGTGGAAAGATTGGTCGCAATCGACCAATAAGTTGTTTCCCATCCCATTAATCCTTTTTTTGTTGTGTTGTAGAAGTGCTCGGAGTGTGTCGAACAGTTCCAGTGATGTGATGACCTCGCCGTTCTTTACTTTACCAGGCTTCGCGTCACGTGTCTCAACATGGAGCTGACACCTACTTTCCGCTTATCATGACTTATCATCGTTTCCGCTTATCGTGAGTAATAATTAAGCGGAACCAAGGTGATGTTTGTTGTACGTGCGGCGTTTTTTTTTATATAATTCGTAATCAGAAATAATTAAAATTGTACAAAGCATGGAAAATAAAAATTCGTTTGGCTTTGATGAGATGCCAATTACAGTGATTAAAGATTAGCGTGTTTATTTAATAATTGTTATAATCTTGCAGTGTTCCCTGATCAGCTTAAAGTGGCTAGGGTCCTACCTATTTATAAAACAGGAATTAAATCTGACCCTAAGAACTACCGGCCGATATCCCTACTCCCAATACTCTCAAAAATATTTGAACTACTCATTAAGTCACGTATTGTAGATCACCATAAAAAAAATTGTATAATCAATCATAGGCAATTCGGTTTTTATAGAAAACTAGGAACCATTGATGCCATTGATTCTCTAGTTGATGACATTGTAAGTCAACTTAATAAAAGAAAAAGAGTGGCAGGCTTATTTATTGACTTAAGCTCCGCTTTCGATACGGTCGACCACGCTATTCTTATGAGTAAACTCGAATTCTACGGCATCAGAGGAAATGTATATCAGCTTTTGCTAAGCTATCATAAGATTGATCCAAAGAGTTAAATTACAGTACAAAATATAGTACTAATATTATAGCACAACTAAAAAAATGAAAACAGCCTATTTATACTACTATATTGCTGTGTATTATTATGCTGTTTTCATCAATTATAAAATCATTTTCATGTCATGACTTTTTGACAGACTAGTAAGAGTAGCAAGAGTAGTAAATGCTACTGGCCCCGCGCATTGGGTGGCCCCACGTACCCACGTCTAACCTCTAAAATGCTAGCCTGGTAGACATTCTTCTGGTTTGGTACTTACATCAGTATGCGTGTACTTATATCCATCAGGGTTTACGATGGGATGAATAATCCAGTCGATATTCTCCAGCAGAATAACCTAAAACAAACCCCCACGCAAAATACGCGCATATCTAAGTCCCCCAGTTGCGGAAAAGAGCTCGCCACAACCTGTAACCTAAACCAAGCCAGGGGTCTCTTTATAGAATTTGCAACAGACCCCATGCTTGCTCAATCCGGCACTGACGACGTTCTATACAAAATTACAATATTGATTATAATAAGACAGTTTCTTACAAATTTGTTCCGCGGTTTTTTTTTGTGAAGTGCCGCTTTAAATGCTTGCATATTTAGCCAACAGGTTTAAACTTGAAAACTATTTTAAAACTAATTGGACCATGCATAATAAAATGTATTCATCCTTAATATCATTCATATTCGTAATCATTAATCGTGTTCCACGTTATATTTTTTTACAGTTGTCATTTTGAGGTTATTACCACGACCTAAAAAAAATCTATACAAAATCACTGAACATGGCCATAATCCTCCATTTACAAACACCGTGATTGGATATTTAGGGGTTTCCAAAGTAAATAAAAAGAAAAATAATGTAATCCCTAGAGATATAAGGAGCTTTAGTCCCGATATGCAGAGACTAAAGTAACATTTCAAGTACATGAAAAGTGAAAATAAATAAACATTAGTCTTGTGTCGGCCGTCTAGTCTGAGACAATTGCGTTCAAAGCTAGGATACTCTATCGTGAAACTTTCGGAGTGCACAGGGGAAATACAGGAAAAGAGTGCGACCCCAAATACTTACATGGCGGTCCCAAGGGCGTCTGCGAAAGAAGCCACCAGTTGACTACCGATTCCTAATCCATGTAACACCAGTCCAACTACTGTTAACCATACTATTCTGAAAATCGAATAAATTTATAAAGAAAATAATACACAAAAAACGCATGTATATGAAACACACCAGTACAACTCTATGTAAGGTCAATGTGTCTAGTACTGGCGTAGTTTATTTTAAATTGACTTTGATTGATGAAAACTGCTGTATTTTTAAACCATTATAAGAAGTTATATATGGAATCGACGAAATAAGTTAGCTTTTGAAATCATATTTGAGAGAAAGCGTAACTACCTTGTATGTACATGTATTTTTTAAACATGGTCGTTAGACGGATTAGTTATCCCGAGGTTTTGGAGTAAATCCGGCTAGCAGCAATATAAATAACAAAAAAAAAACAGGGGGACAATGTCACACCAATTGACCTAGTCCCAAACTAAGCTCTAGCCTTTTACTGTGGGTACTAGACAACGAGATAAATACTTATACAGAGAAATAAATACTTAAATACATAGAAAAAATCCATGACTCAGGAACAAATATTCACGCTCATCACACAAATATCTGCCCTTAGAGGGATTCGAACCCAGGATCGCTAGCTTCGTAGGCAGGGTCACTACCAATTATGCCAGCGTATCGTCAAACTCATATCTCATATAATCAGACGGTTATTTCAAATGATATGCAATTTGGAAAGAAATACAGAGGATTTTAATCAAATCGTTCGGTAACGGGTAAAATATACAGTCGAATTTTGTTTTTATCGCCGAAAAACGTTTTTCGGGGCTATTCACAAGTTTTGAAATATTTTAATAATCACAAGTTTTGAACCTTTATTTTAGGTTGTATATATATATTTTTTTACTTTTTTTATGTGTGTTTGTTTGACAAGAAGGTGACCGGTATAATTTATATTTAAATAATGTGACACAAAAAAAGTTCTGGCTGAATAGCGTGGTTTTGTGCCTACAAAGCTTCGTAAAAAAAAAAAAAACGTTTGACAGTTTCCCGCGTATGTTTTCAACAGTATGTTTTCCAGAATTACTAGTGCTTATGTTTCACGTTATAAGGTCCGGTAAGGTAAGGTGTTCTTTGTACACTCCCGACAGGACCCAAAATGCCATACGATCAGGCCGCCAAGTACATGAATAAATCGATGGCCTTTCTAACTAAGTGGGTAAAGCGATATATAGAAACAAAAAAATCGATGACTTACCAGAACGCGGGAAAACATGCATGACCTTCTCCGCAGAGGGTTAAACTTCTTTTGCAGATATTTTCGAAAAATCCAATTATCATTGCGCTTAGGGTGAAAAAACGGAAGAAAAAAATGTTTCTAGATACAATAAGAAGGCGTTTGATTGAAAATAGCTTAAAATATCGGAGTATGGTGAAGAAACGGCTTCTTACTAAAAACATATGGAAAAAAGGTAGGCGTGGGCGAGAGAAAATAAAAACCGGGCTTAGAACATTTTTTTTTTTCCGGTGAATCTACTTTTGTGGGCAACGAATTACTCGAGTAAGGCTTGATCTACGCCGGACAATTTGAGTGCTCCTGCGGCCCATGAGCCAGACCCAGTACAGGCGCATGTTTGGAGATGCTTCGAAACCAAGGTTTGGGCCATTTGCAATTGTTCACTGGTACACTCAAGGCCCAAAAAAGTATCAAAATTTATGAAAAAGCATTGTTTCTTTCCGCTGAAAAGATGCTCCAATTCATAACGCTTCTTGGATCTTGCAAGAGAATAATGACCCTTAACTGGCACTGTACTGCGAGGAAAGCTGAGAATGGCATCGATGTTTTGGATTGGTCCACTATGGGACGAAAGCCCGATCTAGCTAGACAAAAACCATTACTGCAATTCTGTATTAGTACTAGTAAAAACGATACCGATACGATTCCGTTGATAATTTTGTGTAAGTACCCTCCAATAATTAATTATTAATCTCGAAGTGACAACAAGAGCGTTGTCGTGCGTATTAAATCATTTACTTTCCGTAATTTCTTGCGTGGGATTCAGAGTGTTTATAAGACTAATACAGACATATTTAAGTTTCTTAGACCAAAAACTGCATGTACCTACCATCTTGTACCATAGCTGTAATTATTTTATGTGGTAGTCTCATTCATATAGTACCTATTGGATTAAGTACATTTGAACTGCGGACGACGGCGGAACCACGCGATGTTTATAGTTAAGCTGAAGCTAGGTTTATTTTAATAACCGAAATAATTATTATCTAGAAGGATTTTTTACCATAATTGGGTCAAATACCAAAAGAATGAAAGAAATAGTCGTTTATATGAATACTTTTCAATTAAATTTCATACCAGTGAAGTAACAAAATCTTCTATACGCAATATTAAATTGGTTATTTCCCGAATTTCCCAACAAGCTATTATTTTGTATTTTTTATTACTGCTATTCTTATTTTTTTAAGGTCAAATTTGCAATAATGTTTCTATTCTGTTAAAAATGAATAACCAATATTAGTTGATCTCTTTTGCCGTAGTAATTCTTCCTATACAAAGGTCAATTTACACTGGAATCATTATTTTTGCATTAATATTTGCACAAAAAAGACAATTATTTTAAATTTTAGTCTATTTACACAAAATATAAATAAACAAACCCATTAGAACTGATTAAGAGTGTAAAATAATTCTGTCCAGCTAGATCGGGCTTTCGTCCCATAGTGTGGTCTTTACAATCACTCGATGCCAATCCAATTGAAAATGTTGAGGCTGAAATGAAGCTCAAATCACTGGGATAAATTACTGCTGGCGTTGCTGACTTTACCTGAGGACTGAAGTCAGTGTGGAGCTCTTTACCCCGCACTTTGCTAAAAATTTGGTAGAAAGTATGCTTCGAAGTTGCGAAGAGATTATAAATAATTCGAGAGACTGGACATCTTAATAATTATAAAGCATTAATGTGTAATTAGAAAGCTGTTTAATTTTAGTCTTTTGCATAATAATTCTTTATTTCTCATAAAATTTTATCGGTCACGCTCTTATCGTACATAGCGTATGAGTGAATATTATACGATGAATTATCAGAGTGCGGCAAAATATTAAATATAATGTTGAAGCATAAGCATTGTTGATATCTAATATAATTCTGTAAAATTAATTAATAAAAAACAATAAATAAATTAAATAAATAAAAAGTATTTATTCTTAATCAAACTTAAAAGATAAAATAAACCAATTGGAAACATTACCTATAGTTATATACCTATGTCACATTTCAATATACCTGTTTATAATCAGAAGAATATTACTAAGTAAATAAACTCAACACCTACATCGTGATAAGTTAACAGCTAATCAAAAAGGTTGACTATATCTGGAACGGGGAAATACCGGTATATGACGGTGTTAGCCCTTTAATTTTAGACGGTTTTTCCTACTAGACAATTTTGACATTACAAATTTTATGCATCAAATAATTCTAAAACAACTGACATTCATGCAAAATATAAAGAAGAAGCCGTTGGCGCACATCTTAAACAACATATTAAGCACACTCACAAAGTCGTAACTTGTATGGTTTAGTTAATACATACTTTTGGGAATACACCAGCATACAACACTCGCATTTCAAGTTCGGAGCATAACTAAACTTCAAACACCGTTTTTTTTCAATCGTTGACAACATATCGCCATTTCTTCAAAAAACATTGAACCAAAAAGTTCCCCTGGTTAATCGACAGAGGGTCACAACGGCGTAGCGTTCTTAGATCGGGCATAAACGCATGTGTACGGTATCGCCCCGTAGACGGAATTAGACACATTGACCTTACATCAGGTTAGCAGGGGCATTATTTACGTGCGGTCGCAGACGAAGGGAGCAGGGCCGATGAGCAGGAAGGCTAGCGAGATGAAGAGGCAGCCCAGCGCGGTAACGTATTTGGGCTTGACGCCGGGCCGATCGCAGAGCCAACCCCAGGCCGGCGCCGACAACGCATATACGCCGCCATTGATCACAAACATCAGTCCCAAGACCATGCCAGAAAAATTGAACTGGAATATCACAATGCAAGTTAACATTTTAAAATAATAGGAAGTTAACTTCGAGGATATTTATAAACATCTGGCAGCCTAGTCAAGGTAGTAAGATTCAAGGTGAATGATCATTAACACAGCTAGATAGAGTACTTATGTGTAAAAAGCTACCGAATGCGGGGGTGAGTGAATGTGATTTTAGTAATTGACTTGAAAAGTAAATAATACAGACAGCAGAAAAGTCACTAGATATACTATACATATGATACCAGCTCAGTATATTTGTAAGAGGCCAGGCCAAAATATAAATCCAAAGTCAGTAAGACCAATTAGTATTCTATAGTAGAACAAAAAAGACCCAAAAGGTCATGTCTGTACTACTTTTTCCTTTAGGGTCATTCAACTGTTTCGGGTATAACACTGAACTCATATAATAAGGTTTATTACGATATTGTAATAAGGAACTAGGAAAATATAACTATTGAATGGTCTACTATTGATAATATTTTCTTTTCTTGAACACGCATAATTAAAAGTATAAAAGCAATAATGAGAGAATCACTAAAACATAAAAGTTAAAAAAAAACACAAAATACCCGCCTTCAAAAAACAAAAAATAACTTATTTAAAATGGTAGGTAAATAGATAAGTCCAACTGAAGTCTGCTTTTTGTTAAAATATTGTTGGACGCCAACTTCAGTTGGACTGACCTATTTACCTACCATTTTAAAGAAGTTATTTTTTGCTTTTTGAAGGCGGTTTTTTTTTTAATTTTTATTTTATTTTATACTTTTTAGTGATCATAATTATGCTGTTATTCTCTCACTTCTCAATTAATAAGAAACAATAAAACATTTCAATCTCGCCGCAAGCAACGCCGTGGGAAAGTCATAGTCATATATTTAAACCTAAATATGCTTCGTCATATTCCCTCAACTATCTTAATCGAAATATCTTGTCGCCGCCCTCGAAATATATACCGTTTAGGAGTTCCGGTGGCCATCTGTGGTCTTCATCATCAGTTCCACTTTACCAAATAGTGCTTTCCAAGACAGAATACACGAATTACAATGAAAAATACCAAAATCGCTATAGGTGTGCCTATAAATTTTGAAGAGTTCCGTCGATTCCTCATGGATTCCATCATCAGATCTTCATTTCAAAAATGGGACCAATCGGGAAGCACCAGCTTTCAAATAAAAAAAGAATCATCAAAATCGATTCACCCAGTCGAAAGTTCTGAGGTAACAAACATTAAAAATAAAAAAAAATGAAAAAAAATACAGACGAATTGAGAACCTCCTCCTTTTTTTGAAGTCGGTTAAAAAGTAGCTGTTTATGGTATTAAGGTGGAATAACCCTTTTGTAAAACAAAAAGGAATTAAAATGTCTACTTTGTTCTACTACATAAATACAAATACCTCGTTATTCCCTAATCATAATTATCTTATCAGCAGGTCCCGTATTTCCTAAGTGTGCCAGATCCCTCTTTACCCGTAGTATGTTCTTTTTATGTATGTCCACCGATTTCTCCGTCAATTTATGAAACGATTTAAAAATAATATGGTTTGATAGAATATATCTCCGAGGTGGTCCCATCGCGAATAAATCTGAATCTGATGATGAGGGGATTCGTGAGGAATTCAGGGAATTCCTCAAATATTATAGGCATAGGTACAGCTATGTATGTTGAGTAACAAGAGCAGCATTTGCATTCAGAAAGTATCATTTGATGAAGTGGAACTGATGATGAAGACCAAGGGTGGCGATAAGATATCTCGATTAAGATAGTTGAGCGACTATAACGAAGAACACTTAACTGTTTAAATATGTCTATAACTTTCCCGCGGCGTTGTTTGCGGTGAGTTTGAAATATCATAAAGTTTCATATCAACTAAGGAGTAAGGACTACATAACAGTCTATTATGATAATTAAAAAGTATGAAATAAAATAAATGTTTTAGAAATCAAAACCTACCGTCGAAAACGCACACAATAACTTCTTTTAAAAATGGCAATGTCAGTCCAATTGGAGTCGGCGACTCACAATATTTTTAACAAAAATAGGTAGACTGATCTGTCATTTTAATAGAAGTTATTTTTTGGGTTCTTAAAGGCGGTTTTTTAAAACATTTATTTTTAGTGTTAAGTGTTTTGTATTTAGGAATCATGCCTTGAATCATGTCTGGAATGTAAAGTAAACGTACATACATATATCCTTGTGAAAAAATCTTTGGCTTCTGCAATTAATTGTTTTATATCATAATCATAGTTATATCTAGTAAACGAAAATCCCATTAAAAACATAATTGTGAAAATCGGAGCCAAGATCAATATTTTAATAATATGCGATGCATGGTTATCGACTTCACCGACAAAAGAATTGAGATCTAAATGGGTGCCAAGTTCCGTAGATAATCCTGATATTTATTTATTAAGAACATACGACATTCTAAAGTAAATTAAAAACACAATTTCTTATTTCTTCTGCTACAACAATGTTTGCTATTTAAAAGTATAACATCTTAAATTTGAACACTCGAATTATTTACACAAAACAGATAACTTAGGATAAACTGAAGCTCAAAATTTTACTCAGCTAGTTTTTACCAGCAAGAAAATTGTTTGGAAGACTAAGATATGACCACACAATATAAATACAGTAACTTGCGTAAAACATAAAATAGATAAGTTGATTAGCCAAATGTAACATAACTTGTATATAAAAACTAGCCAAGTCAAATTTTAAGCTCCGGTTTATCCTAAGTTTTCTGCTTTGTGTAAATAATTCGAGTGTTCAATTTTAAGAAGTTACAATTTTAAATAGCAAACATTGTTGTAGCAGAAAAAATAAGAAATTGTGTTTTTAATTAATTTTAGAGTGTCGTATGTTCTTAATAAATAAATATCAGGATTATCTACGGAACTTGGCACCCATTTAGATCTCAATTCTTTTGTCGGTGAAGTCGATGACCATGCATCGCATATTCTTAAAATATTGAACTTGGCTCCCATTTTCACATTTATGTTTTGATGGGATATCATTCTTTTTTGTCAAATAAGTAGGTATTCGTTTCCTTAAATAAATATATGGG